>CM070760.1:1049885-1593969 GCA_036346245.1 Bonia amplexicaulis | reverse complement strand
TTGAATAGATCAGATTACATATTACAAACTAGCACTACTTTATGATTTTTTTAGCAATTTGAGGTGTAGATTTGCCTCAATCTAAAAGTTATATAAAACTATAGGGTTTAGCTTACCAACTTCATTCCCAAGTTATCAGTATTGTTGGAGTTGGACCTGTGGTGTTAGCTGTGTATGTTACGTATGGGACACTAAAGCAGTTTAAGCCACCTATTTATACTCGAAGGGAATATAGTCTAGGCAGTAATTGTATTCCAATTTTTTTGTTGCATATTTTTCTAATGATATATGTTCATAATTTTGTTGTCAGCTCCCCAGTCCATCTTTAAAGTTATGAAGATGATATTTTGAGAAGTCGTCCTATTTTGCAGGTACGCTCATCTGCTTGTTTCAGACTTCTCTGACACAACACCATCACTCCCCCCAGAAGAACTGCGGCCATTTATGGTTGGTCCAGGAATGGTGCATGAGATGCCACCTGCTGAACAAGAAGCTGGGCCTGAGAGACTCCGTGCCCCTCGTGAAGTCGCAGGACGTAATGCTGCGTTGGTCTTCCTCGAATCACTGCTCCCATGGGTTGACTATGGTGACAATCATCACGATGCAAATGACCAAAACAATGATGACTGATCAGTCTGAAGCACGAAGCGGCATGGACTCATAGTTAGCAGAACGAAGACTTCATTGCACTGGGATGCTTCCCTGTGTCTATGATGATTAAGAAAAGTTGCTGTTAATCATTGTGAGTGCCCTTAGTATTTTTGATGGTTTTGGCAAGGTTATACATGTATAGCTGATCCACTAAATTGCTGAAAAGTTGCATACCAATTTTGGGTCTGCAACATGAGATTTCAAGTACCATCCTCATTCGAGTTGATATGTCGATTACAACTGATCTGCTAGTTATGCTTTATCTATCCTTATCAATTGTTTGGTGGAACAACACAGAACTATTTGTATTCAGCACTACACTTGTTTGTTCCTTGTTCACAGCACTCTAAACTTGGAAGAGAAAAATATGATCCATCAAGGGTTGAATACATGATAGATATCACTGGAAATTATTCAAATGTTGCATTTTCTGTTCATGGCTTGTTTGGATTGCTCCTAAACTGCTGCTTTAGGCATGTGACTCCACAGAACTGAGGCATACTGCATACATACAACAATGATAAAAGTCATGCGTGCACAGCATCGAATAAAAATTAAACCCAGAAGGTTTTGTCCTACCGTATAAAACCATAATACACCATCGCAATTGACGAGACAAAGCTGGATTTGGCATTGTTACGTACTGTATTTACAAAACTAACCGTATACATAGCGTATTTGTAAAAATATCATTTCTGTCGTTCGGTGGGCGGGCGGCAGCGTCGGTGAGGTGACGCGGCGGGCTGGTCGCCGCGGCGCCGCTTGCCAAGAAACGACGGGTTGTCTGCCGCTTCGGTGGGGGAGGTGATTGCCAATCGATTAGTCGGCTTAATTACCTGCCTTAACTTTTTTGTTTAGTATTTGTTTGAATTTTTAAATATATCAAATGAGCTTAAAAAATTACGAAAATTTATGTACAGGCTTCTGACACAACGTACTCCACAGTGTAATTTTTTGGTAATTTTTATCAATTGTGAATGTTGCTGAAAAATTCATATAATTTTGATATTTGTATGAGTTTTGGGGGGAGGCAGGTGATTAAGCCGACTGATTAGCCGGCTTAATTACCTACCTTATTTATTTCGTTTAGTATTTGTTTGAATTTTTAAATATATCAAATGAGCTAAAAAAATTGCGAAAATTTATGTACAGCCTTCTGACACAACGTACTCCACAGTGTAATTTTTGGGTAATTTTATTCGTTGTGAATGTTGCTAAAAAATTTATACAATTTTGATATTTATATGAGTTTTTATACATAGCAAACGAGTTTAAAAAATTACGAAATTTTATGTGAAACATCTTGACATAGTCATAGTTATTGTGTAATTTTTTGAGAATTTTATGTGGTCCGAATTTGTCACATTTATTTGGGTTAATTTAATTATGAATTTAACGATGCTCATGTATCTTTTGAAGTGCGTGATCTCTGTCCTTCGCACATATGTCGGCCCTTACTGCTATCTTTTCTTTTCCACTGCGTGCTTCACATAATTGTCACTCTACCTGTGTCGTCCCATCTCGCGCGCTCCCTTGTCTACACTGATGTCGTTATGTCCGTGCCGTCCACCCTCTCCCTCATCTCCACATTTGTCAGTGTTACAATGTCGTCCCCTCTCGTCCAAAGTGCTGCGCATTGACAAGGAGTCCTTAATTACGGGGTGAGTGCACCGAGTTCCCTTTGCGTTCAGCCATAAATACGAACATCTAGTAGTTGGTCATCGGACATCTCACTCAATCATCGCAGAAGCTCATTCTCCCTTTTGCGCGGTAGTGCTGATTGCTTCTCCTGAAAGACAAGTAATTTTTTCGGATGGGTAGTCAAATTGTTGGTAATTAATGAACTATTCGTATGTAGTTACACACATATAATCATTTTTGTTGTAACGCTTACTACGAATCTGGTTGTTGTGGCTTCAGGTATTCGCAGACATAGAACACTTGACAATGTTCCACGTCGATGGGCTTGTACGGACTGGACCCAAATGTGTTAGATCTATCAACATGCCAATACAAGGTGCTCCGGGCCAAGAGACCAATGGCCTGTGGGAGCTTGTGAAGGTGAATGGCACTACAGTATGGAGGCAGTACATGCAAATTACCTCCCAGCCCGAGGCGGCCATTTACGGGAGGCCGATGGTGTACCTAAGTTTTGCACGCCGGGAGTCGGAAAACGTTGATGAGCCTGCCCCCTCGACACCCGAAGAACCACAAACGGAGCTTCAAGATGATACCACTGAATATATTGCATTAGAGGGTAGACTCGCATCTGATTTCGTGTGGAATGAGGGGGCGGGCATGGGGTGGTCAGCTCGAATTGACTGGCATGAGTATCTACCAAACAAGCCGCTCAAGTTGGAGTCCGACGAGGACACTGACCTAGACTTCAATGATAGCGAGGATAACTTACATCAGACAGCAGTTGAGCGTCCTTTGAGGGCATTATATATGCACCTATGATTTGAGTCACATCGCCCTTTTTTTGTTGTCAAGTTGTTTGATTGGGATCTGGTTGTCCAAATGGCTAATTAAGGTGGCAACCGATGAAAATTCGTGTTGGTTTTGCACAATGCACAACATCAAACTGGCCAAACAAGGTAGCGGGAGGAAGACCTTGACCCTCGCAGTGCTTGTATGCTGAGGTTGTTGGCCTTCATTCAACTAACTTACCTAAATACGTACTTGGCAAAGAGAATAATTACAGAAGTGTGCGTTTTAACAATGCTCCAGCTTAAAAAAGTGGTGAAATTATAGGTTTTATTTTTTTAGAGATTTATTTTCTCTATATTTTTTGTGCAGCTTCTCTTTTTTTAGAGGTTTTATAGCGTTTTGAGAATGTTTCCCCTGGAGCTGGAGGGTTTTAGACTTCAGAAAATCCTAGGGCAAAGAGGCAAGGGAAACGACGCCCCTGCACCCTCCAACGGTACACGAGTTCGTTACATGCAACCCCCCCTTTAATCCTGGAAACCCCCTCTCCGCCGTCCGATCCCAATCGAACGCACGGAAAAAATCCCAGCCTTCAAACCCCTGGACCATCCGATCCCAAACCCAGACGGCCTCTCCACCCACTGCAACAGGGCCCCAATCCATCCCCACGCCCACCTGTCAGAAACCGCACCCGCATCAACCCCATGTGAACGCCGCGACCAAGGCGCCCCCTCACGTGCGACGCGCGTGCGGCCCAGGAGAGGAAAGAAACCCTCGCGTGCGTCGTCTCTCCTTGCGCTTCGAAACCCCCGACGCGAAGGAAGCGAGGAAACCCTCACGACACGAGTCGCCTCCTCCACCTCCGCCCCCCTCAACCCCACCCAGGCCTCCGCCGCCGCCTCGAATCCGCCTGGATTTGCGCGGACCTGCACCCCCGCCGATCGAATCCTCGAGGTCAGCAGCCCGCGGCGCCCATCTCCGAATTTTCCGGATGTTTTTTCTTCTTGGCGCTTCGTCTCCGCCCGTTTCGGGGGTTTATCACGGGGTTCTGGCGTGTGCTGTGGTTTTGGTTCGCCGCGCGTGGCTTTGGAGGAGCGGTGGTTGACTGATCGGTGTTTGGTGGGGTGGATTCGGACTTCCCCCCATGGTTTGAATTTTTAAACATGTTTTGGGGGATTTGTAGTGTGCAAAATAAGCAACGGCTTCCATTTTGTAATGTACGTGTGGAAAATTTACTATTGTTTGATATCTTATATGTGTATTTAGCTTGGTGGATTTGGGGCTAGGGTTTGGGGATTGGCTAAAATTGAGAGGGTGTTTGGCCTGATTTAGGGAGCAATGGGCGGCATGGTTTGGATGAGGACATGAGGAGGGAGAAGATGGTGACGATGGAGGGGAAGGGGGACGATTCGGTGACGCCGGTGAGGACCAGCAACCGGCTGCGGCAGCGACCAAAGTACTACGGGCGCAGCTATCTGTACTACAAGCCAGGGATGCGCAAGAAGATCAAGTCCAAGAAGCGTACGGCTGCATCACAGATTGCCAAGAAGCTGCTTCGCAAGCCAGCTGCACGGGCACCACCTGCCGATGTAAGTATGTTTGTCTCTCTATGCTTAATGAGCATGTGATCTTTGTTTCTGTAGTAGTTTCTTTGCGTACTTGATTGCATGCATACGATTGTGATGCCTGCATCTTTCTGACACATGGTAATTTCGCACCATTTTGTGTGTCAAGCTGGTTCATGTTTTATTGACTTGGTAGCTTTGAACCATGCCCTTGATGAGGTGATTGAGTAGGGTTGATAGAGATGATGATTTCACTTGGTCTTACTGTTAGTGATAGATTTCCACTTGACAACCTGCTAAAAATACCAGAGATATCAAGCACGGCAGCTACTGTGCTTAGATCTGCATGACTGGTGATTTCGATGGTGTTATGTTGGTCTGTTGGATTATCAATAATTTATAGCTCTGCATGTGTATGACATGTTGGGCTTTTGGTTAAATTTCTCCTCTCTTTGTTGTATTTTTGTGTATTTATTTGTATGTGGGATGTTCAATACAATAATATTGGCACTGCAGTAAACTGGATAGCTTGGGCATTTGCATGTCTTTTGTAGTGAGGTTCCTGCCTAAAAAAACCTTTTGATTTCTGCTTCATCAACCTTCATTATTTATTTTGTGGACTAATGTTTGTAAGGAACATTAGCTGCTAGATGTTCTTAGAAAATAATTTCATTGTGCCATGAAGAGGTGATTACATCACCATCCCCATGAGGTTACAACAAAGTTCTAAAGTGGTTTCTGTATCGCTAGTTGTTTTAGGTTTGGTTTTTACTATAAGCATTCTTACCTGGGCCCTTTCTTATCAAGACCATTCCACAAATGGTTGATATGCTTAAGATGTGGTTGTCTGGTCTACCATTTTTTACATAATCTGGCCAGTTGTTATTAGTATAGCAATGATTGAAATTTCTATCAACCCATCTAGCAGTTTTAGCTCTAAGGAATATGTTTTGCTTTTATGGAGGCTGCACTAGCCTTATATCCCTAATTCTACATTTCTACTGGATGTTAACAGAAACAAAAATCTCCAATAGTTTAAATATGGATCCTAGACTCTCATCTAGCTGATTGCTAAGGTTCATGTTGATACTCACAAACCATGCACATTTGCACACTTGTTGAAATGTATTCCATGCGCATTATAAATAGAATGCATTTTCTTTGTAAGGACTTGTTATATTTATACCCAGATAACTTGATTATAATAACTCCTTAATTCCTTTTGTAGTCTATTGCAGCAAATCTGCGCCGTTCAACGCGAAAACGAAGAATGTCTGTAAACCTGGAGGACTATAACACAGATAGCTCCAGTATGGAAGATGATGATCTTATGGTGAGTTTCTAGAGTTTCACTAATGGTACTGATTCTCTGAGCCTCACTAATACCCAATTGACAACTAAAAAATTTGCTGTATTGTTTGAATCAGCTCACTTTTTCCCTTATATTTTTGCAGAGACCCAGATATCGGTCTTCAAAGAGTAAAGTGGATGATGAAGTGTCAGCACGGCCAAAGCGCAAGAAGATGTCTAACTCTAACTCCATTCCCCGCCGTGAAGGTTTACGGCCTAGAAGATCTCTGCGGGGACAAAGACTTCATCCATACAATGAATCTGAGGATGATCAGGAAAGCTATGAAGAACGTGCACAAGATCAGAGAGAAAATGGTAATGATATCGAAGAGGATGGTGGCAATGAGGAGGAGGATGATGGAGGTGATGAAGCTGAAGCAGATGGAGATGATGAAGATGGCGAGGAAGAGCAAGAAGGAAGGAGGAGATATGATCTAAGGGATCGTTCAGAAGTTCGTAGACCCTCCCCACAGAAGGAAGGGAAGCACAGACCACAATCTCCCCGCAGAGTACTAGTACATGGAATTGGTCCAAAGAACAGCAAGTATTTAAAAAAAGGTGGGTCACGCATGCATAAGCGCCCTCGTTTCTCATTGCCAGATGATTCAGATGATTCTCTTCTTGTGGATGAGCCGGATGAAGGCCCATCCATGCCATGGATGCGTAGTGGCAGAGGAGGTATGCCATGGTTTTTGGGTGGATTGGACATGCATAGTTCAGCAGCATGGGGTCTGAATGTTGGAGCATCTGGATGGGGTCATCAGGGTGACAGTACAGTCAGTACTTCTTCGCTTATGCCAGGGGTCCAAACTGCCGGACCAAGTTCAAAGGGAGGGGCCGATATTCAGCCTCTTCAGGTTGATGGGACTGTGAGTTTTAATGATATAGGGGGGCTGTCTGAGTACATTGATGCATTAAAGGAAATGGTTTTCTTCCCTTTGCTCTATCCAGATTTTTTTGCAAATTACCACATTACTCCTCCTAGGGGAGTTCTTCTCTGTGGCCCTCCTGGTACTGGTAAGACATTGATTGCCCGTGCCTTAGCTTGTGCTGCCTCTAAAGCTGGCCAGAAGGTCAGCTTTTATATGAGAAAAGGAGCTGATGTTCTTAGTAAATGGGTTGGCGAGGCTGAAAGGCAGCTCAAGTTACTTTTTGAGGAAGCTCAAAAGAATCAGCCGTCAATCATATTTTTTGACGAAATAGATGGGCTTGCACCTGTGAGATCTAGCAAGCAAGAGCAGATTCACAATTCAATTGTTTCAACATTGCTTGCTTTGATGGATGGTCTGGATTCACGTGGGCAAGTTGTTTTGATTGGAGCAACCAACCGAATTGATGCCATTGATGGAGCATTGCGTAGACCTGGACGATTTGATCGTGAGTTCTTTTTTCCTTTACCTGGCTATGAGGCACGAGCTGAAATACTGGATATTCATACACGAAAATGGAAGGATCCTCCACCAAGGGAGCTAAAAATGGAACTTGCTGCAAGCTGTGTGGGATATTGTGGAGCTGATTTGAAAGCATTATGTACAGAAGCTGCTATTCGAGCATTTAGAGAGAAGTATCCTCAGGTCTACACTAGTGACGACAAGTTTGTCATTGATGTTGATTCGGTCAGGGTTGAGAAGTACCACTTCTTGGAAGCTATGTCTACAATAACTCCAGCTGCGCATAGGGGGTCGATTGTGCATTCAAGGCCACTGTCATCAGTTATTGCTCCGTGTCTGAAGAGGCATCTTGAGAAAATAATAGAACAGATTTCTGATATTTTTCCTTTCCTTTCATTGTTAGATGTTAGCAAATTCTCTGCCCTTTCATACGGATCTTCCATTTCTCTTGTTTATAGACCTCGCCTTTTGCTATGTGGGGGTGAGAGTGTTGGACTGGTAGGGCTATTCCTCTTTTACTTAAATATATCGTTGTTTTGGCCCTTTTTTCCTTACTAATGTATTTAAGCTTAGCAGGATCATATGGGACCAGCTGTTTTGCATGAGCTTGAGAAATTCCCTGTTCACTCCTTGGGTCTGCCTTCGCTTCTCTCCGATCCAAGTGCAAAGACACCTGAAGAAGCTCTTGTGCATATTTTTGGGGAAGCAAGGAGAACAACCCCGTCCATACTCTACTTGCCTCAGTTCCATCTTTGGTGGGATACGGTTAGTACACATCCTGTCCAAGCTATATAAATGTTGAATAATTGATTATATAGCTAATTACTTTATCTTTGATGTAACAGGCACATGAACAGCTTAGGGCTGTGTTATTGACTCTGTTGAATGAGTTGCCTTCCAACCTTCCAGTTTTGTTGCTAGGAACATCATCAGTGGCGTTCAATGACCTTGAAGAAGAGTGTGCTTCCATATTTTCTTCTCGTAATGTGTAAGTTCCTGGTCAAATGTTTGTTCTGTTTTGCCTGGGTTGCTTTGACTTAGTTCTTGTCACGATTTAAGTTACATACGTAGTGATCAAAGTCTGGACCTGCTGCCTTGATTGGTTTTAGATAATTTATTATTGCTTGGTTCAATTTTTTTTACTTTCTTGAGCTTTGTAAATCCTTGAAAGATGTCGCAAACTATTCCATCATTGTTCATTCACCTAGAAACATGGAAGCAATCTGCTTGGCATTAGGCAAGGGGTTTGTTGTACTAATATGTAGTTAGGTACATCTTGGGAACAAGATTTGTTTTCGTTTTGTTGACATGCTAACTTAGTTCACTGTGTAGCACTTCATTGTCGGATCAGTGTTGCCTGCTTAGCGTCATGTTCAGTGCATTTCCTCCTATCTGTCTTATCTTTCACCAAGAAAACTCGTTTGTTTAATAGATATCAAGTGGATCAACCAAGTGTTGATGATAGATTGAGATACTTCAATATACTGTTTGAGTCATTGCTCTCACTTCAAATGGAAGAGTCAAGAAGTAAGTCAAAAGACCAGAAGTCTTCTATTGATCTTCCGAAAGCACCAAAGGAAGTGGATGGCCCTAAGGTTTCGGAGCTAAAAGCTAAGGCAGAAGCTGAGCAACATGCTGTTCGTCGGATGAGAATGTGTCTTCGAGATATTTGTAACCGGTCTGCAATTTGCTCCTTTACAAAATTGCATATATTTTTCAGCCTTGTTCCTTTGTTCTCACTAATGAACTACTGGACGCGATGTGAATCGGCTTGACACTTTTGTTAAAGAACAGTGTGATAAGCTACCCTTATGTTCCACAGTAAAACACCAGCCAGTTGCTGACTGATCTTTAGCCAAAATGCTTATTCCCAACTTGGATCAATATTTAGTTGATCCAAGGAATGTTAGCATGAGCTTGGTTGGGCAGTTTGATTCCTGCCTAATAAAGCAGTTCAGGTCATGGTGTGATATTTAAAAAACCACAAATATGCATGTGCGTGTCTGGGCGCATGAATAAAAAGCACTAATCTGTTGCTAAAACTTACATTTCTAGGAAGGGAATGTATCTAGTGCTAACCATTTACAGGTAAAAACGGATGATGGTTCAGTACTGTTCTAAGTTTTAACATTATCTCAACCAACGAGAGACATAGGTTGATCATAAAGGTGGTTGAGAAGAAAAGGTGGTGAAAACCAATAAGCTAAGCTGATATAGGGTATATTAGCTCAATTTTATGCTGCTGATCTGTGGGTTACACTTGGAAGGTGATTGCATCTTCACAATATTGCAGTGAGCTCTGTTAGAATGAAGAAAGCACTGTCAGTTAGGAAGTTAGAATTTTAAACTAAGATTTTGTAGTAAAACTTAACTGTCTTTGAGATACATTTGAATTTTGAAGTTTACATAGCTGAAAGCATGTTCTTTTGAAACACTATTTGAAGCTGGAATTTGTTCAATATAAGTTTGAAAAAACCACTAATATTTTATCTTCTGTTGCATGTGCAAAAATTTTCTAGTATCTTGTCAGACAGTATTGTTCGCTTGATTATCAAAAACAGATGGAAATAATCAAGGTGTGACTGTTCGTCTTTTCAGCATTCTGTACAACAAAAGGTTCAATGCATTTCACTTCCCAGTATCAGAAGAGGAAGTACCTGACTATCGATCAGTAATTCACAACCCCATGGATATGGCTACTGTCTTGCAGCGAGTGGACTCTGGACAGTACCTTACTCGAGCAGCATTTATGAAGGACATTGATCTTATTGTCTTGAATGCAAAGGCATGATTTTTCTTACTGGGGAGTTTAGTTTTCCTACTCATGTTACATATGTTTGGCCCTACTTCTCATAGGAAGTACATTGCAATTTAATACTGATTGTTCTGCGGATTACAGCTGAAACAATGACCAACCTTCCATAACTACTGTATCTTTAGTTTGTTGCGAGCTTCCTGTGGATGACAGCTGAAATAACGACCAAAAGTTCCGTAACTACTGTATCTATAGTTGTTGCTAACCAATGTACTGTCTTTACAGACTTATAATGGGGATGACTACAATGGATCTAGGATTGTCAGTAGAGCATGCGAACTCAGAGATGTGGTATCGTACTTGTTCTATCACTTGTGGCTGTAGTTGATTGTTTACTAGGTCTGTATGTTCTGTATGTTTTGTGTGTAACTAATGGACCTCTTTGGTCAGGTGCAAGGTATGTTGTCACAGATGGACCCATCTTTGGTGTCCTTTTGTGATAAAATCGCTGCACAAGGCGGGCCTCTGCAGGTTATGGATGACGAAGATAGCTCCATTCTTCAAGTGGCGCCTGTTGCTCAGCTGGTTTCTGGTACTAGAATGAGTGCAAGACTTCGTAATGTACAGCCAGAAGTAAATCTGCCACAAAGTTATGAGGTGCTAAAGCGGCAAAAGAGAAGTACCGAAAATGAACAGGGTAAGTTCCCATGATTTTTCATCATTGACACTGAGAATTGTACTTACATATCGAATCACGATAATAGTGATTATGCAAAATGTTAAACTGGTCATTGTTTCAGGCGCAACTAAAGAATCGACAGCAAGAGATGAAAGGTCTCCTGGTGATGTAGAGTTGTCAAAGCCAACTTCTCCAGAAGCCCCAAAGGAACCAGATTCAAATGGTGCTTTGAAAGAATCTGAAAATTCACCAGCTGAAGCACCAGTATTACCTGGTGCTGCTCCTGAACCCATGGTGACTGACAACGGCGAAGATGCTGCCGTGCCTATCAGTGATGACATGCTTGAGCAGCTGGAGGTCGTTAAGCAACGCTTAATGGAGCTCACCGCAGGCTACGGCGTGCCGCAGCTCGAAAGGCTGTACTCCCGGATAATGAAAGGCACGATAGAGTTGAGGGGTAAAGAAAGCAAAGAGGATCATAGGCGGTTAGTTGTTAGGCATTTGTTGACATTTGTTGAGAACAGTGACAATTTTTAACGTGAGCGGTAATAATATTCTTGTTTCCCTGTGTACATTCTCCTTGGAACAAAAAATAGTGGAACACCACGGGGAGTATCCCCCGTTTCATGTACTGTAACAAACTGCCAAATGCTCTCAAAGTGTCAGTGACACAATTTTGCCCTGAATACTGTATCAAGTGCAGTCTCTGTAGATTTACCATGTTAAAATTTCAGCTTCGTAGATATTAACAGCAGTATGTGTCAATGTGATGGATTTCTCTTTATTCGTAAATGTCATTCTTATATCTCATTGTACTTTATCATGAGGAAAGTATTTTTGCTGTCACCGGGGTCGATGATGCTAGTTGCCTTTCTTTTATCAACTTTCGGTCCATTTTTTCTCCTTCACAAGTGAACATGACGTTTAGCAGTAGGAAAAAAAACCAGTCTCCTCTGGCGCTCTGCGCGCGGTGTACATCGCGACGCGTCCGCGGGGCCTGTGCATGGTCGCTGACGAACCATGGAATCCGAGCGTGCAGCGTGGGGAAAGCGCGCGCGCGACAGCATGGATGCAGCCTTCACGCAACTAATCGTTCGTTTGCACGTCGCGTAGCGCCCGTCGATCGGCTTCACCGCGTCGCGCCGTGCTGAGCCCGCGCGCGACGGCTGTACGTGCCTGGCTGCCGGATTGGTCGTGCGCTAGCCGCAGCGCCAGGCTTCGATCACTATTGCATTTTCCTCGACGATCTACATGCAGTAGCGGTGTGGCGTACGTGTTAACTACTTGCCATTTGCCGCTGACGACGGAAAAGAATGGCGTGCAATCTTGCAACCCCCGCGGCACTGGCACCACACAGTAAGCCACCATATATCCATGCTGCTTCAGCCGCTGGGCACTCAAGACTTTCCCATCGGTAACTTTCCATTGGTGAAGGTGGCGTCACACGAGTGCGTGGCGTTTCCATCGCGCGCGCGCGGGCTCGTGACGGACGGCTGGCCGGCCGCGACGCGACGCCAACGGCGGGAACAGCGCGCGGGCACGCACATACGTGCGCAGCCGCAACACCATGCATGGCAGCATGTTGGCCGTGGCCACGCGTTGGGCTCGCATCTTCATACGGCTGGCTGTGCTGTGGACGACTGGGATTTACGATTGATTCCCGTGCGGGCTCGCGCGCGGCAGCTGCGCCTACGCTGCGGCGCGTCCAGCCACGGCCGTGCCATGCATCCGCCGCACGCTGCGGCGCCTACGCTGCTCGCTCGTCCCTGCGTCGGCGGGACAGCATCATTCACACATCCTTCTTCCTCACTGTCCATTCATTTCACCGGTTCTCCCCCTCCCGTTCTCACTCCACGTTTCCACTATGCAATACCTGCGTATGGCGTTGCTTGGTCTACACTAACCCATCAATTGCAGGGCACTACAAAAAATCGAGGGGCGTTCGGTTAAGAGAGAACAATTGCCTATAAGTATCTCGAAAGTTATTGTGTTTACTACGTCTCACGATGCTAATCATGATGTTCTTTAATGGTCCGAGACTCCGAGATGGGTGCTTGCTTCCAACTCACTGTCCAGGTCTGATACGATTCGGTGATGTTCATCACTCGCCAAGACAAGACAGAAGACGTAGGTAGTTGTAGGCATCACAGTAGGCATCTTGGCATAATAAGAGAGCCGCTCTCTGACAAAAACAAGATAAGGGCACCCATATTGGCCAGCATTCCAGGTCACTACAAACAATAAAGGCACCGGAAACGTTGATCATATATAATCCGCGCTTAATGTTCACAAAGGCAGAAATTAAACTTGCACGATCAGAATATCATGTCATACAAAGCAAATGTGGCGTTTCGGTGATGCTCGGATCAAACGTTCACAAGGGGGCTGAAATCATTTCAGTAACAGACTTTGCTTCGTCTTAGCTCATGGCCGCACATGTAGCGTGCACAACAGCATAAATCTACCATGATCCTACCGCACCCTGGGACGGGTTTTCGAAGGCAGAGAAACCCCAGTGAGTCTTCAGGGAGTATGGTGGGTAGATGGTTGCTCCTTCAGTTGTGATCTTGGCAATCTGTCATTTAAACATACATTACGAAAATTCAGCAACTGTAGACTGAAAATCTGGCAAAATGTGTTTTATACACCAGTGAACTAAGCAATTTTACTAAGATCGACCAGTTCGTACCTGGAATTTGTTAATAGATGATCGGTCACGGTACAGCAAGACCAGCAAGCACTTCTCAACCAGCTTAACAGCTTCTTCAAAAGTCATATCCTCATGCCATTCAGCACGAAGTATTGGGATTGCCAGATGGTTCCCAAATCCAGTAGCAACATGGTTTTCCTCAAAGTGTGTACCAATCATGTTAACCTGAACAAGCCAAAAATCAGGCATAAGCTGCTGACAAACTAACAGCAGTAAAAAAAAGATGTCATCCTTTCGAATGAAGAATGTACCATGCCAAGATACTTTTCTTCACCCTTTGGGCCCTTTTTCACTCCACCAATTACAAGGGAGTTCCAGAGAGGATCAAACTTATTGCGCCTGTTGTACATTACTCTAGTCAGGTAGCTATGGACCTCTTTGGGACCCAATGAGTTCCCATCGTCCCACATCTGATCAGACAAACTGAAAAGGAAGGGAGATGAAAGTGTCACATGGATCGTCTATAGCAACAAGAAGAAAAACATGAGCAAAACATAAGAGGAACTTACGTTAGTTCATCCAAATAGCGCAAAATCTCCTGGAAATCACTGAATTCTCCACTTGCTCCAATAAGGCTATGCTTACCAACCGCCTTAATGCGCTCCACACTCTTGTATCGCAAAGTTGACCCATAGGAAGCTGCAAAAGAAGTTAAAAGAATAAATTCCACATTGCACAAACTATGTTTTTCAGTGCAGAAGAATTGACAACTAACCTCCAGTGTCACATGCCATGATCACACCATCCTTGTATTTCAGTGCAATTACTGAGGTACCAGTCACGTAAGGATACCTGTTGATGTGATACAATGGCAAGACTTAAATCACATGTATTTAATATGCATAAATGTATCAAAAGAAGCAAAACAACACCATGAAAAATTTGGACTCTAATGCAACACTAAAGAAAGCTTAGACACTGAAGGCATTTTTGAAAAATAACAAGCATACAGTTCGCTATAATCATCTTGAACGACCAGAAAAGACATTTGAACTGTTGGCTTGGTTAATTAAGAGTTAAGACTAACGACATACTTGGATCTTATTTTGCAATATTAACACCAAAAGCATACAAACCAGCTAAAGTTCTGATGGAGAATTTTAACTCCCACAAAGGTAGAAATTCGAATTGCTGCTACAATTCGACCTACAAGAATAATACTTAGCCCGTTCTTACATCAGAAAGATGATCGGACAGTGGACACAAAGAAACAACAAAAGTAGTGTCCAAAATGTAAAAGTTTCTCAGCACAAACTACCAAAACCCTCACTTATCCTCTTCCATTTTTTGGTATTCAAGCGATTATTCACAAGAACTACCAAATCAACTTTTCTAATTTCCTCTATCTATTTATTGCCAATTTACAACTTGTATGGTCCATGTCCCCAGAAAGAATTTGGTACTCCATAGTATGGAGCCCATACACAAATGACCAATCACCACCATAAAAATTATCCCTAGTGGCTAGTGCTGAAGTCTAAATTGCACAAAGAACCAAAACCATCATTGCACAGCTGCTGACAATTCGCAGATAAGTATATAAACACCATCTGACACCCGAAACGAAGATATCAACCCACAGTAAACAGTACCCTTAATTACAAACCCTAGTTTGCGAAAATCCACCTAGTTTCACTAAATGAAAGCCCTACTTCTCCATGCCATTGTGGATTGTTAGTTCGTTGTGGCGGGGTTGGACACGTCAAATATACAATAATGATCTGAACATACACTAGACGAATTGCCATCACACGAGTAGTGCACTAAAGGCAATAATTAAACGGTCTCGTTCTATTGTACTAAATTACTAATTACTCGAGGATCCTATGTAATTGTGATAATCCCCCCACGCTAACGGGCCATATGTTGGGCCACCTCTTCTTCTTCCTGATTCTCCAACTCCATTGCATCTTTGCTGCTACTTGCTTCTGGCGGCGCCCAGCCACAGGCTTCTTCTCCGACGCCGGTTGGATGCGAGGCGAGTGGGGGGTCTGGGGGTTCGGGTGGCCCTGCGTGGCTCCCCATCTTAGGCCCAAATAGGGTAAACGTTTGCCCTCACGAATCACGATCTCAACCACCACCGCGAGAATGAAACAAAAAACAAGAAACTAGACCAAAGATTCGAAGCTTACTGCGTCCTCTGCGTCCCCGGTCCGGCCGCCGCCACCGCCGCCGCCTGGCTCCCGCTCGCGTGGGATCCATCCATCGCTTGTTGCCACTGCAGGATCCCCACAAGCAAGTGTTAAAAAAGAGAGAGGGGAAATCAGGGGGGAAAGGATAAATCGCCGCGAGAGAACGGAGAGGACGCACTGACCGCCATGATTTCCTCGAAAGATTTGATCTTTTTTTCTTCTTCGGTAAGATTAGGTTTGGCTCGACACTTCGATCTGGTCTCGAGCCCTCGCCTCTATCAACAAAAGTCTCGGTTTCTTTCTTGCAGAGGGGAGTAGAAGCAGCCTAGGAGGAGAGAAAAGAGCGAGGGCCCCCGAACGGGCCGGATCTGGAGTACGAGTTCGATCCGAATCAGGCTCCGACCCAAGTCACGTCTCTTGGGCTCCACGTAGGCTTACGGCCAAAAACCAGAGTTTTTAGCTGAGATGGCAAATTTTAAAGTGTGTTTAATAAAAATAATATCATTGTAGATGTAATTGTAAAAATAGCTCTCTCGTCCGTACGGTCATCGTACGAACAAGCTACAGGAGAAACCTCAATGCATCGAAAAATCTGAAGGTTCTGCAGAGCTATGAAGAGCTTGAAGCGGAATTTGAACCTGGAAAAGAGTTTTGCTTTGATGCAGCTCTTCATTTACAATAAGCTAATGCAGTCTGGGTGATCAGTGGTGCCACTGGAGATGACCTCTGCAAGGAGACTCCTGATCTGGTCTTGAGTTTCCAGCTGCTGATCACAAGCTCTGCTACTGCTACAGATAGCCTTATCATCTTGATTATCATGCATGCTTTGCTAGCTCTTGTTGGTCGACGCAATGAGCAATTGTCATCAGGTTATCTGTATTCTTGTAAAGCAACATGCTGGACTTATTTCAGATTAGCGATCTCTTCTTGCATTCCTTATCGAGGATAACAGACTCTCCAAGAGCAAGAAATGTTTTCAGGAGAGTCAGTAGGGGGGCAAAATACCATGTTACTGACTGATCGGAGGCATGATATATGCGTGCTGTCATAAAACAAAGATAATGTATTATCGATCTTATCATCTTGATATATGTGTGCTTAGACTTGAAGAAGTTGCATATGTTCCCGCACCAACAAAGGGGGCATCTCCCCCTTTAGTGGGTGTTGCGGCGAACGCTTGGTAGGAACGTTCGGGATGGGGTTATTGCTACAGGTCGTGTCATTGCGGAGAGCTGACCTCGTAGCACGCTAGGCTTGTTCTGCCCTGGCCGCAGCAGCCTTTACTTTCTAATCGCGGGCGGCAGCTGACTTTACTTTCTCACCGCGGAGCGGCAACTGTCCTTGTTAGGTCGCGGGTCTCCTCCCATTGCTTCATTATTTTGTTCCATTACTTCTTCTGCCTCTTGTCTATCCCGGTGTGGTGAAGCAAACGCCAGAGTAGTGTGGGGTTTGCTTGTGTAGTGTTCTCTTAGAAATCTGTTCGACCTCCTTTTATAGGGCCCCTAGTGGCGTTCTCGCTGCATGAAGATGCACGTGTGGTCGCGTCACTGCGCAAAACTACCAAGTGTGGTATTGTGGATATGCGAAACTACGCAGTCAGGTCTTCGGACCGCGGAAAGCTGCACCCTTTAGTCTTGTCGCTGCGTAAAGCTGGCCCGTGCGGTCATGTCGCTGCGCAAAGCTGGCGCGTGTAGACCTTTCATTGCTCAAAGCTGGTGCGTGCGGTCATGAGTCAAGCTACATTGTGGTCGATGGTCGGTACTCGTATGCTACAGTATCCCGGTTGTGCTTCAAGACCGGTAGTACCGTTTGTGTGAGTGGTACTACCAGAGATGTTGGTCGACAAGTCGTGGTCAGTGAAGCGGTCAATGAAGCCGTGGTGAAAATGTGGTCGACAAGCCATGGTCGATGAAGCGGTTGAAGGCACTGTGGTCGAAGGTAGTGGTCGAAGCGGCCATGGTCGTGAGGCATGGTCGAGGCACCGTGGTCAACAATATATGGTCGTAAGGCAGTCGTGGTCAAAAAAGCCGTGGTCGTAAGGACACATAGTCGTAAGACGATGACTTGGTCAGGTCTGTATGTGGTCGTAGCTTGATCAGGGGTGTGTGCCGTCGTAAGCGTCTGAGTTGGTCTCAACTGGACCGAGTCTTGTGGGCAGTGCACAGTGTGCGCCGAGTCGTGAGGATCGTGACGCAAAACCAGATCATATGTAGTCTAACCAGTGGAGTTAGTGGGTGCGTGTACAGGTGGTGTAACCATGTGTACGTGAGGCTTATTTAAGCTATGTAATCTGTAAAGAAAAGTGAGAAGTTGCGAGTGAATAACAGAGAAAAAAAGGCATGTGTTGCCACCAAAAGGTCTCTCCTGTGTTGTTCGTCCTCCTCTCTACTCGTGTTCGTGTGTCGTTCTAAGGGAGAAAGTATGCATGCATGTTCTCTCGGCGAGTAGCTACCGGAGCTATGGGTTCGATTCCAACAAACCCATCATCAGTGAAATTAGAGGTCCGCCATGGCGAAAGAAACGCCGGTCGCCGGAGCAATAGCTCGGCCGCCTCCTGCCCTCCTAACGTACTACTGGTAGGGCTGCAGGAGTGAAAAGGCTGAGTATTTAAATGTTCGTTTCGTAAAAATCCTTCGGCTCCCTATTTTTACTCCGAATATCTAGGCCGCACAGTATTAATCCAACGGTCAAAGAAGCCCATGTTTGGATTTCACCGCGGTCCAATTTAGGGGTAAATGACAATAAACTTCACTCACAGGTGACGATCGTAAAATTCCCTCGGCTACCCTACCCACTTGGGTTCCGTAGATTTGGGCCGCACAATCTTGATCTAACGGTCAGAGACACGCAGATTTTGGATCGCGCAGAAAATGCGTAGCTATCCGATTCCGGGGTGCCAATGACGGTAAAAGGTACTTGGGGGATTTGCTCATGTGCCCCAAAGTTTAATGGCGTTTGCTCAAATGCCCCATGATGTCTCACTGACATATGGACCCTGGACCCGCATGTCAGTGAGATATCATGGGGCATTTTAAGCAAACGCCATTAAACTTTGGGGAAGGGAGCAATTTTTCCAAGGTACTTATAGGCGCTATCTGTGAAAGAATGCCTTGGAGTCAATATTGGCCGCGAAAGCTTGATCGGACGGCTCCCGTGAACCCAGGAGTTGCTCACGGCCGGCCGCCTTCCTCCTCCCTCTCCCGGCGCGCGGCGCGCTCGCCATGGCCGCCGCCGTACTGCCCCTTGCTAGCCGACGTCGCGACGCCCGTTAATTGGCCGAATTCGCCGCCGGAGACGGCCAGCTCTCTTGGGGAGAAGGCCGCCCGTGGTGACCACCTCTCCGCCTCCACAGAAGGCGAAGACCTCTCGTCATGGGCCTACGCCGGCCGACCGGCCGGCCGGTGACGTACGTGTGTAACCGTTGGCCGATCCATTGCCTTTGGGGGACGATCGAGGAGCAGAGGACGGAGATACTAGCACTGCTAGTCTGCTCCTGTTCTCGCCTTCTTGGATTCGGTCAACAGCAACCTGAGCCGTGCTCACCTCGATTGCTTCAGGCTTCACCCTCGCCGAACAGTCGTGGATGGTTGCATTCTGTTCATGCCAAGTAAGACTGTAAGAGCAGACGGGAAGCAACAACTCAACATAGTAGAAAGACGCCGACCATCAAGTATTCAAGTACATGTATCTTGTCTCTCAAATTCAACCAGGAAGTAACCACCAAAGTTGCAAACAATACAATGAGGGGCACGGAATTCAATGCCATCTATTCATCATCACTGATAGTAATTTCACAGTAAAAATATACAAATTGGAGCAGTAATACAACTGACAATATGCACTGAAACATAGCAAATCCTCCCCATGGTTCCTCCCAAAAGGGATACGAGTCTACAGTACACACATTATCGTTGGCGTCCTAGCTGGCAAGATGACTAGGCGAGCTTTTGAACATGGTGTGCCACATGTAAGCCCTGGAGAGGACCATCTCAAGCTCATGGTGCGCCCAGTTCCTAGTTGGAAGGTGCTGAAGAAACATGATCATCTCTTGAAAATCCAGTTTCTGCAGCTTGTCTGACCACTGAGGGGAAAAAAGAGAAAATGAACTTAACTAGCATGTTAACTAGCATGGACTTCAAGTATATATGTACCCCGAAAAGATTTCTATAGCTGTTGCCATTGCTGTACAGGACAAGTGAATATCCTCAAGGCAATCTTTTACAGTCAAGGATTTACCAAACAAGTGGGACCCTTGTGAGAAACTATTAACCTGCAGTGCATGTTACTACTACGAAGATACTTGCAATAAGTAAAAATACACAAACCAGTAAGTGGTACTTTGACTTACTGTTAACAAAAAACTAGCTGATATGTACACAAGAAAATCTGGTAGATAATCTCCTTCAGCAAGGTAGGTATCCCACAAGCGTGTGACGAGATGAAAAGGAACCTACAAGGATGTGACACAGATTAGCAACATGAATGTGTATATCACATCTAAAAAACTGTCCTTTACTAGACTAACCTCACGTATGAGAAGACAATTGAACCAACGGAACGCAAACTGAAGAAACTCCAACCCTTGTTCCTCTATGTGCTTTGATAGAGGTTCTGTGAGGTCAAAACCGGAATTCTCACATATTTGGAAAAAAAAAGCCTATTCTTTGTTACAAGCCAATCTCAAGTCACGCCAAATTTAATGACTACGTAATTTCAGGTCTCTCTACAGACTACAGGTATTTTTATTTATCTCCTTGATATGGTCTCCTTTTTATTCCAACACATTCAATTCTGGTCAGAAGGGCCAACATATATGTGAATCAGTGCAACGTACCATCTATTCGATGAACTAGCTCTTTCAACCTGAAAACAAGGCGCTGAATTCCTGGTTGCGCAAAGGTGTAATGGTCCTGCATACCATCGAGAAACTTCGAGAGACACCAATAGCAGTCTGCTTCTATGTTAGAAATATCCTGCGTAGAAAGATTTTCCATAGACCAAGTGTCCATGTTGCCTTCTAGGTGCTCTGATAAGAACACAACCAAGAATGGTGTAAGAAGGTCATTTATTCCTTGAACATAACCACTTGCTGGGTGACGTATGGCCCTGAAAGTGGAAGTGAGGCATCAGTGTATCAAGGAATACTGAAGAAAAGCAAAGAACATTCATTATTCTGATTGCATTAAACAATAATATTAGATTGTATTGACATAACTGGTCTGTGTGTGGGAGAGAATTATGTGAAAGGGATCAAACAAGCACATCACTGACAGAACAAGAACATACATTTGCATTGATATTAATACGATGAATGTCAAGCAAAAGGAGAGTCCACATACTTTAGACCAACTTGACCAATTTATACAAATGTCAAAGTCATGAGAAGTCATGTTTAATGCAAAATTCCACCCATTTATCACATATCCCCCCAGAATGCATCACGCAGTGCAATGGTTAACTATGAGTAGGTTCACAAAAGCTAGTACTTTCTGCACTGGCAACAACGAGAGTTGCATCGAAGAAAGTATCACAAAGGGGGTGTTAAAAAAAGTATCAAAAGGGGAATCATGCATCAAGTGGAAAAAAGGTCATGTTTTTTTCCAATCAGAATACATGTTAAAATTGTCATAAGTACAAATTCACTGATGAATCAAGATGAACCATCCAAGTGCACTAGCTCACCATGTATACAAAATGCGCTCCAAAGATTTTTGAATTTGGGGGTGCTGGAAAAAGGTAACATCCGGTACAGTTCTTGGGCAGTCAACAGTAATCTACAGGGCAACATGTGAGTTTAAGATGATTGATTCCACGAAAAATGGGGGAAACCTGAGGTGGCAAATTCATAACTAAAAAGTTACCTGACGAAGCATGTTAATCTCTTCATCTGAGCGTTCAGTATCAGGAATATCATAGTATTGAGAAACGCATTCTACATACTCAAGTCTTTTCCTTATTAGAACACCTTCTCTTCTGTCCGCATTGGGAGGTGCATATCCCTGTAGCCAGCTGATATTAAATTCCAAACTGAAGCACCACATTAAAGGTACATTATTTTAAAATAAATATGTCTGCTCACCAAAAGAAGCCTCCATATGTTAGGTCGCATATAGGGTGGCACACCACTCCAAGATAATTCACGCAATTTGTCTACATGATTAAGTAAGAACAGTGGATTTCAGCTGAATTCTGAACGAGCTATTAGAATTTAGAAGAATCAGAAGAGTGTAAAAGTTTACAGTTAATGTAGAAACCAATCAGAATGAACTCTAAAGTAGGAACAGATGGTGCTCTTTAACCAAGATTAAATTAGTGATCTTTATAGTAGATGGTAGATGGATGCTATATTTATAAGTAAATACATAATGACAAAAAGGTTAATGGGAGCACAGGAAAAGGGATGAAGGTAGAAACACTGGCAGTTAGACTGCAAAAGATTAAAAAAGGTCTATCTGGTTCTAGTGGAACTAGGTGCTCGTCGCACATAAAAATATCAAATGATGTATCGTCCAAAGGAAATTACATGGTGGATATTCTTGCTAAATAGAAAAGGCTCCATGTCTCAAAAAAGTTAAGTTTAATTGAGATCACCAGAAGTGGGAACATAGCTGCCATAAAATACAGGAGCAACAACTCACTAGATTGTCACCCTAGGTAAAATTTATACCCTTTTCTGGCTTGGAAATCAATCTGATGAAATAGAAACGACATATAAAACAAGAAATGATGAATCATTTTCAAATCCAGAAAATAACTGCAATGTTGATTCCTCAATTCAACTTCCTGCACACCCAACTGATGCTTGAATCAATCTTATATAGAAAAATATGCATACCTAATATAACAGCTGGCCTAGAGAGTTCATTTGTGAATTTAGCAATTCTTGCAGAATCTGTAGCTCTAGCCCCAGAAACTAATCCTTGGGCATCTGGTAATGCATTGATGCTACTTGTTGATGGCAGATTTGATTTCTTTGCACTCACGCTATCAGTTGTATTTCCAGAAGCTTGCCCTTCTCCCTGAACGAGTTTCATCAGTTACAATCTTTCTTATAAACAAGTCTAAAGCAATGCCAACTAATGTCACATTACTTCTTGTGAACCTTCATTGTGTTCATATTCATCGCGATCATTTTCGAAGCGTGGGGAGTATTCAGGAGGTGAAAGAGGCTCAGATCTTCTGGTTAGCAAAACCTTGCCAGGAAAGCTCCGTCCTTTGAGCATTCTGGCAAAGAGTTCAGGGGAAAAAGACAACAAAACTCCTTTTGTAAGTTTACAAGACTTTCTAGTGGCCAGGAACAGTAAGTAATATCTCTAATCATGATACTGGAGTATCATTTTGACAAACAGTTCTACTAGCCAAAGATGTTTCAGCAAAAAAGAAAGAAAGAAAAAGAAAGAAACTGAAGACTAAAATATCTATGTCTTTCTATTTGATCAATCAAACTGTATATCCCTAGATGTTAAACTATGGTTATCTGTCGTCTTAAAAAAAACCAAGATCATCTATTGGTAGCAAACGAAGGGAGATAATCTAAAAGGAACGAAACAAAATAACAAGAGATAAAATATAACATGTACAGGGTAAGTACTACTGCAAAAAAAAAAAAAATACATTGATCATACTACTCTGAATACCCAATCAGCTTTCCTAGACCAAGGAACACTCCAACAGCCATGTAATTCACACTCACGAATGCATTCTTAACTCGTGCAGTCTAACTGCAGGGGCTAAAATACCCAGATCCACCGCATCAAGAACGAGCCAAGATCCCCCACCTTGACCCAGGAACCCACAAAAAGGTTCTATCTTTCACGAAGTTTGGCACCAAGCACACCGGTTTGCATCCCATTCCACGAGATTTAGATCGAAGGGGAGCTCTGAGGGAGGGAAGGGGCTGACCCTTGCACGTTGCGGAGTGTCTGGTTGAAGCGCCATTCCGAGTTGTTGGGGCTTCCTCCGCCGCCGCTCATCGCTGCCGGTCTGTCGGACTCGCCGGAGGTGGCGGTGGGGAGCAACAGCACCGGAGTGGCTCCTTGCTTTCTACTTCGCCGGATCCTACTCTTATCTCCCGATTCGGCTCTGCATGTGTGTGCTTTATTCCTTGAAGCTTTCCCCCCTGGCCCCTGCTTTCTTTTACCCTTTATTTTATTTTATTATTTTGTTAAATGATGGTCATGGCCTCATCCTCTCATGGATAATTCTGTCTTGGCTTTGTGGCTTCGAGGTTGGTCTGGCCGAGCAGAGCTCGACGGAGGTTTCCTTATTCTGTACCCAAAATATGTCCTCTAATTTAGGTTTTGTATTCTTGTACAAGTAGTTCTCATCTGTTACAAAAATCTTGGTTTGTATTTTTGATTTTGTTGCACATAAGATGTTTTTTTTGTGTTACAAGCCAAGTAATTTATTGTTGAGTTTTACGAATTTTTATTATCAAATCGAACGGTTGAGATTGTTTCTCTTAAGTGAGATTCAACGACATTTCACGTATCATGAGAGTGCTCTTATCGTACGTCTGAGCGCTAGTCGCTCCCTATATTATAAGATCAAAGTGATCTACAATGAATCATTTGATAAGATTATAACTAATTAGGTGATATATAACAATGAAACATTCATTCTGAAGAGCTGACAGTATTAATTAGCTCGGAGAAGTGACCAGAGTCGTTGTTTTTATTTTTCTTAAGGAGAATTAGTCGGCTAGTAGTTCGCCTAACATCGAAGAAAAATTCGGCAGTTCAGCAGAAGTGTACCTATAGCTAGTGATTTGGTCGTCGCATTCTCTCAAGTTTATGGACGCTGATGATACAAATGGAACAACCAACTCCCAACATATGAGCAGCCACAGCAAATTGGAACACCATTAATTAGTCGAACAGCATCGCAGCGGTGCCCCTCAATTCTCAGACTTCTCACATCTTTCGAAGAGCAGCAGCAGCAGCACGCCAGCATCAGCATTAATCTAAACCATTACACACAGAGAGTCAAGCAGATCTCCCTAAACCATTAATCTAAACAGGGTTAATTAGTGTTGCAATGTTCCCTTAGTCACCATGCTCCGAGACCAAACCGTCTTCTTGGTGTTGGTGGTGGGCACGACGGTTCTCCCGAGCAAGCGTGTCCACGGAGAAGGAAGAACGCAGCCTCGGCTCGGAGCGCACACCCGTAGCAGCGGCGAGGTCTCCGGCGGAGATAAGGGCGGCGACGGCTAGGGGGACGGCGTGGAGGCGTAACTGTGGAAGCCTGGCCCGACGCTGACCAGCAGAGGATCGAGACGGCGGCGTCGGCGGGGAGGAGGAAGTAGAGGGCGCACTGCTGCTCATGATCTCGGCACGTCGCAGTCGCAGTTCGCATGCAGACGTGAGTAGTATTAGGGCACGTACAATACAACATATTTATATATGAATACTTAAAGAAAAAGAATATAATCACATCATTAAGCATCCGTATAAAAGTTATTTTCTCCAATGCAAACATCCCTTTCATGAGTGTTTAGATGTTATATTATCTATTAATTAGATATAGCTATACATATAAACACCTACTAAGCATCGATGCTTATTTAAACATTAATGCTTTAAAATAAAAGCTTTATATATTCTATATGGTAAGAAAAATCAGTTTTTAATTACTAAGTATCTTTTTAAGTACTTGCATTGTACATGCTCTCAAAGCAGTGAAGAGTGTGGTAATTGTGTGCATGGCATACAAGATTGCAAGGCTTTGTATTTGTATCTCTGATCAGTTCAGGCTTGCATAAGCTTCGGCCAACTAGAGTCAAGATGGTGTCCCAGCTAGGCATGCAGTCCAGTAGCGCTCCATGCGAAGAGCTAACTTTCCGTTTGCCAAACTTGGCTGCTTGGCCTTGCGTTTTGCATTATAATACGTGAGATGATGCTCCGAGAAACTATTATTACGTTCATGCAGTCCGTGACGCTCTTGCTGTTTGTGACGATTTTCTCTCCAGTCTTACTGTCCGCGATGCTCTTGCTGTGTGCGACGGTTTTCTCTTCAGTCTGATCATCCGTAATGCTCCTGCTGTCCATGATGCTACGGCTACAACTGCAAGGGGATGTTAGAGTATACTGACATATCTCTATATTTGATAGTTTAGGATTTGTAATCCTATGATAACTGTCTTATCTTTAAAAGAGGTTTTTTGCCTTTCAAACCTTATACTTTCAATACATCAATTCATTGTAGCATATTTATCTTCCCACAATTTCGATGTATCAACGTACATGCGTATGAGTGTATATTAGGGTAATAGTAGGGAGCGGAGATGGAGGAAGCAGTTCCGTCCCCATCCCCAAATAAGATGACATCAGGGCCTCTCGATGGAAAACATCGACGCCCCATCCTGAGAGACGGTGTGGCTAAAGGGAGGTGGCGGAACGCAGGCGCTTCGCGGTGGGCGAGACATGAATCAGATGGAGAAGGGCGTCTCACTGCGGTGGCCGGTGGCGACGTCGGCGGCGAGAATTTTGGTTAGGGTCTTGCCGATGGGACGAGGTAATCTCCTTTTTATCTACTGAGGCTCTAGATTCCATGGAGAATCCATTCTCAGAATATCATGATGCAGGGTTTTCTCTCTGAATTAGTGGGTACGTTTAATGATAGCTTACTAGTGACAGTAAAAGGGCAAGTTCTTTGCTATGGGAATCACGGGTGCACGTTAGATTTACGTTACTGTACTGTTCGTCGCACGTTGTGAAAACAAGAGGATCTGGTATTCTGGTGGCACACGATGAAATGAATGAACAAAACATCAATGTGATCTTTCTTTTAAAAAAAAATCATGAATGTCATGTCACCTTGCAATTAGCCTGTTCATTTCATTTCTTCTAAAACGCTCATCAGCATATTCCAAATCTAGCAGTGACCGAGTTAAACAACAACTTACTACTAAATGCTACGTAATCGAATGCAATACATCTTGGCGACGTACTACCTGAACAAGATTTAACCTGAAATTCTCAAGGATTTAACCACCAAAGCTTTTGGACCCAGCAATTCGAGTATTCAATTGCCACCGCTTCCTGGCTTGCCCTCACCCCACTGGCTCTGGGCGCCCATCGGCCGTTTCATTTTGAGGTCCCGCGCTGCCTGCTGGAGCTGCTGCGCTTGCGGCGGCTGCATTGGCTGCTGATGCTGAGGGTGCAGCGGCTGCTGAGGCTGTTGATGGATCTGGAGCTGTTGCAGCTGATGCGTTGCCAGCAGAGATTGCATGGCTTGGTTGTTGTGAAACATCTGCTGGTTGCCTCCACTTGGGTGCGGCATGCCACCAAAGTTCATCATTACCCTCCACCGTTAGCCATCTGGCCAGTTGCTACCTTCAGCCGCTGAACCTCTGCCTTCAGGGTGCCATTCAAAGCTACACCAAGAACAACCAAGCATAAATAACACACTTGACAATGATTCCATAGAATTCCCTTGCACACAGTGGTATGCATGCAAGAGAGTAAAGTTGCAGTGTTCACAAAAGGATGTCTGGAACATACATGGAAGAGATAAGAAGGCAAAGTTCATAAAAATGTTTAACGTACATGCATACGGTGTAAACTAGATGTACATACGAGATACATTCTAAGATGTTATAAAGCTCGTCTTACAAAGGTACTCAGATAGTCAGATTACAATCAATTGACATCTATATTAGCCCTACTTCCGTTCTATGCATCAGTATGACCTGCAAAAATTGTGCTCCTGATGCAGAGGACCTAACTATGTCAAGTTGGACAAGGTAAAATCCGGCAAAACAAGTGGTGAAAAATGAATATTACCATCTTGTAAGTGGACTTGCTGCTCCATAGTCTGCAAACGTATCTTCAATTCACTATTCTCAGTTGTCAGCCCAGTGGTGTCTCCCTAACATAGCAACATAATGAGCAGAATAATCATTAGCTATCTGAAGTAAATGCTGTGCTTATAATTACATAATCAAATGAGCATAGTGAAACACAAAAATGAAATGTTTGGGCGCTTTCGGCAAACATTACGTATATCAATTGATAAGCCCAGTAAGGAACACTGCTCCAGATGAATGAAAAAGTTCGTAAATTTGGTTCTCGTTAGTGTGTAAACTCTGCAGTGCTGTAAGAGCAGTTAATTTTCATGGCTTTTCCTGAAAGCTTGATTTGTTTAATGAATGGCAAGTTGTTGTTATTTGTTTGAAACAATTGCTAGCCGACAACACTTTCATGCATTGGTGGCAAGAATGTAAAGGGACCTTGATAGAGGTTTCACCAGAGGCAGTGGTCCAGAACGAATATCACTTCCTTCAAAATTTAACAAGTGTACCCAAGTATCACAAAATTATTTTTAAGCCAAGTCTTACAGATCTATATACTTTGTCATCCACTGGCGGCAGGTGGCACATCATATACATTTGGTGTTTCCCAACATTTATAAAATACCAACTGACACAATTACTATGGGGTGATTCACAGGTTTCTCAACAATCACCATAAGATGCAGGACCAGTAGGCCACTGTCAATAACTTGTATCATGTTTAACAGGCTAATGTTAATGAGTTATATACCATCTACTATTATTGGTAGGCATATGGAGGGTAAAAGCTTCAGATGCACGGATCTTCCGACTAGTGGAAGATGGTTATGTCACTCTATGTCTCTATCCCACCAACAAGGCAAGTAACATGGTATACAATACTATCAATCCACCCCAAAATGTTCAACAAAACAATGGAACTAGACCATTAGTTTGACACCACAGGGAGATGAGACGGTGCATCTTGTAACATACACCATATGTGCCATATTAGAACCACATGGTTCAGATACATTTTGTGCCCTGCAAAGATATCTTAATTCCACTGCCCAAAAAAAACTCAATACTATCTAAGTATTATTGAAGATCTGTATAACACAGAAGTATCTGCAGGAAATCACCATAAATAAAAATCATGTAATAGATGGTTCTTGCTTTTTAATTCTTATAACTTGGATCAATTTGTGTAGTCACTTCATAAACTTACATAAGAAAGAACCAAACTGGTTTAACAACATGAGACCAACAACTGCACAAGTGCGATTTTCCTTCGCCCTGACCAAAATGATATTGTAAAGGATTATAACGGTAGTGCGTACCTGTAGCAATGACAGCTGGGCAGATAATGTTGTTGCTTCTGTTTGCAGCGTTTGCACCTTGCGCTCAAGTTCAGCAATGTAGCGCATTTTCCTTTCCTTTGATCTTGCTGCGGATTGTCTGTTAGCCCAAATCCTATAAAATGATCCATATCAAGATCAGCGTAAGCATGCTATCATGTGCGACATAAATTTGCTTGATTGTCAAGACAAATACTATCTAAAAGAAGGCAAAAGCAGGGTGCTGAAAATGAGGGATCAGATTCCAGTTGCACTTTTTGCCCCCACATGATCTTTTTCTCATTCTTTCACCTGCACACGACCTACTCACAAAATCTACTCTAAGAAGCAATCCTTGAGCAAGTATGTCATTTTGCATTCATTCATACTACATTTTGCATATGCAACCACTTGATATGTAATGTGAAGAAATAATGCAGGCATTTCAACAGAATAACATGAATAATTCACATGAGCAAATGCCTACTCTAACAGAACAAATTTCACAAGAACAAATACAAGTTCTTTAAAACTCACACCTTTTCGCCCTCTTCGGGTCGACAAGAGCAAGCTCGGCCAACTTCGCAGCGGACAATGCCTTCTTGGCCTCCGCAGGAGACATTCCCTCCGTCCCCGGCGCCCCCACGAGCTCCTCCGTCTTGATCGACATCGATTCGTCCATGGACTGGCTGTATTGATGCTTCGGCCTGGGGCCATGGCCCAGCCTGGCCGCCTCACCCCCGCCAGCCGCGGCAGCCGAGGTGGACGACGACTCCGCGTCCGCGTCCGCCTCCGACGACGCCCCGCACGAGGAGTTGAGCTTCTCCACATCAAGAAACATGGAGAAGAGCTCCTCGTCGTTCTCGTCTGACAGCGACGGCCCGTCGCCAGCGCCGGGGCGCAGAGGTCGAGGTCATCGGAAGGCTCAGGATCTCGGAGTGCGCGCGCCGGTGGCCGGGGTTCCGGGTAGGGAAGTCCGGCATGCGGCTGATGTCGTACTCCGGCGGGGGAGTCGACGACAAGGGCGGCGGCCCCACGCGGCGCGAGGACTGCGACGGCAAGCCATCGCCGGCGCCGCCGTCTTCCGGGATCGGCGACTTGTCCTTGTTCATCTTCTTGGCTCCAAGACGCGCAAATCTCCTCAAAAGCACCAAGGAGGTAGCTTTTACCCAAGAGTCGGCTCAAGATTGCGCCGCAAAAGAATTGCGGGATTGAAACGTCGAGCGAAAAATTGGGCGAAAGAACAGGAATTAGATGGGGGAAATTGGGCAGAAATTCTTGCGGGAGAGAAAGATCTAGGAGTTGGGTTGCAAGAACACGAAACTGAGCAAAAGGGAGAAGGAATGAGAGGATTCCAGGAACTAGGAGGAGGAACTGGGAAGAAAGGAGGCCGGCTGCTCTCTTTTACCCGAGAGATTGAAGTACTGTTCACCCCTTATCTCCTTTCCTTTGGCATCTATCACTCCCTAACCCTGCAAACAACGCCGTCCTGAGGGCGCTGCCGTACGCACAGTCCGCCACGTATACACCCTAACACTACCGTGTCGGGATTCGGTGCCCTGTTTTCCCGCATTCGTCAGCTTGGAAGCCCATCCAACCGTACACGTGCCCCTGTTCCCACGTGCGTGCCCTGCAACTGATTCGGGCCCATGATATTACAACGGTTTGGTTTTTAAAATAATATATTCTAGTACAGATCCATGTCGACGTATCATTCTTAGATTTAATGAAACACCAACCTAAGTGATTATATTTACTATACAACGCACTAGCTCAGAAAGAATATTACAGCGCAAACTATCATCTGAACGCTCTGTGCCATGCAAGCCTATAAGCGAAGTGCATCTTAGCAATCTTGAAAGAAAATGTTAGATACACACGTGGCAGATAGCAAAATGTTCTAAATCGTGAACACAAGTCCCTCGACAGCAGTCAGCAAGGCTTCCTAGTTCATCAAAACTTGTCGGAACATGAATCTGAAAAGAACAAACCAGCATTCGAGCAAATTGTACAGCAAAACGTTAGCTGAAAAGGCTAGGCATTTTTTTACAGACAGAAACACAATGATGGAAACACCTTCAAGAATTGCAGTCCAAACACAGTAAGTATCTAAAATGAGCATATTGCCGTCACAAAGCATCAGTCAGTCATGGTCAACTTTTGCTCTAGGATATATACGCCTTCAAAGATGGCGGCAAATTTCCAACCACTCTGTCCATCAGGGATTTGATTTTGACAGAAGCAATAGTTACTAAGCTGTCAATTTCCTCCTCACACTGTTCATAGACAATGAAGACAATGAACAAGGATGCCAGCACTGCGTTCGGGACAGAAGGATATCAGGTGACAAATTGATAATATGGCAGTAAATGAACACGCTGCGGGAAGCGGCGAAAGATAATCCCTTACCAAGACACATCAGCATTTTGAATTGAAAGTTCAACATTACTTTGATAGAGTATAAGGAAGCAACTACCTGTAACAACAAAGGAACTTTGGATCAATCATTTATAACATAAAATAATTCTCAACATTGTACCTCTCATGCAACCATACTTGTGTTTGTCGAGTTATGTATGGATTTACAGTACAAATTTCTGCGTTAACTTTCTAATAAAGTCTAGCTTGGGTGAGGACTGAGGAGTAAAGGTTGTAATTAGTTATTTATGTATCCCTCTAAACACTGTTAAATCAAGAAGGATTGTGCAAGTGGGTGAGCTATTCATAAATTGAGATGGAATTAATGATTCCTTCTGGCACTTGGTTAACCAAGTAACTCACAAACATGAAATAGCCAACATATGAACCAATCATGAAGGAAGAAATAATGTATTGTACACAAACAAAATAGTTTATACGATATAAATTATTTATGACTCTTAACTAAAGCCTAAGGTATATCAAGTAATCCAGAATAATAAAAGTGTGCACTTGATGAAATTCGTTCAGGCTAACTTCAACTAATCCTACTGCTATCAGTAAAAAAAAAAAGAAGGTTCATGAATCTACCAGACCAGTGCCAACAATCACCGAACTAGATCAAATACAAATGGCAGGCATGGGATCAAGGAGCACAAACTTACTGGGCAGTGCTTCCAAAAACAAGATTATTCTAAAAACTACTGGAAAATAGCATAGCACATGGGGCATTCTTATAACAGAAATCTTCCAAGATCCACTGTCCTCAACTGGCTGAATACAAACCTTTAAAATGGTACTCCAGTCATCACCTTCTGCTAGAACCCTCAATTTATGAATGCCTCCATTCCATACAGAAGCCAGCCACATAAGTGTATTCCTCAACGTTGAGTGTGACACTTCAAAATAATCAGGAGTAACCTTCTCTACTGTAAAACCAAACCTGCAATAGGTGTTCAATCCTCAAAGTCCAAAATATAATATACTAAAAAGTCTCTTGTACTAGTATAATATACTAGTTTACTTCTCTATTGCTCAAGCATATCTACCTAAATCGGTATGAGATTTCATTAAATCATCATTTATCAAAAGATTAGCTCAACATCACAGAATACAAACCAATACACATACACTTGTGGAGGTAGCACACCATGGATGAAAAGAGCCAGGGAGATCACTAGAAGAATTTTGGCAGCCGACGACATAAAAGTTATGTCTGAAAGCAGAAACCAGTAGAACAGCAGAAACAATACTGTGACATATGAAAAAGTTTTCTTTTCATCCCTCCAAAGGAGAATATCAGCAGCTGCAGTAGAATGGCAGCAAGTCATCAACAAGGCAAAAACATGAGTATATCACTATGAAGTGATAAGTAAACAACAATGAAAAGCAATTTAGAAAAACCACATGCCCATAACAGAGAAATTTGGTTTCCAAAGATATATCTCATACAATTCACGCAAGCTCAGAAGAAAACTGGGGAGTAATTTGTCTTGAAAAGAGCTTATCTCACCTAATCCACTACCTAGCAGCTTATCTGCTTTTGATGATCCACAAGAACCTTGTTTCCTCGACAAACCCAAATTATCTGGTAGTTCCGAAAATGACCCGACGGTTCTCATAATGCCATCCTGCATACGCATCAAACATTTAATCCATTGGATCCCAACATTTGTGTTGTCAGAAAAAGTCTCCATAAAGTTCTCATATACTTCTATGATAAGTTATAGAAGAAATCAAGAAATTCTTTCTGAAACAATACTTATGGAGAAAGACAAAATAATTGGGAAAAACAACCAACAAATATAACTGGCGATACTGCAAAATCTAAAAGCAAGCTCACCTCCAATGATACAATTGGGTAGTACCCGAGTAGTCTTCTAGCTTTTGAAGTGCTAAAAGTTCTCGTACATGACAAGAAGTATATTGTTTCAGGATGGAGAAGCGGAGTGGATAACATTTGCAAACCCAACCTGTGATGAACCATATTGGAGAACAAGGCTGCAAACAACAACATCTTGGCAGGAAGATTAATCTTGGGTCTGAAAAATGAAGAGAACCACAGCAACAGCACATGTTAATTTCTTGAATAGCCTTTGGCATGTAGGCGCCGCGCGCACGAGAGAGAGAGAGAGAGAGAGAGACCTCTGACAACCCATGGCTTCCATCATGATAGACACAAATTCCCACGTTTTGATAGGTTCATCATTAGTAACCAAAAAGGGCTGCAAAATTTTAATGTGCAGAATTAACTATCAAAGTAAAATGATCAAATGTAGTCTATTAATCTGTAAAAATGTACCTTTCCAGCAACAGAAGCTGCATTCGAATATAAAGATTGCTCAGCGCAAATATTGGCCTGGGCTGCATTTTCCACATAGGTAAAGTCACACATGTTACCGCCACTACCTATTACAAACTGAACAGAACTGTGTAAGAAAGCTAGTATTTCATAGCTTGCAGAGGCTTCTGGAAACCATTCAGAAAAGGCACAAAATGCAGACAAATAACTGAATGGTAATAAACCCATATTACATCTGCCAAAAAGAAAGTCCAGACTGCACCAGGTTCCAGTTCCAACAATTAAGTATTAAGACTGAAGATATCATCTGATTAAGGTAAAGTGGCTGATTCACTAAGAACTATAAGCCAGAACCGACTGGCTGATTAACTAAAGTAACAGCTTGCAAATGGCAAGCATGGCTTCTAGATCTGGAATCACTAATGTTATACTCATCTACTGACAACTAAATCAGAGAAATGATAGCAGAGTTACCGCCAAGGCGCCAACCAGGTATAGGTTTTCTAACATACTCTGTTGTCACCACAAAAATTCAATAGGAATTCTGCATATGGAAAATAGGTGACACGACTGACGTCTACAGTAAATGCCTGTGTAAATTCACCGTATTATAGCCAAATAGGACTCTGCACTATACATAACCTGTGTTGTATCTATGCACCCTTAAATCCACTTCAACAATCATATCATATGAAAATAGACTCTAAGCTCTTGCAAGTAAAACAAAAACGAGCAAACTTCAGCTTCGAATACCTTGCCAAGGGGAGACCTTGCGTATCCAGCGACAAACCTCACTAGGCTCGAATCACCGGGCCCGAATAGATTGCTCGGCCGCAGCACGCACGTCCGCATCCCGTCCTTCCCATCCGCACTCAGCACCATCATCTCCACCTGTGCCCTCAGCTCGCACAGTGCATTCCCGAACTGCATCCACCACAGCCAAAACGAAGCAACTATCACTCCACCACAGCCACCACCACCACCACCAAATCCAAGGATCCCAAGGCCGAGCAGAAGCAGACACCAAACGGAACAGCAACATCCATCGAGCGAACAGCGTCGAGATCAGATCACGACGACTAAGCACAATGTTCCGCGAGTCCGTACCTTGTCAGGGTAAGGCAAGGAGTCCTCGTCGGCATTGACCACATCCCGAGCACCGGCGGCCACCACGTCCGCCGAGCCGGTGTACACCACCCTCCTCACGCCGCTCGCGCGGCAGGCGGCGAGGAGCACCCTCGTTCCCTCGACCGCGAGGCGGTGGAGCGAAACGAAGTGCCCGTCGCTGGTGGCGTAGGTGGGGTCCACGTGGAAGACGGCCGCGGCGCCGGCGAGGGCGCGGGAGAGGGACGCGGGATCGGAGAGGTCGACGGCGAGGTGGGCGACGGGGGAAGCCGGCGGGGCGGTGGGCGGGAGGGGTCGAGGACAGCAACGGTGGACCAGTTGCCGGAGGCGGCGAGCGCGGCGGCGAGGTGACGGCCGAGGAGGGTGGAGCGGCCGAAGGTGACGGCGCAGGCGTGCTTGGGCGGGCTCTGGGTTGGGCTCGGGCCGGGCTCGGCGGTCGCCATCGGGGTGGGAGGAACGAGGAGGTGGGAGAAAGGTGGGGGACGAGGAGGCCAGACGGGACAGGAGAGCGGGGGTTTTGTTTCTGGGCTTTGAGCTGTTGGCCGGGTTCTTTTGGCTCGCTGCATGTGCCTTTTACGACTTTTTAAATAATATATTTTTTAAGATAAGATCTATAAATTAATTATAGTAGATACTATATTAAATTTAATTATATCAGTTAAAATTATACACGAGTGTGACAGGATCTACAAATCAATTATAGTAGACACTATACCGAATGCATTTATATCGGATAAAATCACACGCGAGTATCTCTCCGTACTCTCTTTTGCAAAAAATCATAATTCAAAATTTTATATCAAAAGTCATAAGACACAGCCTAAAAAATTAGATTGTTTTGCCTTGTTTGGATTTATTTGTTGCAGTTTGGATTACTTTGTAGGAATATCTACCATGATTTTTCCCACGCATGTTACGGCTCGTTCTAAATACAGAAAATTTCACATATTTCCGCCCGAATTGAACTATTTTCTATGAAATCTCCACAAATTTTTGTATGAGATACATGTATACCTAGATGTTCTTACATTTGATCAGGAATTTATTTGCCAGAAATCTTAATTTGAGGTAACCCTCATGGTTCTTTTCGCGCCGACACGCTGGCAGCGCGGCACGCGGCGCGCGCGAATGAGTTTCTGCTTCAGCCTAGGGGAGATGGGAGCAAGCAACACGTGTCCATCCTGAATGGTGTTTGTGGTTTAAGCACCAAGCTCCTGGCACCCTTCGACCTTGACCTAGTCGTCCACCTTCCTCTATTCCTTCCTTCTCGCGCCGCTGCCGCGTCAATGATCAACAGTAGGGCTGTTCATTTTGTATTTTTGATAAATTCAGTTCGGTGAATACGGTGTTTTTGGTAAATACGGTATTGTCATTTTGATAAATAAGGTATTTTAAAAATACAGTTTGGTAAATACCAAATTATCTCAGTATGATATTGGTAAATACCACATTTACTAAAGTTGACATGAATTATGAAATAATATAATAATATTTTAGCACGATGACAAACTAACAATAATAGACAGCAATAAGCAAACAAAATTATAGAAATTACAAACTATATAACCACTAATAACAGCTAGAAGGGAATAAAAGCAAAAATAAACATACACATATAGCAAACAAGTAAATAACAGTGGGCTAAAAAGGAATGAATGATAAAAGTTTTTTTTTATAATTGACCGGTTTTTTTCAAAAAAACTGAATTACCAAAAACTAGTTTTTTTTATATACCATATCGAATATTAAATACCAGTCAAACTGAATTGATCGGCACGGTTTGATTTTTCTGATTCGGTTATGTACGAAACAGCCCTAATCAACAGACAATCGGGAATCCAACAAAACAATGGGACACCGACATAAATTTCATCTTATTCGGGGAGATCATGTCAATTCGATCGGTGACAGGCGTTGACAGATCAGCGGTTCGGCTTAACAAGAATAAAATCTAAAAGCCGTTCAGATTGCCACACAAAGCTTCGAAAAAATGACGACACTCCTCTTATGCTTCCACTTTCGGTGATGCATCACATCGAGTATGATTGATCAACAAATCCCAAAATGTGACGTACAATACAAGTCTGGCATTTACGCCATCAATGGAAGGACTAACCTAGAAGCACCTTTCCACGGCATATTACGGGTCTGTTCTTTTCCTCCGAAGTCGATGGCTTTTGATTTTTGCTATAGTACCTAACTTTTAAACGGAGTATTTTCTCAAGATGTGATCTACAGGTTAAACGATCTACGTGTTAAAAGCCCAATATTTGTACATGCCAAAATCGCAAGTGAGTATCTGTCTCTCCGTAATCTGTACCATAAACAGCCAAAATTCAAAAATTTCAACCAAAAGCCATAAGCTGCAACCGAAAAGAACAGGCCCTACTTCACCTGGAAGGACGGGAACTGCTCTTAGTATTAACATTGTACTGATGTTGACGCCTTTACATTATCCAGTGACCAGTGTCATTGTGTCAATACGTTCTGCAAGTATTCTCCAGTGTAGAATAGAACACAAAGACAATGCCAACTGCCAAGAAAAATGAAGAATCGAAGATGCAAGAACTGAGTGAACTATCAAATGGCCAACTCGCATTTTTACAGAGTACATGGTAGGTAACAGAACACATTTATTTGTAGTAGACAAAAGAATCGCCGGCTGCTATCAGATTAACAAGCACTGCCCAAGCTACATACACCACGACACAATTTTGCCGAAGCATTTTAGAAGCAGCTAGCTCAAAACTTATGTAGTTATAATACCTTTCGTTCCACTTCTCTCTTCGACAAGATAGTTGGGTCATGTCATGAGAATTTTGTTTGTGGTTAGTCAAAAATTATCCTTCGACCGTCGGACAACTTCAAGCACACGCACATCATCAAAATGATCTGGAATGGACAGAGTTTTCTTGATTTCTGGATTGGAGGTCCTCAAAAAAGGATTGCACTGCTTCTCTCTCCGATTGTTGTTGGCACCTGGCAAACATCCAGCGTGAAAATTTTGAAAATTTAAGTATTGTTGAACTGGAATGAAGTATGCACCATGCAATCTGAAATTGTGATTTACACCATGCATTGTGCTTATTTTGTTATGCCAGCAATCATCTAAATTGTATGTGAAGATACTGTGAATCATGAAGACAAATGACCTAATGTTTGAATTGTAACCCTTGTTCTTTGTAGCTTTTCAGTATTTTTTGGCTTCTATCAGCAACCACTATTCATTAGACTAATAAGCTGCAGCCCAAAAGAACAGACCTATAACTCAATCTAATCTTGCATTTATGTTATACCATTTCGACAAATATTATGGCAAACTGTTTACGTGGAGATCATGTATCTTCAACAACACCATACAAAAAAAAGAGACCATTTTTCTGGGCAGTAAAAAAATGAAACATTGTTCTTTAAAGTCAACAAATATGTGCTTCCACCGCTAGTGCCATAATTGGGATGTTCTAGTACAAATCCCTGCTGGATAAAACTTGTGTTTCCTATCCAGACAAGAAAAACATCCCATTTTTTCCTAGCCCAACACAAGGCATCTGAGAGGCCAAGAGGTGGTCAGTACATGACCCTTCCCAATGTCCTCATCAAGTTCAGATGGACCGACCACCAAACAAAGAATTGCTCCCTAAATGTTTATGTGAAAAGCGTACATGCTGTTTAACCATTCACCAAATGTGTCATCATCTCTTATTGTAAAGCTGAAAGAAAATTTTCATGGATAAATGACAAATATTCACGGCAAATAATAGAGCAAAAGAATCTGGAAGTAAAAGAAGTAGCAAATGCACAAAATGGTGTATGATAAACATTAGCTTGTCAACAAGATTAGGAATGTATATGGTTTTAAAAGGTATATTACCGTTGGTGTATTCTTATTGCGTAGATCTGCAGTAATAGCAGCATATTCCTGTAGTTCTTTATTTCCTGGTTCTATGCTCAAGGCAAACTTTGAATTGCTCTGCAGAGAGGTGATTCAACCATTAAATAACAGATCAATGCAGGAAATATCTGGACATGAAAAGAAAGATTATTCACCAGAGTATATTCATGTCCACAGTACACTTTCGTCTCATCCGGCAGAGCTACAATTTTCTGGAGTGAAGAGTACATCTGCAGCAAGATCAGGAAAAAGGGTCATATATAAGTCCCAATAATATATACAAAGAACTCTATTATGTACCATTCTATCAAAAGGAATATGCAACAAGTAATTGACAACCAACAAAACTACCACAAGTCCACAACCTTTCAACTTTTCTATTAAATAGTCGATTCCAGTGACAAGGTGTTAGCAGTTAGATTTGATCGCAACTATGCCTCATTTGATGTTCAAATAAATAGGAGTACAACAATACTCTATGTAGCAAGAACTCCAGCTCTTCCAATTATTACAACAGACCTTTTTAACCTCTTCTATTCTTTATCTCAAGTACTCATGGCTGATAGGTTCTAATAATTCAGTTTATAAATTATCTAAATTATATTGAAAATTCTGAAGCTCCAAGAAGATGTTTATTAGTCACAATTAAGAGACTTCCATCAGTGTCGGTAAGTTCATTTTTCCTGAAATAAAGCACTGGCAAGGAAGCAGCTTAGTACAAATATCTAATAGGGAAATGTGAAAGCACATGGAAGTATGAAACAAACTCAAAGAGTCTTAACATATGAGCATTTTAACTACTTGCATGCAATATACATGTATATGCAGATATCTACAGGTCAGTAAAAAGAACCTGCTGCGGAGTCCCTTCAAAAAGCTTTCCACATGATAGACTAAACAAGGTATCACCAGTAAATATTGCTCCAGATCCAGGGAAATAATAGGACACATGACCTAATAGAAATACAAGGGAGGTGCATGATAAGTTTATTGAAAACTATGTTGCATTAGAAACTTCTTTTGTAAACAAACATAAAATGAATACCCAGGGAAACAATAGCACACATCTCCTAACAAATACGACAAGCCTTAACCGATCTGAAAATACTTTGTACAAGGCAGCGTCAATCTTCTAGATTTTAACAAAAACAGCAAGAAAAACTGCCGAAAACATCATTTGCAGACATGGCGATAAGGCAAGCAATTTAGCACGAAAATTCAGTGGTACTCCTAGTGTGACTACTTCCAATGATCAGCAAACATGTGCAAAAATACGCAGTCTCCTGTAATGCTAAGCCAATAGGTGCCCAGTAGGACTTAATAATTTCGCATACAAGGGAACAAAGAAGATAAGTCAAACCAGAAGAAATTTGCAATTACACACCTGATGTATGGCCAGGAGTTTCCATTACAAGAACTTGATGACCAGCAAACATCCATGTGTCACCCTCACTTAGAGTTATGTCAATGCCAGGAATTCTATCTTTATCCTTCTCAGAACCAATTACCTAGAAATAATTATTATTGTTAGACAACAAAAGCAGGATATAATCATTATTCATACCTTAATTTAGCTGTTTCTGGTGGTAGGGGCAACCAGTGGAGACACAATGGCAAGCCAGAAAATAAACTTGTGTCAATCAGTTCCATTTATTTACCTAGAAAATCATCGTATGTTATATTTGACACTCTAATAAGAAGTTGAACTCAAGGTCATCGAAATGGCATTTCATCAACTAAATTTCTGACTTCATTTATCAGAGTCAATCCTGGAAAATATTTATCTGTTTCTTTAATTTGACAGATACATTGTTGATAGGAATGATAGCTGGTACAGTAAAATGTTCATGTAATAACTAGCTCATCCTTGAGTACAAGTGTATAACAATATGGCTTCAGTTTAGCTCATAACAATACACATTTTGATGGCTTCACGCACTGTCTCTAAACAATGAAAAATGAAAAGAACAAAGGAAGCAGCCAAGTGTATACCTTTGCACCATATTTGGCTTTCAGTTCCAAGTTGCCACCAGTATGGTCATAGTGATGATGGGTGTTTAGTATATAGGTCAAGTTCTGATTTCTTTTTTCCAATGCATTTATGATAGGCACTGCCTCAGAAGGGTCCACAACTCCCACTGTTCCAGTATCCACATCATGCAGGATGTATGCATAGTTATCTCGAAGACAGGGTACCTACACAGTAAGCAGGAACATAGTTAACAAGTACTGGAGGGAAGTTCAATCATATGAATGAAAAACAAGAAGCATCTACAGAAAAGAGGATAAGTGGAATGTAAAGATAACCAAGGTTTTTGTGTTCAACTCATCTATAAGGTCTTTTGTGATAGCTAAAATTTCTCTGTGTTCCCACATGATAAAATCTACAAGTCATGCTATTCCATCTTAAGATGAAGAGCCGGTATGTCTGGAAGAAATAAAAGCATGCTGTTCCATCTCAGGATGAAGAGGTCTTGAAGAAATACAAGTCATGCTGCTCCAACTTAAGATGAAGAACCGGTATGCCGGAAGAAACTACAAACAAATGAAGGACCAGGAGCAGAGTAAACAAGAGTGCACATTATTTAGCCCACCAAAGCACACTGGATAAGGTCCACAACAAAGATACAGTCTAAGGTGTCTAACATATACCATGGTAGTTAGGTAGAAGGGTAGAGAACAGCAAGAAAAGCGAAGCCAGAATAAAGCAATAAGTAATGAAGTGGAAGAGGAATATGGGAAGCTTGAACGCTTTCCTATAGAGAATGGCACCATGTTTCTTTCTAAAAGCAATGCCACCCAATTGCAAGAAATTCATCGCAACTTGCTTAGGCTAGTACCCCTCAAAAAACTGTTATTGACTGTTGAATTATCTCCCCACAGCACTGCTATGTTGATGCAGCAATCTGGAATTACGTTGATAAACAAACATCTACAACACACAATCTGGTCTGGAATTACGTTGATAAACAAACATCTACAACACACACTAAGTTTTAATAGCAATTGTTTGAGCTAGGAGAATGAATAATCTAAACTCTCACGAGTTTCAGTGCACTCACAAGCTCAATTTGCAGCGACGAGGAGACGCTGGTCATGTTGCAGAGAAACCGCCCTGCGCCGAACATACGCCCCACCCCGTGCAGCGTCCTTAGAGGCATAACCAGTAGAGAACCAATTCCATACAACAGCGGCTTGCCAAGCCATTGATTGCGCACGCTCGGCAGCAAGGACGGCTGCCCCTAATCTGCAATTGAGCACAACAGGCAGTTTTCACAATTCACGAAGAACAAATCTCATAACCCAGGCAGCCAAATTGGCAAAAACGAGTTCTATACTTCACAACCTCATGACTTCATATATCAAATATCGACTGAAAACAAGCAAAATTCTATATGAATAATGGATAGACAATCCCATCAAATACTCCGACACGTTAGCGAATGACACTAGAAACAAGGGCGCTACGGAATAATCGGGGTACATGGGCGATAGCGCAGGAACCGAGACCGAGGGACTGGATCGCAAAAGCGACAGTTTCGTTCGCAACGAAGCAGTTGCAGGCTCCGACGACGCGTTCCAGAGAGAATCCCTGCCCAGATCCAAACCCCCACCGAGAAATCCCGTAGAAACCGACGGGAGGAGCAGACTACCGTGGGGGCGGAGGAGGAGCAGCGCGGGAGGGAGGAGACCACGAGCGAGCACGCCTTGGACAGCATCCGCATTCCTGCCCCTCCTCCTCCTTCCTGGCTTCCTTCCTCGCGCCGCTGCTGCTTCTGCTCGCGCAGCCGCCTTCCGGTGAGACGAGCCGAGGCGAGGTCACGAGAGAGAGAGAGAGAGAGAGAGAGAGAGAGAGAGAGAGAGAGAATGGAGACAGAGGGAGACGGAGAGGGAAGGCAAGTGGTGGGAAGGTTGGCCGGCCCGGCTGTGATGGTGCTGGCTCGCCCGGACTGGGGCCCACCGCCCAGGTGGGCCCGGGGTTTCTCGGTTGGGGGCCGCGACAGCCGTCCATCGGGAGATCGACGGCGCGGGCGGCGTCATGAGTTCGTGATCCTGGTTAGTTCTCCGAGCCTTGGACGGAACCGCGTGTTCACGTACACGTAGGGCCGTGTGCTCACGATGTTCCTTTTTTTCTGGGGAAATTGCGCACCATCTGAATTGTGGGCATGTTTACAACGTACAGGATTTTCGTAGTAAATCCAGAGAAATGACCTACTATTGTTTGTACAACTGTTTTGGAATTCTCTTTCTTTAAGACTTACAGCGGAATTCTTGCGTTCCAAACGAAGTCTTACATCCCATTTAGGCGGCAGAAATTCGAGAAGTTTTATGATCCAAACGGTCCTTTAAATATTGTGTATGTGCTTCAACTAACTATTTTCTCCGTCCAAATTTATAGATAGGTAAAGAAAATATTAAAAATAACTAAATTATCTTTAAACACTATATTCAATACAAAAATATAAAGCAAAACCAAATATTTATTAGGTTGTACATTACAATATAAAATATACTATATGTTTGTGAGTAAACTTATTAAAATATACACTATAAACTTAGCCGAAGAGAGTACTTCGTTTATGAGTGAAAAGCTTGACTCCATCGTATAACTCATTTAATAAAGAGCGGCAGAGTTCACAGAACCATGTGCCGGACGAATGGTTGACATTTTTAAATTCACAAGCTAACTCGAGACAAAACAGTTTGCTCCTCACCTCAATTACTCCGAAGTTTCCAACAGATTTTTTTAAAAATAAATGGACGACAAATCACGAGCGGTCGATAGCCTTCGAGCACAACAAATCGCTTTCTAACCTCGAAAAATCGGAGAACCCATCCAATCGAGCAATAGCACACACAATTCAGAGCTACCCAATCAACGTCAGTACTAAATACAAGTCAATTTGGCATCACCTTCTTTCTGTAACCTTCAAGAGGGTAAAAGAAAAACAGAGAAGAGAGGATTAAAAAAAGTCCAAAGCCCAACAAAAAGAAGACCTACATTAGCAATCCAAGCCCATTTGGTGGCCTAATAAAATCCCGCGCTACCACCGGCCCAATTAGTCCTCTCAGTGCCCGCGTCAAGATTCGCGCGTACTAATGTCCTGGCCGCTGCCGCCACGTGGGCGTCCAGGAACCGCTCCACGAACCCGAGGAACCACCCCCTGGACGCCTTCCCGAGCCGCCTCGCCAGCTCGCCCCTCTCCTCCGTGCCTCCTCCCCTCTCCCACTTCGGCAGCGCAGGCGGCGGCGTCGACAATGGCGCCACAGCCCCCAGGCCCGTCCTCACCTTCCCCTTTGCAGGGGAGAGCTGCAATTTCGCCGGCGGAGACGACTTCACAGAGTTGGCCGCCGCCGGCTTCGCCGACTCGTCAACCACGACCACAGCCAGTGGCGACGAGATCGTGGCCAGGACCGGCTTGAGGTTGTAGAGCCCAAAGGCGGAGAGGTCGGTGGCGAGCGCGGCGCTCACCCAGGACGTAGCTCGGCGGCGCTCGGCGGCGCCGCTCGGCCGCGACAGCAGCCATTTCCTCGTCGGTGGCCGAGACCGCCGTCCCGGCGTCGCTGGCCGTTGAACGGTCAGGCGATGCTACAGAGGCGGCGGGCTTGCTGAGGCTGTCGGTGATCAAGGTGGCGCGGCATGGAGGGCGAGGAACTGCTCGACGGCCGGCTGCGGATTCTGCTCCTCCGCCGTGGAGCTCACCTCCGCGTACGAGCTGCTCCGACGAACACACGCAAGCCAAGTAAGAATCTGGGCCTGTTCTTTTTGGCTGCGAACATGGCTTTGGTGAAATTTTGAATTTAGGCTGTTTACAGACAGATTACGGAGAGACAGATACTCACTTGCGATTTTGGATGAGTACGGATGTTGGGCTTTTAATGTGTAGATCGTTTTACCAGTAGACCCGCTTTGAGAAAATACTCCGTTTGAAAGTTAGGTCAGAGTAAAAGCCAAAAAAGGCACGGCTTGGAGGAAAAGAACAGGTCCTCTGTTCTTTTCAGCTTCTAAAAGCTGTTTTTTGATTTTTTTTTTACAGTAACTGACTTCTAAATAAAGTATTTTTTTCAAGATAAAGTCTACTAGTTAATTGTAGTACATACTTTACTGACTTCATTTATATCAGCAAAAATCGTACGTGAATTTCTGTTACTCTGTAATCTCTCATGCAAACAACTCAAAAGTCACAAACCACAGCCAAAAACCACAAGCCGTAGCTAAAAAGAACAGGCCTACATTACTCAAATTATTACATACACCGAGTAAATACAACTACACAAGCAAGCTAAAATGGCATTGTACAGCTCCTGCAGTAACTTCGTAACACAGTTCAAAATGGCAGACATTTTAGACTCTTTTGCCGAATTGGCCCTGTTGGCAAAAATGGCACTCAGCAAATTTACAGAAATAGCGTCTTCATCGCGTGGGATGGGCAGCGAGCCGACAGGTACACACCGTCGCATGGCTGTCGTGCGGATTAGCCAAAACCACATGGTGGTCATGTAGTGGAGCACTGTAACGCCTAAAACCGCCTGGTCACCGTGCGGTGCGCACTGTATTAAATTTTCAGTAAAATATATCTAAGTATACTTTCTGTAGAAAATTTTAAATATAGAAAATAAACTCCAAAAATTACATTTTTTTCGTGGAGCCTCCCGACATAGTATACTTGTTGATGTAATTTTTCTATAATTTTATCCATTCCGAATTTTTTTCGGAAATATATTTAAATATACTGTTTGTAGAATTTTGTAATATAGAAAATGAAGTACAAATATTATGATAATTTTTTAAGGCTGATTACATAGTATATTTGATTGTGTAATTTTTCTATAATTTTATATGTTCTGAAATTATCTCAAAAAATTAAGTGTGAAATTTTTGTTTGGGACTCTGTCCCAACAGGGGTGGATGATTTCTTAAACAAATGGTTTAAATCGTAACAAAATGGCAATTGAATAGAAATTCCCACCAAACCTGGATGATATTTTGTACCGCGTTGTTTCAAACTTGCAGCTGTGGTGTGTTCTTCTAAAGGAGGAAGATCGCAAGAAGATTGAGGAAGTCAGTAGCAGAATCAACGAATGGCTTGCACATTTCAAGACCCGATCTTCCTGAAGTCGACTAGCTACCTGCTTAGTTCTTTTTTTCTGGACACGTTCTGTAATGTGCTTTCCATATAAAGCAGGAAAAATCTGTTTCCACAAAAAAAGAAAGCAAGAATTTGTACCTGCAGGGTCAATGAACGAGAAACATGTATGCTGGAAAAAAGAAAACAGTACATTTGGGAGCTGTTGAGGAAGAACCCCAAATTTAGAAAATCGCATCGGGTTCGCTTGCTTCGATTCACATTAGGCTAGATATCACAGATTCATGGTATCTGCGAAGGGCCACTGATTTTTAAGCGGTAAAGAATAATAAATCAGCCGAAATATGTCACTGAGTTTGTTTGGTTTTCCAACATACAAAACTGGCGATATAAGAATTAATGACGCAAGGCTAAATTGTCTACAGGCCATAGGTTTCAAGATAATTTAGTAGGACAGATAAGAAAAGCTTCGCTGCTTCATGGAGATGTTTATTTGAATCTTCAGACCTCTTGGACACTCAAACCTGCAGCATTAAAAAGCAACTCAATTTGCTGGACATAATACTTGTCTAGAAAACAGAGACTACCAGAGTAGAACTGAATCAACAAAAACGACCAGGCATCGTGAAAGGCATACAATAAAGACACAAGTTTAGTGTTCTCCAAAACCACCATACTATTCAGATGATCAGATCCCAGTAGCCATTGCCTACTGCAAATAGGCCATAATTGATCAATTAAAAACAGTTTTGATCAGAAGCCTGCATATAATCAGGATATGATGACGAGACGAAAGCTCAAACCTTATGAAATTACAATCACCACATCTCGATAGAAAGCAGAATACCCTAAGGCGGTGTTTGGTTGGGGGAATGAAGTGGGATGGGATGGGATCGTCCTGGGATTATGGCAATTCACCAAGGAGAAATCAAACAAGTATTCAGGTCATACAGTCATGTCCTCAGATCTCATAGCTATTATAGCCCATCAATGATTAAATTAAAGAGTGGTCTTAACCACAAGCCATAAGCTCATCAACTGGATTAAACAGAGATGAAACATGGATTGAGGCTAAAATCAATCCATGATAATCTCTGGACTGAACTTTATCTTCATTGGGACAATCCAGTTGACTGGCTTAAGGATCGACAAACAAAACAAACTGGGACTCGGTGAAAAGAATGCAACTAACCAATTCAATTTACAGAGTAGGAAAACCATTTTGTGAACAATATGAGCAATCATATGTGGGAGATACGACCCAGTATGAACAATTCAAGTCAGATTATACAGATTAAACCATTCTAACCTGGAGGGAGTGACTGCTTCAATTTGTTTGCCTTCTCAGCATCAAAGACACAGAGGGTGTACAAGTACTTGGAGCAGCGCACCTTGAACTTGACAACATCTTTGCTCCTTTTGATTTTCACAGATCGTGCATCCTTCCTCCTAGCAGTAAGGAGGAAGTCCTTGATCTCATGGATCTGCTTCGGCTACAGCAATAACAAGAAATACTATGATCAGAGGATGCCAATCAGTGGTAACCACAAGACACCAGCATGGTAATTAACTAAGCTCAACTACGCAGAAGCCAACATCCCGCATAATTTCTACTAACTGCAGCCTACAAGAATAAAGTGACAGTGCTAGCATGCAAGATGATAATTGCGAAACAGCAATACCATTTAGCACGAACTGTACCACATTCCAAATTTTGCAGAACCATAACACACATGCAATTCAATGTTTGCGATACAACGAATCTACAGCTAGAAATAACAGTACCACTTTTATCCCTATGAGTCCTTTTACCAATAACAACCATTTGTGGTAGATGATTCTACCTAAAAGTGCCATACATCCCACACTACATAGGAATGTGAAAAAGCGGTCAGCTTTCACCAACCATCTGATGCAGGATGCTGGTGTTGGGAGGGCTCGACGTGTCCACAAATTAACTTGAACAGTAGATTTGCATTAAGTTCTGCATAGGTGTTGATGGGCGAATTAACAGCTCATTCCATATTCTACTTTACTGTGTGGAACGAAATTTGATTTTAAGCAGCTCCAATTCTAATCTTGTGGTGGAACAACCCACCTTACATGATTGCATCAACATCCCTACCAGGCTACCAGTAGTAAACTTATCATAAGACATCTAGTTAAAGCCTAGGTAACCTACAACCACCGTGATTCTTGCGAGAAGACATGCGTAACTCGGTTTGGTTGTATACACAATGGTACAACACAAAAGCACAAAACGGCATCCTTCTCGTTTCCATTTAACATGGGAGTTCATAGTAAACAGACAGAAACATAATGATTTTCACAGAATCAACACAAATCCTCATGTCACTGGGGAAGCAACGAACAATAATGAATCATCGCGCCCTAATTTTATTTCTCGCACCCACAATCACCAACTGATACCAGTTCCAAACAAAAATAATCTCCGCATGCACCCAACCGAACGAACAGAACAGGCAAAATTCAAGCTACTCCTGAATCAACAAACGCAGCGCCCCGAGCGACGAAATCCTCGTGGCATCGTATCACTACCCTACTCAGTAGCACGCACACAGAACTTCACCGTAAAACCGGGCGGGGGAGTTGAAGGGAAAGGGGAAACGGAGCTACCATCTTTCCCCGGAGATGCGGCGGTCTCGCAAGGAGGAGAAGCCGTGACGGCGGCGCGAGGGAGGGGGGGAGAGCATTTTATAGGAGGCAGGTATAAAAACCCTACCCAGGGGCGAAGGGTTTTTCCGGAAATACCCCCGATGTTTACTTTTCAAATCCAAAAAGGGTAATATTTTAATAGACAGAAGCGCATTCCAGTCAAATAACCACAAATACTACCCCTATTACATCCGGGCTCCCCCACGTCACCCCGCGAGACGCCCGCGAGACGCTCCGCCCGCCGCGTGGATTTGAAATTTTGGTACGGGTCTGGTGAGGCGTTTTGCGAAAAATATGTAGTGTCCATTGACAAATTCCCATTTGCACGACGTGTCTGAGACTTCCAAATGCTAACCAATTATAACGATTTCGTCTTCTGTTTCGTACGCCCGTGGTGTTTCTCAAGATAGAACTAGGAGGCATAAAGTCGCTGGCATATGCTGAGGGAGGGCCTTATCTTTTGTCACTGGCCTGCAACCAATGACACTCCGACATGACGCCTGTGTGGGGGCCATATCTATCTTCCTCCCTTGGTTGCATCTGCAAGCTAGGGAGCTAGACATGCGCGTGCTAATGGCTACACCATACAGCAAGGCAAGTGATGGCCCATCTCATGGCGCCCCTTCCTGCCACTACGCAGCACACAACCGTAGCTCCAAAGGTTGCCCCAAAATCTCCTGCTCTGAAGAACAGCGGCATCCTTCATCTGGGAGCCAAATGCGACACCAGGAGGTGTTCGCGAAGAACCTGCTCTACGTATCCGGTCATTTTTGTCTTGGAAATTACGGATTTACGGTGCATTTTTGGGTTCTGACCAGCCCTGATGCATTGTTGTTATAGGGCCCTTCTGCATGGCTTGATGATTGCTGCTGGTGGTGCCGGTTCGCTGATGGGTGCTGACATTGCCTCTGCTGCTTCCAAGAGGGGGGCTCCGCCGGCGGCGCAGACGGAGGAGAGGAAAGACCCCAACGTCAGCGGCTTGCAGGCTAAAATTCTGGCCAGCAAGAGGAGGAAGGAGGCCATGAAGGAGTCAGTGGCCAAGATGAGGGAGAAAGGGAAGCCTGTCGGTAATTGAAACACCACAAAAAAACACGGTCGTTGTAGCGTGAGTATGCCATTCGCCAAGTGACTCATTTCTTCATGAGCACTGTATTAGATCATAGATATATATAACTTTGATGCAAATACCGTCTTCGTTGCTATTTGTTCGTGCTCATATTCATTTGAACTCGGTAAGAGGACATACCGTGTAGTATGCACTTGTTAGAGAATGCTGCCTTGGTCATATTTTAGATGGTGTTTTCCTTTAAGGTTAGCTTCTGCTGATTTGAGCTAAACAACTAGCAAGCTCTCTTCTGGGAATTCCTGAATTTCAATGCCCAATCCATTACAGAAAAATGGACCTGCTAAATTAGCATCTATACTACATTATTCTCTCTCTTTTTTCTAGCATCTCTTTGCAAAAAGCATGTCTTGTTGCTGCTGTTAGTAAACACTTTTGGAGAGTTATCGGTAGTGTACATCATCCCGGATATATGATACAAATCTGAATGAACTTCTGCCTTTGGGGTACTTTGAGCAAAACATCAACCTAATAATAATTATCAAATGATTTAAATCAAGCTAATGGAATTCAATAGATGAATAATCACTTTCAGAAAAGAAATTCAATAGATGAACAATAGTGTATTATTCCCTTCTTTTCTCAACATACAGCCACAAGCCAAAAAGAGATTGCAGAATCTGACAGTATCCTTTATCGAGGAAGGAAATAAAAACTAATTGAGTGATGGGCCCATGGCCAAACATTAGTCCTTGCCTTTCTTTTTGTTGAGCATTCTTTTCCCTTTTTCATTCTACAGTTGCTGCCCTTGGGCTGGGATTTGTGGACCTCATTACTATGGACCTGCCAATTAGAAGCTTAGGTCGTTTCGCAAATCCACTAACCTGCCTTTGCAGTATTTTCTCCAGCTGCGGTTTATCACCAGAACTTGCCAGGACAAGTTCATTTAGGTTCTGTAGGAACGGCACACCGGACAGGCCATCCTTGCTGTCACTCAGTGTAGTACATTTCTTCACTCGAAGTTTCTCAAGCTTAGGCATTGCACCGTCCTCGATCTTCACGGTCTTGATTTTCTGCAGCCCTTCAATGTCAAGCAATTTGAGTTTTTTGAATGTATCCCTTCGGAAACGCAGTGACTCCCCTGCAAAGGACTTACCCCACAGTCCAAGAGAAGCCAGGTTGCGCAGGTTCCCAATTAGCTCAATGTCTTTCTGCTCCAACTGTGTCCGAAGAAGCTTTACCTTGGCTAGGTCATTGAGGGAACTAATCCAGCCAGGAAATTCGCCTAAATGGCCACACAACCGGAGTGACAAGAGATGCTTTGGTGGCGATTTGCTCATGTCCTTTAGAAACTGAAGCGACTCAGAGCGCACTTCGAGTCGTTCCAATCGAACAAGCCTTCCTATCGACATGCATAATTCCATTCCTTCTTCCTCGGTCACACATAAATCCACTCCTAATCTACGCAAGCTAGTCAGCTTCCCCAGCTTCCTTGCCACTCCGCTGCCTTGTCCAATGTGCACCACCCCCAGCATTTGTAGGTTCCTTAGCTTCTCGATTCCCTCAGGAGCCCTTACACTGAACTGACCTGCACAGCATGAAGATGAAGATTCACAGCATTCCTCATAAACATGACAGCACCTGTATACAAAGTCTGCCAAGGTTCCCAAGAAGTTGCCGTTACATTTGGCTGCATTGTTGTCTGCAATTTTTTTTTCCATCTTCACCACCAAGTCTTCCGCAAAGTTGACACCAGCAATAAGATATTGCAGTTTCTCCAGTTTGGAGATACCATCAGGTAGCTGTGTCACATTAGTGTCTTGAACATCTAATGTCTCCAGGTACCTAAGGTTCTGCAGAGAAGGAAGCCTTGAAATCTTTGTTCCTCGCAGACCGAGGTACCTTAAATGGTGTAGCTCCCCGATGTGCTTGATATCATCATTCTTCAGCTCGACTGTATCTTCCAAGTCAAGAACTCTCAGCAACCGCAATTTAGGGGAGACGAGGGACACAGGGCACTCTCCAAAGACTGTCAATGACCGAATCCGAGACAAGTTTATGCTTGCCATCTTCTCCTCACTCCTCTTCCATCTTGTCACTACCAAATGGCGTATCTTACTTTGTGGAACCTCGTTGCAGTGCTTGTCAATGATGAAGAGTTGGTTCTCCTCAATCGACTTCGATAAGATTATTTGAAGTACCACACCATGAACCCGGCAACGTTCAACTGCCATGCTGGTCCTGACCTTCTTCTTGGAAGGTAGGATCATGCTTCTGTTGATGAGCTCGTTGTAGTGCCTCTCTCCGACTTCCTCAACGGTCATGTCACGCCGCTTTGCTATGTACCCTTCTGCCATCCACCGCCGCAGTAAACGGGTACACCTGATCTCATGGTTCTCAGGAAAAAGACTAAGGTACAAGAAGCAAGACTTCAGATGATACGGTAGCCCGTCATAGCTCGAGGTGATAACTCTTTTGATGTCTCGGTCGGACTCTAGCTCCGACCCAAGATGCTCACGCAGCTTCATCCATTCTCCGCTCACTTTGGGCCTGTTGGCCAGCAGACCTCCTATGGTGGCTATAGAAAGTGGAAGCCCCCGGCATCTCTTTAAGATACGATTGGCTTGCTCCTCCATATCAGCTGGCAAAGTATATTCAGCATCCTTGTACACCTTAAAACGAACAAAAAACAAAATGAGAAACTATAGTTCTTTTTTAAAAATAACTAAAGTACTGTGTATGACCATTTAGTTTTGCTTGAAAAACAAACAGGGGAAAATCTAGAACTCCCCAAAGTCACTATTATTGTTAAAAGTCCTCTGCAACTCGCTTTGCTTAACACCCCTATAAGTGAATCTCCTCTAGTTCCCTCCCAGCATCTATTTTTTCAAAAGCCTATGTAGCCGGGGTGTCTCCAGGAGCAACCTACCCAAGTATACCTATGGAGACATTTCGTCAAGCACCTTGTAGGCAATGGCGTCAGCAAAACGTCCACACAATGGCGTGCCAGAGGCTAAGCGCAAGGACGCACGGGACGATGACAGCTGCACTGTAATTCTCGTCCATGGTTCGTGCGGCGGAATGCGGCACAACACGGGGCCGATGCGTCACCTCAGTGCACAGCCGGGCGTGAGGCGCCGGCGAGGCCAGTGTGGGTTGAAGCGGCGAGCCGTGCTGGCAACGACATGTGGAGTCGGCGAGGGCTGTGCGCGGGCTGCGAGCGAGCAACAACGTCTGACATCGTCAAGGGCAGAGCACGATCTATGCTCAGGCTGCGAGAAGCAGCGCGGCCGGCGTAGGCGCGGCCGAAGAGGATTTGGGGGAGCAAGACGAACTGACAGGACAGCATTTTGCAGGGGGTGCTGTGCAAATTGCCAATGAAGTGTCCTTTGTTACGACCAGTTCTTTCGGTTTTCAGTCGATTGTTGATTTCAACTTTTTTTTAGCATTTACTATTCATTAAATTAATAAGTAATTTTTCAGTCGGTTATTGGCTTCGAGTGCAGCGGGTGTGCAGATTGCGGAGGCAAGCGACCGAGGCGTAGTTGCACATGTGCAAATTTGGTTCGGTTACTATAGTAATATTTGTATTCTCACTATATTTCTCTTCTAATTATGTATGATTTTGGATCATGAAAGATGATTCTATTATTGCTTCTTTAGTTTGCCTCATGCTAGCACTGTCTCATTAGCACCCTCTATATTTTAATTCTAGATCCGCCATTAATGTCCGGCCTATTCACGTGGAAGGAGGTGAAAATTAGTTCAACTTCCACAATCCTAACCTCATCCCAATAAGGCCGTAGGCCGTGCTACTATATACCTCTCGGAATGCAATACAATGGTCATGCTCAACGTTAGTGTTGAACCGAACCTTAACCCGCTATCGTCAGCCATAGCGTAAGCATAAATCTTGATGCAGAATGTAACGAGAGAAATCGAATTATAGCCGAGGAAAAACAGGCGATTAGGGTCTGGTGCAGACGTGCAGTGCAATGTGCATGAAACATCCAAAGCTGCAGCCAACGAATGAACTGTTCACATAAATACCTATGTAGATATTTTTTTAATTTAACTTCCAAACATCTGTTTTTACAAATTTATCTCTTTTCATAGATTTATCGAGCTTGATAGGTACCTACTGAGCTAGGGAGCTCGACAGGTTGCCTGCCGAGTGTAACACCTCGACCCATGATGACTCATATGTGTGTGTGCATATAAAGGTATGGGTTAGTTCCACATTGCTAGTTTAACTTGAGAAACACTTACATATAAGCCTAGGAGTTTCAATGGCAGCACCATCGGTTAACCGTTTTGCGCGAAAAGCGATAACGAAAGTGCAAGCGGGTTGCTACGTGTACGTGATCTATCCAGAGTGGGGTTAGGGTTAAGCCGGTTTGGACCCTAGAACGTTACAAATGGTATCAGAGCCGACTCTCGCGGTTACATGGGCGCGTGCGGGTCAGGGGCACGGGCATATGGCGCATGGCGCGTGTGGGCCCGGAGTGGACACACGGTATGGCATATGTGCTGGCACTGAACGCACAGACATGTGCCAAGAGGGGAAATCCTTATCATTTGCCCCGGTGTGGTTATGTTGGTCCGACGAGGACGTCGGGTCCTTTGAGGGGGTGTGTGCGACACCCCGACCCATGATGGTCTATATGTGTGTGTGCACATGATGGTGTGGATTAGTCTCATATTGCTAGCTTACCTTGAGAAGTACTTACATATAAGCTTAAGAGTTCCAATGGTAGCACCACCGGTTAACCGTTTTACGCGAAACAAGGATGAAAGTACAAGCGAGTTGCTACGTGTGCGTGGGCTATCCAGAATGGGGTTAGGCCTAAGCCGGTTTAGACCCCAGGGCGTTACACCGAGCCTCCTATGTGCAGCAGCAATCATGGCGCTTTTAATTAAGCGATGATTAGTGCTAATTAATTTCTATTAGCACTAGTTAAATATGATTAACGCTTTTAATTAAGCAATGAGTAGCACTAATTAATTTCTATTAGCACCAATTAAATATGATTAGCGCTAATTAAGTATTCACAGTAGCATGCTGGAGGCTCGGGAGGGGCCTGTCGAGCTACTCTAATTTTATAGGTTGTTTGTTAAGCTTCTTTAGCTCGATAGATCTACGAAGATAGCTATATTTGTAAAAATAAATATTTAAAGGTTAAGTTTGAAAAAAAAAACTACTGGACATCCGTACGAACAGTTCCAACCAATCAAGGCCAATCGACAAGTTGATGAAGCGGCAACTAGCGAGCTCACCTTTTGCAATAGCAGTTTCCGGGCCTCCTGATCTCCGAGAGGCTTCAGCTCGTACGCGTGCTCCGCCATGTCCCCCGCGCAGTGCCGGGCAACATCTTCTCGCCGGGTCGTCACGATGATGCGGCCGCCCGTGTCGGTCCCGGCGAAACACCGCGATATGTGCTCCCACTCCTCCTGTGAGCACAGGTCGTCCACCACGACCAGGTAGCTCTTCTCCTTGAGCCACGCCGACACGTCCTGGTCGTGCGCCACGCCTAGCTGCTTCCCCAGCCGCCGCTCGAACTCATGGGCGCTGTCGAGCGGGTGCGGCACGGTCACCCAGGCGCGGCAGTCGAAGCCGTCGAGGAGGACGGGGTCGTTGTACAACATCCTCGCCACGGACGACTTCCCCATCCCGCCCATGCCCCACACCGACACCACCCTCCCCTCGCCGGGGACCAGCCCGGCCAGCTCGTCCTTCTCGCCGGCCCGGCCGAAGACCTGGAACGCGAGCTCGGAGCGCAGGTGGTCGTCTTGAGGAAGCTCGTGCTCCTCGGCGGGTGGGTGGTCGTCGTCGTCGACTATGATGTGATATCGCTGGTTGCGCTGGTTGAGCTCCTCGAGGCTGGCCTTGAGGCCCAGGATCCGCGCGGCGATGCGGTGGCGGGCGGCTAGGGGCCCCGGGAGCCAGGGGGCGCAGTTGGGGCGGGAGGCGTGCAGCATGAAGTCGAGGAGGCAGTCCTCGACGTCGTAGGCGAGGTCGCGCACCTGCTTCACCCACGTCCTCACGGTGTCCTTGCTGCAGCCGCGCCGACCGCCGGCCTCCGGGCTCGCGGAAGCCACCCTGAGGAACGACTGCATCATCTCCAGCTCGTTGCGGATGAACTCCACCTCCCTCCGCACGCCCAGCAGGAGCGCCGCCTCGTCGGCCACGGCCGACCCCGCGCTGCCCAGCACGCCGTCCAGGACGGTCCTCGCCAGGCTCACCGCCGTCGCCTCCATCTCTCTCTGTGCTGATCTGTTCTGCTCTAGGCTATGCAGTGGAGCAAGCGAGCAAGCCGCCATCTTATACAACCACGGCGCGTTGACGCACGAGTCAACCGCAAGTCTTCCCATCCACGGCCAACGTCACAGATCACGTCACGGCGTTTTTGTCATCCACGTCCGCCGTGTAATAACACCGCTCCGTCACGGTCAACCACGGCGCGTTGACGCATGAATCAACGGCAAGTCTTCCTACCCACGGCCAACGTCACAGATCACGTCACGGCGCTTTTGTCATCCACGTCCGCCGTGTAATAACACCGCTCCGTCACTCACGGTAGAAAAAAAAATGCATTTGAGACGTCGCAAATAGTAGAAAGCCGAGCACCGCAACGCAAAGGCATCCAAAATTTTTTACAGGAACCGTGAAGGGATCAGTGGCCAAGATGAGGGAGAAAGGGAAGCCCGCTGTTAACTGAAGCTAGAACCGAGCTCATTTTGGCTGGAGAATGACAGTTTACTGAGCGATTTGTAAGTACATTTAACGATAAAACGTTGATGCAGTGCAGATAACTTCAGTTTCCTTGCTGATGCTCGTGCTCTGCTTCGTTTGAACACGACTCGGCCGTGTGATTCCAGTTCAACAAGTGGCGGGAGCCGGGGACCCCATCCCCCGTGAACTATTGCGTTGTAGCCCTTCCCTTTTCAGCTTTTGGATTTTTTTTAGGGTATCTAACTTTTAAATTAAGTATTTTTTAAGACGAGATCTACAAGTTAGTTGTAGTACACGTTAAAATCCTATCATCTGTATCGGCCAAAATCGTATGCGAGCATCTCTCTTTTAGTAATCTCTGTCGTAAACAACTAAAATTCAAAAATTTTAACCAAAAGCTAAAGTCAGAAATAACAGGCCCATACTCTTGTAGAGAGCTCTGTGCAACATGAAAAACCATTGAGCTAGCCGTGGTCGATCTGTAGTTTCTGAATTTTTGATTTGTGCAGATGCAATCGCCTCATTAGTTTTCGTCAACGCGTGCTTCACTGCTTACGGACGCAAGGAATGCCAATGTGGTATGCAGTAAACATTTGTCGAAATTATACGGAAGTTGGCTGGAAAGACATAAATATTCACGTGTTTGTTCATTCCTGTTTCTGAAGCTTTACTGGATTGCTATTTACAGTTCTTGGGGTTATAGCCCAAGATGAAACGAAACACAGATAATTTATAGCAACTATATACAGAAAATCATAAAGTATATCGTTCATGTAAAGCCCTCAATATTCATTGCTCGGCTGTCGCGCTCGTGGTCGGCTTTGGGCTAGTAGGTACAATGGACTTGCCAACGAGGAACTTGGGGCGTTTGATGTGTTCACTGACCTGCTTTTGCAGTATCTTCATCAGTTTCTCCTTCTCACCACATTTCTTCAGAACCAGCTCATTCAAGTTCTGCAGATATGGAACTCCAGACAGGCCATCACCACCGTCGTGCAGTGATATGCACTTGTTCACCCAAAGTTGCTCAAGCTCAGGCATCGCGCCGTCCTCAATCGCCACCGTTTCAATCTTCTGAAGCCCATCAATGTCAAGGAACTTGAGCTTTTGGAATGTACCAGTACAGAAATGCAACGAGTCCCCTGCGTAGGAGTTCTCCCACAAACCGAGCAAAGCCAAGCTGCGCAAGTTTCCGAGGAGCACAACTTCTCCCTGCTTCAGTTGTGTCCCCAGCAGCTTCACCTTCGCGAGATCATTCAGTGAACCGATCCATTTAGGCAACTCCAATAGATTGCCATATAACCTTAGTGAAACTAGATGCTTTGGTGTCGCTGATTTATTCATTTGGGCAAGAAACTCAAGGGAATCAGAGCGCACTTCGAGCCGTTGCAACCGGCCAAGCTTCTCTATTGACTTGCAAAGCTCCAGTCCTTCTTCCTTGGTGAGACCTGTGACTCCTAACCTTTGCAGGTTCGTCAGTTTCTTGAGCCTCCCTGCCACACCATTGCTCTGACCAACATTGACCACACCCAACTTGTGCAAGTTCCTTAACCTCTCAATTCCTTCAGGGGCGCTTACACTGAATTGGTCCACGCCGGAAATCTTGCAATAATCGCTGCGGTTGCAACATAGACACACTGCCATGTTTCCCAACAGGTTGGCCTTGTGGTCATCCATCTCTGACTGCTCCACCTTCTGCAGAAGATCTCTCGAAAACTTGACGCCAGCAGGAAGATAACGTAGCTTCTCAAGTTTGGCAATGCCGTCAGGGAGCTGTGTCACCTGTGTGTCTTGGATGTCTAGCGTCTCCAGATACCGAAGATTCTGCAAAGAAGATGGAAGCTTCGAAATCTCTGTTCCTCTCAAACAAAGATACCTCAAGTGGAACAGCTCCCCTATGTGCCTGAGGTCTTCATTCTTCAGATTGACTGTGTCTTCCAGGTCCAGCACTCGCAGCATCCTCATTTTAGGAGAGATGAAAGAAACAGGGCACTCTCCAAAGACTGTCAATGATCGAATATACGACAAGTTTATATTTTCCAGCTTCTCCTCCCTCCTCTTCCATTTGGATACTACCAGGTGGCGTATCTTAGTTTGTGGAACCTCATTGCAGTGCTTCTTGACGAGGAAGAGTTGGTTCTCCTCGATGAACTTGGACAGGATGATCTGCAGCACCATGCCGTGAACCCGGCAGCGGTCAACTCTCACTCCGGGGCTAATCTTCTTCTTGGTAGGTTGGATCATGCTTCTGTTGATGAGTTCATTGTACAGACGCTCTCCTACTACCTCCACAGGCATATCGCGGTTCTTTGCTATGTAGCCTTCTGCCATCCACCGACTCAGCAAGCGGGTGCATCTGATCTCATGGTTCTCAGGGAAGATACTGAGGTACAAGAAGATTGATTTCAAGTGATACGGCAAGCCATCGTAGCTTGAGACAATCACTTTCGTGATGTTGCGGAGATCAGACTCCAGCTCTGCTCCAAGGTGTTCATCGAGCTTTATCCATTCTATGCTTGTCTTGGGTCTGTTGGCTAGGAGACCTCCTATTGTGGCTATGGCAAGGGGAAGCCCTCGGCATCTCTTTAAGATATGACCAGCTTGCTCTGCCATTTCCTTCGGCAAAGTATACTCGGTTGTTTTGTAGACCTGCAAATGATGGAGAACAGAATAGATAAATGAGTATTCTCAAAAGATAGAATAGATAAATGAAAAGGTAGAGTAGGCAGCATGGCAATTTTGTTAAATTATTTTAACTCCACTAAATAAGAAAGCTAGAACTGCTAAGGACCTAGATTAGATGTGCAATTCTTGTTAATCATTATGCAAATGTCATAGTAGTTCAATTGGAATGTTCTAACACCGGACACGCTTTCTGTAATAAAAGGATTACAGAGTTATTTTTTTCTGATGTTGTAACCACGATGCAGAAATTTAGATTGCAGCAGTTGCAAGGCAATAGCTCACCTTTAGCACTATTCTAGGAATCATTCCGAAGTTTTCTTCCTTAAAAAAATAAGTTGGAAGGGCTAAAGCCTAAGAAACGCGCAGCACATGGGGGACCGGTGGAGCTTGAGCAGGTTAGTGAGATCTGGACGGGTGCCGGGCGGTGGGCTGGTGGCAGCCTAGCTCGCTCAAGCTCGGACTCGCTTGCAGCAATAAGAAACGGGAGTAAAAGAAGAACAGGTTGGCCAGACAGGACCGAAACTTTAATCACCTTCTGACAAAGGAGATCCTCGGACTCGGCTCGCCCGAGTGGCTTCAGCTCGTAGACATGGCCGTGCCCCTCCCCGACATTCCCCGCGCAGTGCCGGGCGACGTCCTCCCGCCGCGTCGTCACGATGACCCGGCTGCCCTTGTTGTTGTCGAAGTGCAGAACATGCCATATGTGCTCCCACTCCTCCTGGGAGAGCACGTCGTCGACGATGATCACGTACCGCTTCTCCCGCAGGTACTCCCGGACGTCCTTCTGGTCGTGAGCCACGCCGAGGCTGAGCTGCTTCCTCAGCCGCCGCCTGAACTCGTCGGCGCTGTCGAGCGGGTGCGGCACGGTCACCCACGCGCCGCAGTCGAACTCGTCGAGGAGGACCGGGTCGTTGTGCACCATCCTCACCAGCGACGACTTGCCCATGCCGCCCATCCCCCACACCGACACCACGCTCAGCGCGCCGTTGCTGCCGGAGATCAGCCCGGTCAGCTCGGCCTTCTCGCGGCTCCGTCCGATGATGTCCGACTCCTGGAACGCGAGCTCGGCCGAGTCCACGTCGTGGTCGGGGAGCACGGCGGCATGCTGCTGGTGTGAGATGCGTACTGCTAGTCTGCAAACTAGAACACCTAGACATTCATAAGGTTGGAGGACTTACGGTCGCCGATGAACGCCATTGAGCGAAGACCCGTGCCTGCGTGATGCAGGCGTGAGGAAGACTCGGTGAAGATCGTCCGGAGAGCTCGCGGTTCAGAGGTTCGCCGGCCGACGTCCTGCAGTGGCGGCGGCCTTCCGTTATAACAGCGTAGTAGATCGGGTCTCGTAAGGATTTGTTCGGGTTTCGGCTCTCACGGAAACGGAGGAAGTCACCGGAGAGGCGGACCCTACTAAATATATAGTTGTTGCAGCGGGGACCGTAACCATGAGTTGGTTAGGCACCCCGATCGTGGCGAAGACCGTGGAACGTGGGTTTCCCCGTCCCCTCCTTTTCAGCCACGGCCGTTTTGGCCTAAGATCAATATCCAACATTCTCCCCCTTGATCATAAGGCAAAACATCATAAGCCCTCTCTCAATAAAAGTTCACACCAAAGCAATGCGTCTGTGATCAATTAAGTACCGTTGGACATCGGGACTTATAGTGCTCCATTTTATATCGATCGGATAACATAATACTTTATGGGAGTTGGTTACTTTATATGGTCCTCTTATTCCGGGATCACAGGCTCTCCAATAAACCCATGCCTAAAACATGATTACAAAAATATTGGGTGGTAAGCCTTTTGTGAGCGGATCCGCAAGCATAAATTTAGTTCCAATATGCTCAATCTTAATTGTTTGATTCGGACTCTATCTTTCACAACATGATACTTTATGTCAATGTGCTTGGCACCGCACTTTCGACTTGTTGTTACTCGAATAGAAAAGCTGCGGGTTGATTATCGCGATGCAGAATGAGTGGTCTAGAAATGCCGTCTACCACTCTCAATCCGGGATAAAGTTCTTAAGCCATACACCCGCCTTAGCCTCATAACATGCCACAAATTCAGCTGCATTGTCGACGATGCGATGAAGTGTTTGTTTTACACTTTTCCATGAAATTGCTGCTCTGCGAGGGTGAAAATATAACCGATGTGGACTTCTTAGTGTCTTTACACCCGCAAAATCAACATCGAATAACCGACAACCTCAAGGTTATCGCTTTTCCTATATGTGAGCATGTGACCTTTAGTGCCTTGCATATAGCGCAGACTTTCTTAACGGCTTTCAAAGTGGTCCGGTCCGGATTTGATTGATATCTCGCCAAGCATCCGGTAACAAAAGCTAAATCGTATGTACATACTTGAGCATACATAATACTTCCGGCAATGAGCGTAAGGTACATCCTTCATCGATCGATTCATAGTCATTCTTTGGGCATTGAAATTTCCCAAACTTATCGCCTTAATAATAGGAGCGGTAGGCGAGCATTTATGCATATTGTATCTCTTTAGTACTGTCAATGTATGCCTTTTGTGATAAACCTAATATTCCTTTGGACCTATCTCGGTGAATTTCAATACCAAGAACATAAGATGCTTCACCGAGATCCTTCATGTCAAAATTAGACGAGAGAAATCTTTTAGTTTCCATGACATGTCCACACCTGCCGGCTAATAATATATCGTCCACATAAAGGATTAAGAAGGTGTAATTACTCCCCGAACTTAACATATGTGCAATTATCAACATCATTCTCCTTAAATCCAAAATTTCTTATGACTTCATCGAACTTAAGGTACCATTGCCTAGAAGCTTGCTTCGAGCCATATATGGATTTCTTCACTTACATCCCAAATGTTTTCGTCTTCCATAACAAAACCTTCCGGTTGTGTCATGTAAACGTCCTCATACAAGTCTCCATTTAGGAATGCAGTTTTAACGTCCATTTGGTGCAACTCTAAATCAAAATGTCTTGTGGCGCCATTATAATTCTAAATGAATCTTTAGTCGAGACAGAGAAAAGGTTTCATTATAGTCAATGCCTTCTCTTTGTGTAAATCCTTTGGCTACAAGTCTCGCCTTAAACCTTTCGATATTCCCTTTGGAGTCACGCTTTGTTTTGTAGACCCATTTACGACCCTCTTGTTTTGGCTCGTTAGGAATTTCTACTAAGTCCCATACATCGTTATCGCCCATAGACTTAATTTCATCTTTCATGGCATCTAGCCACTTAGATGAATCCTTACTTTTCATAGCTTCTTTATAAGAGCTAGGATCATCCTCCTTCCCAAGATCATCTTCATTCAAGTAAACCTCATAATCACTTGGGATAGCAGATCTCCTCACTCGCTTCGATCTCCCGACGGTACATTAGCGTGCTCATTAGGTTGTTCATTAATTGTCACGGAGGGTCGTGAAGGCTCATCATTAGGTATGACACTTGTGTTTTCGAGCCCTCAACGTAAGGAATAGCCACGAATTAATCGGAGACGCAAGCAGGAGTTGCAACTACAGGATCAGCTGTGGGCACAACCACTTGGGGCATAGGAAAATCAATCTGTCGGATTAGCGGCGAAGCAACATACATCCGCTTCTCCTCAAGATCAATTTTCCTAGGCTCCAAGTCACCACTAATGCCATCATTTTCCAAGAACACAGCGTGCCTTGTTTCTACAAATTTTGTGGTACGATCTGGACAATAGAATCGGTACCCTTTAGATCTGTCAGGATAGCCAATAAAATGGCAACTCACGGTCTTAGGATCTAATTTCCCAATTTGTGGGTTAAATACTTTAGCTTCTACCGCACAACCCCACACATGGAGGTAGTTCAAACTTGGTTTTCTCCCATCCATAATTCATAGGGTGTTTTCGACCGATTTCTTGGGAACCCGATTGAGTATGTGCGCGGTCTTTAATGCTTCCATCCATAACTACGAGGCAAAGTGGAGTAGCTCAACATACTTGAACCATATCCATAAGAGTACGGTTTCTTCTTTCACTACTCCATTTCTTCGAGGATCTCCGGGCATTGAGTATTGAGCGACTATACCATTTTCTTGTAAGAATCGGCAAAGGACCGTGAATCATCCATAAGTTGCATGTCGCCCATAATACTCTCCCCACGATCCGAACGCACTACTTTAATCTTTAGACTATGCTGATTTTCAACTTCAGCCTTAAATATTTTAAATTTATCAAGTGCTTCCGATCTCTCTTTAATAGGATAGATATAGCCATAACGTGAGTAATCATCAGTGAACGTAATAAAAGAATCATAACCATCTACCGATGTCACAGGAAAGGACCACATATGTCGGTGTGAATTAATTCCAAAATCCCTGTGCTTCGAGTAGCACCTTTCTTTATTTTCTTTACATACTTGCCTTTGATGCAATCAAGGCAATGATCATCCGAATCACTAAAATCTAAAGGGTGGAGAATTTCTTCTTTAATGAGACGTTCAATTCTCCCCTCGAAATGTGGCCCAAACGACGATGCCACAATTTCGACGAAGTCTCATCAATTCGCTTGCGCTTTTTATTCACATCACATACATTCATGGATATAAGTGAATCTTGCAGAGACAACATATAAAGCTTGTCGTGTCGGATGGCACGACCAACATTATCATTATTGAAATAAACTAAACACTTTCCGTGTCCAAAATTACAAGAATATCCATCATTATCTAATAATGAAACGAAATTAAGTTTCTTCTCATCGAGGGAACATAAAGAACATCATTAAGTTTCATTACAAAGCCATTATTCAAAACTAAAGAAACAAATCCAATAGCTTCAATTTTGGCTTCCATCCCATTAGCCACTCTTAGGCTTCTTTCCTCTCGAGACTTGTCAACATATGGAATCCACAAGGAATTCGTAACATGCACAAGAGCACCGTAATCAATCCACCAAGAATTTATAGGAAAATCAACATAAAATGCTTCATCAACAAAAGTAATTTCATAAGTACCTTTCTTGGCGAGCCATTTTAGCCATCCGTGATGCTTATCTTTGAAATGGTCCTTTGACCGACAAAATGGCACTCATCACTTTTCTTCTGTCCACTTGAGCTTCCAGGACCTGAAGCGTTTTAGGCGCTTTAGGGTGCTGTGGATGCTGTGGCTTCTTATAAGGGGAATATGCTTGCTCCTTCTTTCCCTTTCCTTTATAGCCACCTCTATTTCTAGAGGGACCAGTTGTATTTGAGGAGCTGACTTGATTTACAAAATCAGTGGCCCCCTCAGCCTTGAGCCTCTCTTCCTCCTGTGAAACATTAGCGATCAACTCGCTCATGGTCCACTTGTCCTTAATGGTGTTGTAGTTCACCTTGAAAGCTTCAAATTGCTTGGGAAGAGACATCATAATGTAATGGACAACAAAACCATCAGAAATAGCCATGTCCATTGTCTTAAGTCTGGCAGCAATATTGATTATTGTCATAATGTGCTCACGAACATTTCCAGTACCATTGTATTTGGTGTTCATGAGCCTGTGCATCAGTGTGGTAGCATAAACTTTAGAGGACCCTTTAAAGTGATCCTCGATGGAGGACAAATAGTCCTTTACCCTTTCCTTTTCAGGGATTGCTCCCCTTATGGCCTCACTGATGGAGTTTTTCATCACAGCAAGTGAAACACGGTTAGACCGCTCCCACTTCTCGAAGATTAGTTTTATATTCCTTCATTTTGTCATCATAATTGTCCTCCCCTTCAGTAGGAGCGACAGGCTCATCGAATCTGAACGCGTAGTCGAGATCCAAGAGCTGAAAAGTCGTCATAAGCGTAAACTTCCATTTCTGAAAGTTACTACCATTAAGTGGCTCAATTGCATTAACATGAGCGGAAACAGAAGCAGCTGAAAAATTATAAAATTTACATTAGCAAAAGCGCATAATTAATTTGCATGAAAAATTAATCTTACGTTGGTATGATTAACAACATGCTCATAAGAATTTTTCGCATCACCGTTGGCGATCTTTAAAAATTTAACATAATTTATACACATGCAATTACAATTAACGTTGGTCAAAGAGTAATAGCATGGAAAAATTAAACATAACAAACATCATTTATTTCGCATCACCGTTGGGCAGATACGAAAAAATTTAACATAATTTATACACATGCAATTACAATTAACGTTGGTCAAAGAGTAATAGCATGAAAAATAAACATAACTTTCTAATTGAATTTCTCGTTGGTTTCATTCAATTAGAGACAAAACATCAGGCAGCGGAATAGCATAATAATTTTCAGCAGCTTAAAAAAAATATTATCTAGTAATATTTGCATGAGAAACATTAAATAATCATCAATTATTCATGAGATATCAGTAATACGAAAAAAAATATATATGTGTGTGTCATTGATGAAACATAACAATCAAAATCGCGCTTCCCACCTTGGGCCAAAACAAAACCAATAAGCCCAGCCGGCCCATCATGCCCGCCCCAGCCTCCCCCGGCATCTCGGCCATTCATTTCATGGACGGTCCAGATCGGACACAGCAAAAGATAAAAGGGGAAAAAACTTAACCCTAAGGGCATTCGGCTGGACCCGAAAAAAACGGAGGCGATGGCGGCGGCTATTTCACAAGAAAGCGGCGGCATGCGCCACGAGGCGGCGGCGGCGGCGAAGAACGGAAGACGGAGAGACGGCGGCTTCGCGAGGGCAAGCGGCGCGGAAGATGCGCCAGATGGATTCGGGCGCACAAGCGATGGCGGCCTTCGCGGGCGGCGACAACAACCCACGGCGGCAGAGAAGCGGAAGCGGCAGCCGACGTCGCCGGCGATGGCTAGCGGCGGCGGCAATGCAAGACGCGTCGGCGACGGCCAGCGCAGCACGCAGCGGCGTCTCGGGGCGGCCCCGGCGTAAGCACCTCCCCGATCCGAAAATAAATAGATTGATCTCGGTGATTTTGGGGAAAACTTGCTATGTGGTTCATCATGATTTTGGGGTTTGCATTTAATAAACCGATTCCCCTCCTTCTACATGCTAACCGAGTCTAACAGAGAACAACAGTGGCTAGAGTTCTAGGAGAACTAGCGGTGGCTCTGATACCAAATGTGAGATGCGTACTGCTAGTCTGCAAACTAGAACACCTAGACATTCATAAGGTTGGAGGACTTACGGTCGCCGATGAACGCCATTGAGCGAAGACCCGTGCCTGCGTGATGCAGGCGTGAGGAAGACTCGGTGAAGATCGTCCGGAGAGCTCGCGGTTCAGAGGTTCGCCGGCCGACGTCCTGCAGTGGCGGCGGCCTTCCCGTTGCCAACAGCGTGTAGTAGATCGGGTCTCGTAAGGATTTGTTCAGGGTTTCTGGCTCTCACGGGAAACGGAGGAAGTCACCGGGAGAGGCCGGACCCCTACTAAATATAGCGCTGTTGCAACGGGGGACCGTAACCATGAGTTGGTTAGGCACCCCCGATCAGGGCGCTGAAGACCAGGGAAACGTGGGTTTCCCCACGTCCCCTCCTTTTCAGCCACGGCCGTTTTGGCCTAAGATCAATATCCAACAGCTGGTCCTCGGAGGTTGTGGAGGAGCTGCGCGCTGCGGGGAAGTGGTCGATGACGACGCGGTACCGCAGGTTGCGTTGGTTCAGCTCCTCGACGCTGGCCTTGAGGTCCCGGATCCGCGCGGCGATGCGGTGGCGGGCGGCGAGCGGCGCCGGGAGCCAGGAGCCGGCCCACGACGACGAGGACGTGTCGGCGTAGAGCGAGAAATCGAGGAGGCAGTCCTCGACGTCGTAGGCGAGGTCGCGCACCTGCTTCACCCACGTCCTCACGGTGTCGTTGCGCCCGGCGGCCTCGGGGTGCGCGGAGGCCACCTTGAGGAAGGACTGCATCATCTCCAGCTCGTTGCGGATGAACTCCACCTCCTTCGGCACGCCGAGGAGCCGCGCGACCTCGTCGGCGACGGCGGAGCCCGCGCTGCTCAGGACGCCGTCCAGCACGGACCGCGCCAAGCTCACGGCCGTCGCCTCCATCTCTTGTTCTCTCGCGTTTCTTCCTCTCCGTGTTGTGTGCGAGCGTGTGTTTTTCCTCTCTACTTGTTGGAAACCATTTATCTCTTACGCTGCATGGCACTATTCTTTGCCTTATATAATACTTTCCATCCTTAATCTTTTCTTGTATAGGCTTTCTATGTATAGAGCTTACCTTATAATAAACCTGCGTAATCACGTTATTAAGCACTACTGAGGTTGTTAATGCCTAGTGTATGCCACAATGGATAGATGTTGATTAAGGAGAGAGGCTGCTTTGCTTATATAACACTGGCGTGCGCGTGCGCGTCCATGTACCGGCCGATTGAATAATCAAACTGCGTTGACAGAATTTAGTTTGGTTTGGCTTGCAAACTTTTGCTTCCTTTTTCTTCTCTGCAAACAGCAGAAATTTGCATCAAAAGCGTTATAGCGTTGTTCATTTGGTCTTTGATTTCTTCAAAATTTAAAATAAATAAGGTGTGTCTAGATATTGTTAGAATGATCTCTCCCCGATTAGCCCAACGGCTAATCGGGCCCTTGACCAGCGCCCGATCGGGGCGCCACCCACTTTTGGTGATGGGCCCTGTCATGTGTGCTATAAATAGAGGGTGGGGGCCGGGCTCTATTCACGAGGTTGATCGCACCGCCACCCCACCAATATTCCGCATCGATCCGAGGACGCCTTGTTCATGACGGAAGCTCCATCGCCGTCGCCGTCGACCTCACCGGAGCAGCGCCGCCGTGACCGCCCACCTCTTCCCCGACCGTCGCCGCTTTGCGCGGATCGCCACGACGAACCCGCGATGTCTAACCCTCCACACAATCGATGGTAATCTCTCTCCCTCTCCTCTCCCCTCTCAAATCCATACATGAACATGTATAAGAAGAACAGAAGTACAACATTGGTATCGAGCCTCTGGGCCTCCGTCATTGCTGGCTCGGCCGGCCCCCGTCCGCCCGCTGCGTCTTGCCGCTTCATGAAGGGGCCTTGCGCCGCCGCCGCCCGGCCGCCGCCACGCCGTGGTCGCCACGCCGCCATTGCCCGGCGCCGCCGCCGCTGTAGCCGCACTTTGCGCCGCCGGGCCCGCCGTCGAGCCGAGGTGATGGGCTTTCCCCGCCGCCGCCAGGTAGCCGCGCTTGCGCTGGGCTCTGCCATTGCCAGGCTTTTGCGCCGCTGCTTCCGCGCTGCAGGCGCTGCTTGCCGCTTGCTTCTGCCGCCCAACGCCCACACAAAGATTGCGCCTGCCGCGGCCTCGCGCCGCCGCTGCGCCATCAAGGCCGCCGCCGCTGCGCCGCCCCTCGCCCACGATCCGTTTTTGTGGGAGGCAGTTGTGGAGTGCAGTTTTTTGAGGAATTTTCGTGCAGGGTGTTATGAGTGGTGGAGGTTTGTTTGACCGGTCAAAGAAAGTGGAATATTTTTTTTTGTGAGAACCAGCAGCCTTGATGGCACATTGCATTGATGGTGTCTGTCCTAGCTGCATGCAATGGACAGTGAGATATTTTTTGGTGCGTGGTGGATAGTCTCTGTTTTATTTTTGCACCAATCTGACACCCGCAGCATGGCACACTTTCCAGAGATTAGATGCATACAGTAATAATGTTTCTGAGATTGAATTAATTTTAGAATAATTACAGTTTCCGCTGCAACAGTTAATGATTGATTAATTTTCATTATTAAATTCAAACCAACGGGAGAATTTAATTTTGGAAAAATAGACAAAATTTCCAGTTAATTATGATATTGTTATTTTCTGACCAACGTTGATAATAACATTATTATAATTTTTAATTGAAGTTTTTATGCGTTATTTCTATTTCTGCCCAACGGTGATGTAGATTTAATGTATAAATAAAATTGTATGTCGTATTTTTGACCAACGTTAAAATAAGGCATATAATTTTGCTGTTAAAAGTATTATAATTTTAATTGATGATTTTATGCATTATTTCTATTTCTGCCCAACGGTGATGTAGATTTAATGTGTAAACAACTGTATGTTTTAATTTTAACCAACGTTGAAATCAAGACATGCAGTTGTTGTTATTATTGTTATTATAAATGTTCTCACTATATACAGAGGGACTTTGCTCCCATAAAGATGTCATATGATCTTGATCATAAAAAGTGGGTCACTGCCAACAAGAAATGTTTGGCTGTGATAAAGAACACGATTGAGCCTGCAATTGTGGGCTCAATCGCAGAGTGTGACACTGTCACAGAGTACCTTGACAAAATAAAGAGTCAGTTTACTGGCTCTTTAAAGACTTAATGCTACACAGCTGATTAAGCAGCTTGTGACAGAGAGGTATTCTGGTGGTGCCAGTGGCATAAGAGAGCACATACTAAGGATGAGTAACTTGGCATCCAAGCTTAAACCAATGGATTTGGCTCTCAAGGATGAGTTCCTTATTCATTTGATTTTTGCTTCCTTGTCGAAAGAGTTTGACACCTTTGTTGTCAACTACAATATGCAGCCCGAGAAATGGGACTTAGAAAAGTGCATAGCTATGTGTGTGCAAGAGGAGGAAAGATTTAAATCCTCACATGGTGGTTCTGTGAACTATGTGAAGGATAACAAGAAAAAGACTTTCAACAGTTATTTCTCCTCAAAGAACAAGGGAAAAGCCTCTGTTTTTCAGCCTCAACAGAATAATTTCACAGTGGAGAAAGATCAGTGTCTTCACTGTAAGAAGACAGGACACTACAAGAAAGATTGTCCCGATTTCTTGAAGATGATTATGTCAAAGAAAGGTGAGAACATTATTACGTTCATAAATGAATCCTCGTCTACGAATGTAAACAGGAAACGAAAGAGAACTCTAGATGCGTCGTCGAAATTATGGCACCGCTGCTTAGGCCATATTTCGAGGGGAGAATAGAAAGACTAGTTAAGAATGATATTCTTCCTCCATTAGAGTTCTCGGACTTAGAACAATGCGAGAATGCATTAAAGGAAAATATGTAAAGAAAATTAAGAAAGACGCTAAAAGAAGCACAGAGTTCTACAAATTATTCACACGAGACATTTGTGGACCTTTTCCGTGAAAAGTGTGGATGGATATGACTCGTTCATAACATTCACGGATGATTACTCCGTTATGGATATATTTATCCAATCAAAGAAAGAAATGAAGCCTTGGATAAATTCAAGATATTTAAGGCTGAAGTTGAAAACCAACACGATTTAAAGATTAAGATAGTCCGATCTGATCGTGGTGGGGAGTACTACGGTAAAGACGGCATTTCTTAATGGGGATTTGGAGGAAAATGTTTACATGGCACAACCGAAAGGTTTTGTTGTGGAAGGAAATGAAAGAATGGGATGCCGCCTAAAGAAATCGATTTATGGGTTAAAGCAAGCTTCAAGACAAGTGGTACTTGAAGTTTGACAAGACAATAAGAAAATTTGGGTTTAAAGAGAATGTAGAGGACAACGTGTTTATGCAAAGTTTAAAGATGGGAAGTTTATCTTCCTAATCACAGATGTGGATGACATCCTCGGCTAGTAGTGATGTCGATGCCTCTCGGAGACAAAGAAGTTTTGTCCTCAAACTTTGATATGAAAGATCTTGGTGAAGCTTCGTTCGTTCTAGGAATCGAAATTCACCGGGATAGAAACAAGGGGGTATTGGGACTGTCACAAAAGACATACATAGAGAGAGTATTAAAGAAATTTGGTATGCATAAAGTAGTCCTTCACCGCACCTATAGTCAAGGGCGACAGATATGGGGATTTTCAATGCCCCAGAACCAAGATGAGATCGATCAAATGAAAGCGGTTCCATATGCTTCACCGTCGGAAGCTTGCGATGCTCAAATGTGTACGCATACGACTTAGCGTTTGTTACCGGGTTACTTGGCGATTCCAGAGCAATCCTGGAATAGAACATTGGAAATTGATAAAGAAAGTCTTGCGTTATTTGCAAGGAACAAAAGGCCTCATGATGACATACAGAAGATCAGATTCACTCCATATAGTGGGGTATACAGATTCTGATTTTGCGGGAGATGATAGAAAGTCTACATCCGGATATGTATTCACTCTCGCGGAGGAGCTATATCGTGGAAAAGCTCAAAGCAAACCGTCACTACATCGTCCACAATGTATGCCGAGTTTGTAGCATGTTATGAGGCTACAGGCGGGTGAACCGGCTTAAGAAGTTCATACCCGCTTTAAAAGTGGTTGACGACATCAATAGACCACTTAAGTTGTCTGCGATAATGAACCCGCAGAATGTATGCCCACAACAATAAGTCAAGTGGTGTTGCCAAACACATTGACATAAAGTATTATGTTGTGAATGATAAAGTTCGGGATCAAATTATAAGTCTTGAGCATATAAGTACCGCAAAGATGTTAGCGGATCCGCTACCAAAGGCTTACCACCCAACGTGTTCGAGAGAACATGTAGCCGGCATGGGTTTAAGGGAAAGCCTATGATTCTGGACTAAAAGATGGCCCAAGTATTAAAGTAACTATTTCGAACAAAGAGGTGTATTGTAGTCATTGAATCTATCGGCGATTGACCGTGACGATGAGACATGTTCTATGCACTAACTGTGATGGAATGTGTAAAGGCAAAAGTAATTAAGGATAAAGTATGAGAGGAGATCAAGGGGAGAATGTTAGAATGATCTCTCCCGATTAGCCCAACTAATCGGGCCCTTGACCCGCATACGATCGGGGCGCCACCCACTTTGGCCGATGGGCCCTGTCACACTGTGCTATAAATAGAGGGGGGGCGGGGCTCTATTCACGAGGTTGATCGCACCGCCACCCCACCAATATTCCGCATCGATCCGAGGACGCCAGCAGTCATGACGGAAGCTCCATCGCCGTCGCCGTCGACCTCACCGGAGCAAGCGCCGCCGTGACCGTCCACCTCTTCCCCGACCGTCGCGCGCTTTGCGGATCGCCGACGAACCCGCGATGTCTAACCCTCCACACAATCGATGGTAATCTCTCTCCCTCTCCTCTCCCCTCTCAGATCCATACATGAACATGTATAGAAGAAGAACAGAGAAGTACAACAGATATTACTCAGATATTTCCTTCCTAACAATCATCCAGATCTGAGACCAAATAAATATACGATTTTTTTAAAACGGATTATCTAAACAGTTTTCTAAGTATAAAATCATATGTATTATTATCCTCGTCAACAACTCCGTCGTTTAATGCCATCTCAAAAAATACATATAAAAATTATTAGTCACAGATAAAAGATATCATAAATTGTATAGTCAAGTTGGATTGTACAGTCAGTCTGACAGTGTTTTTGAGGCGGAAAGATCCGAGAAAATGCTCTCAAGTAGGGTGAGCGGTGCAGGATCGTGCTGGCACGTACGGTAGTTGTCACTGACCACAGCGACCAGTGCATACTGAACTTCGACGAACAAAGAGATGAAATTTCATAGGTCGGTTTGGTTTTCTTAATGGGTTTTGCTGCCGTGAAAAAAAAGAAAACGTGTAGCTACCGTTATAATAGTGTTACTTTGGACTTTGTTTGGACACTTCAGATTGAATACGAATATACGGATGACGTTGTTCATGGTGGCTCCAAATGTTCTTCGTATCAACTATTATATTATTATTAGAGACCCGTACGTTACAATGGAGTCATAAAAATAATGAGACGGAATTTATTGTCTAGCCAACTTCATGCATTAAACATTGGAGAGCAAGTGACAGAGAGAAAATGGTGGTAAGAATGCGCGAGGAGATGGAAAAAATAGAGAGAGTGGATGGTTGTATCATGAGAGAGAGGAGGAGATAGATGAATGATCCATATCAAATCGGATGGCTGAGAAGAGAGAAGGAAGAATAGACCAACAATCAACTCATATTTTTATAATAGTAAAGATATTAATTAAGGAATATATGCTCCATGAAAAGGATATACATAATGCAAAAAACAAGCTATGTTAATTTTCTGTGTAAGCTCAATGTCAGCTAGCTGGTACCGAGCGCACGGCGAAATGAAATGGAATGCTGAATGCTGACCATGCATGCTTTGTAAAACAACAACCAAGGCGTTAATATTTTCAAAAGGCAACACGTGATGTTAGTTGCTGGCACGAAACTCCCAGTCACACAGTTTGTAAGTAAAAACAACCAAATCAATAGTTTTTGTTTGAGAAATGCTATAGAACATTCGACTATTTTTGAAGACAAAAACAGTCAGATGATCTGGAGGTGTTGGATCTCTATCCAACGGATCCAGTTATATAAACACCCCTCCAAAAAAAATCTCATATAAGCACCTCCCTCAAAAAAAAGATCTAGAGCATTGGATCACCATCCAACGTCCTAAAATCTGACTATTTTTACCTTCAAAAGCAGTCGAATATTGTATAGACACTCCCTTTTATTTTAAGGATACACATCGATTCAAAGTTAGGTTTCTTGCGACTGCTCTTATACTAGTCTTTTTGTAGAGTCACTGGAAGCCCATCCTTGTTTCAGAAAGCTGGCGGTTGTTTTTTTAATCAAAAAAATTATAATTGCTTTGTGGTCATGTGTGGACTTTGCGGAATTCTGCACTGGCTTCTCTCTATTTCTTAAGCCTTAAGATAGTGCTCTCAACGACCCTCGATGAACAGAAGGCAACATAGGATGATTAGGATTTGTATGCACAGTCATTCTCGCCGGAGAACAAGAAAACGGGCGGCGGGAGGCGTTCGAGGAAGCAGCGAAGAAATAGCGGTGTACCGTCTGCACGTAGTACCGAGTGCATATTTATATTAGCCGCGGCAGATAGCTTTCGAACCCAAAATAAATAAATGATAGTGTTTAATGGAAGTGATTTTTTTTTTATAAAAGAGAATGAGTAGTAGAAAAAGTAAGAGATAGATACGTGCTCAAGGCAGCAACGAGAGGAGTGGTTACATGATATACTTATGACCCCATACCTTATCATCTAGAGAGACGAGAGCGAAAAAAATAAAAAAATTGTTTTAAAAAACCAAATAGAAGCCAATATGAGCAGGTCATGCATGCAATCGGTACTTCAATTGGCGCGTGCTTCTTTCGTTCGTACGTACACCGGTGCAGCACCAAGCAATTGAAACCAAGATGGTTAATCAGTTCTGGCTGTACGTCTGCACGTAATGCTTCCCCCATGCACGGCGGTATTTGTAGAGCTTCCACGTAGCGGCGGACCCGTCCATCGGGCGAGGTTGGGTGGCCACCAGAGCTCCGTCGACGGCAAGGGCCGGACGATAGACCAGCACCTTCACACATCCACAGTTCCGCACCATGGCTGATTGGCTAGCGAGTTGGCGAATGGCAACCAGACCTCGGCCCCGCTCTTTTCGGCTTCAGCGTCTGACTTCTGGTTTATTTTTTACTATTTATAATTTCATCTTTTTCTGAACTTTTGGTTTTTTTTTGAGCTTTTTTGCCGGTTCTTTTTTTTTGCCGTATTCGTTTGCGTTGTTTGTGATGGGTTAACATATTTTTATATTTTTAATTTTTAAATTTAATTATATTAAATAAGCATCCGTCACCATGATGTTTTTTCACCAACTCTGATGCTTTTCAGCCATAAACCACCAAAAATAAGCCAAAATGATCACCACCTTAAGCCTGAAGAAATGCCTGACATTGCGTGAGCGAGGAGGGTTTGGCTGGCGTGTCCTTCCTAAAGAATCTAAGTGAACTTGTGCTAAGGTGATCAGGGGGAAAACTGGAATTGGTGAAAAAAAAACTGCGAGAAGAGCTTAAATGTAGCAAAACAGGTGCATCTTAATTAAAATGGTACATTTCTTTTTTCTGATTTCCCAATCCACGTTGCTTCTTCTTCCTAGTCTATTTGCTCTTCTCAACCCTTTGATTCCTATCCTCTCAATTGTATCTCCAAATACTGTACCCAGCTTAATTTGTGGAAGTGTGTATGGAGCCTGGTGTATCCATCATAGCATTGTAAAATTATTCTGCGATTGTTGTTGAGCCTCTTTTCCTACTTAATAAATCGGCAGCGCTCCTGCTCCGTTTTTTTCTCAAAAAAAAAATTTATTCAAGTGTTTAACCAAATATGTTATCCGTGTGCATCATTACTCACACATCTTGTCATGTTCCGTTTCTTCCTTCTGAAATGTTGGTGATGGGAGTTCTTGCTGCTCCATTGGCGTCTCCACGCACTGAAGACGAAATTGCACGTAGAATCACAGCTTCAGAAACGTACGACACGTGTAGAGCTATGCCTTGCACGTGGGAAAGAGCAAGGCTGCAGGTAGACGGTGTAGTGCCGCGGGGTTTGTAAGCCGCTATGCTGATGTTCTTTGGACAGGAGCTGCCGTATTTTCAGTACGTCATCCTCGTCGCCACTTGCTCCATCTATGCATTCACGAGGCTGAGAAAACGAACAAATGAAGAAGCATTACGCAATCCAGTGCAAACAGAGTACCATCAGTGAGATACAGTTTGCCTTTTGAGTCTCTGTGACGGAAAGCAGGAGGGATTGGTTGGAAAGTGACGCGTTAAAGGATGCTGTTACCTTCAGATCCTTGGAGAAGCACAGCCTGAGCTCCTGCAACGGACCCTTGCTCGCAAAGCAGCAGAGGGGACGCTCCAAAAGAGCTTTTGATGGTGGCAGCCAGGTCAGTTACTGGGTACTCCTTGCCAAGTTGCTATCATCATCATCTGTACCTATGCTAATCTTGCCTGTGAGCATAGCCTGAGGCGCAATGTAAAGTCAGCAAAATCATCATCATTAGGATTATTCATCAACAGCGCGCACATTCGCAACCATCATTATTCATCAACCGCGCGCACATTCACAACAAAAGAACAAATATGTACATACATCTACCTATCAGCCAAAGCAGAAGTGCCATGCATACGAGTTAAGACCATGTGGTGGTTAAGTATTTAGTGATAATAAATAATTAATATTTAGGTTTTATTAGGATTTACGTTTATAGAAGTTCTGATCGATGCGCTCGTGTTGCTGGAGTTTTCAGTTACGACCAGTCGCTCAATACATGTCGACCATGACTGGCTTCGACCACTTTTGATAGTCGGTAGTTCGAACGGTCTTATATCGTTGGTCTAACAGCTCTGTGCTGGATAGTCCGAACGGTTTTGTCCGATCAACAAACTTCGACCATGTCAGACTTTGACCATGTAATCGACTATGGTATTTCAACTATGTTCGACTTCGACCACGTTAGATTTCAACCATATCCGACTATGACCACGTCCGGCTTCGATCACGGCAGCCTTCGACTACGGTCTTTTCGACCACATCAGGTAATCGGTAAGTTTCGATCTCAACCAGCGAACTGATCGTAACTACAGTTTTTTCTATGATTGTAGCTACAGTTCCTTGTCTATGGTCGTACCTACAGTAACCGATCAATAGTCAAAGATTTTTCTGGTCAATACTCGATAGTCGTAGCCTTTGGTGGTCAATACTCAATACTCGTCGACTTTACTGGTCGTACTCGATAGTCGTAGACTTTACGGGTCAGCTCTCGACAGTCGAAGACTTTATGATCAGTAGTCGTAGACTTTACTGATTAGTGGTCTTAGGCTTTGTGATCGGTAGTCGTAGACCTTATGGTCGAAAGTCGAAGACTTTGTAATTGTCGTAGACTTCACGGTTTGTACTCATAAACTTCATGGTCGGTACGAGTGTTTTAACTCTGGTTATCTTCGAATACTTCGAGTACTCGTGTTAGTCTAGCGGTAGGACTGGTTGGTAGTGATCGGTGAACAATACTCGAAGAATTTAGTACTTGGAAGATGGAAGTACTCGATAGTGAGATGGTTGAGGTACTTGGTAGTTGGAAGGACTTGGTACTCGATAGTAGTTTTTTTCGCTATTGTGGTCAGCAGTCGGTTGTCAGAGACTTATGGTATGTGATTGGTACTCGTGGATGGTAGTCTGCTCGGTACTTGGTAGTCGGAGTGACTCGATACTCGTAGACTTTGCTAGTTAGTAGCGAGGGAGAGGCTAAGGGTTTAGCCGTGGCTTTGAGGAGGCTTTTGTGTTATAATTTTAGGGGTGTCGTAAGGGTGCTTTGTAGCTAAGAACATGATTTAGATATAATAGATCAAATCTATTCCAAGGAAGGAAATCGTCGTCGGTGTTGTCTCGTTGTCTCAATCGAAGCACGCGCGAGTTGTTCTGACTTCTGAGCATCGCTTTTCTATGACCACATCGCTGCGCTATCCCATCACGTGATCTATGAGCACAGCGTTGTCCTCGGATTGTTCTCGTTTGAGCAACTGAAACTTTCGAGCGGATGGGGATTTCGACTACCTGTAAAGGTGGTCGAAGCGAGCGGTCGAAGCAAGCGATCGAAATGTTCTAGCGGTCGGAGCGCTAGAGCTGTCGAAGCGGTCGAACGCCGAACGGTCAGAACCTCCATCGAGCCCATGCACACGATCGAGCGTCTTGCGGTTGAATTCCACGTCTGTAAGTTAGATTGTTTTTCTTATGATTTAAGACGTTATTTCAGGTATCAATAAGTGGAGGCAACTATTCACCCCCTCTAATTAGGTCATACGATACTCCAATACATTATATTACTGACAGTGACATTGTAGTCGGAGTAAGGTGCAAGGTTGTAGAGAAGTAGCTATACTCATCCTGAATCACAGTGTAAGAGCATGTCCCATGCTTTTCTGCACAAATTCTACTGTCAATATGAAGGTTTCGATGCTATCAAGAGTTCAAGACAATATCACAAGGAGAAGTGGATTCTTTGGAGAACAGGGAGGGTGCACATCACCCCCACTGCCGAAATCCAGCTATCAGTAGTACGTCAATGGCATGCATGCATTAGAGAAACGGAACCTTGTAAGCCCATGGACATAGCCGGAACACTACACGAGCAAGACTGCTTTTGAGCCAGTCAGTTACCCCATGTGCCCAGAGAGATCCATGGTGAGTTCTGGCCGTAGTACAATGATTTGGCCAAAGCCTATCTGTCACAAGAATGAAATAATACAACTAGTGCGTGATATAGGTATACTGCTAGTGAAAGCTTTTGGGGATGAACACGTCAGATAGATGGAATGGAACATGCGAAGCATTTGCAGATTAGTTCCAGTTTATAAATAAACTCACGGATTGTGATCCATCCGATGGGCTCAGAACTGCAGAATTACAGAGAATCACTACATTTCAGTACGAGGATTTAAGATTTATACAAGAGAGGAACTCGTGCTGAGTTCTGGCCGGCAACAAGCGTCGGAGGAGCAGCAAGGGCCGGAGGTGCCCCGGCAGACGGTGCCCGGCACCAGCACGAAGTAGTCGAAGTCCGTCGAGGAGAGTACTGACGCCAAGAGGAGCAAAAGGAACAACATTCTTCAGGCACCAGTAGAAGTGCCGCACACTGAAGGCTTCTTCTCCATTACAATGTTTCATTGTTCCATTGGAATACTGCCGGACGCATCAGAATGTTCTACTGAAAGTTGGTAGTAGTAGTGTAGGCCTAGTGGGTAGTTGGTTCTACGAAGTTCATCTACGAGATGCTGAAACCCTGAGGCTTCTACGAAGTTCTTCAGAGTTTCAGACGAATGTATCTCCTCCACATCATAAAGCAGCTGATTGCATCGGACGAAATATACAGTCTCGGTGTTCCTCTGTGACGATTGAAAGAAAAGCGAATCCACGAATCCATCCAGAGCCCAGAGGAGTAGAAAAGCAAGCATATACGCTAGAATGATCCTGATCCTAAAGAAATGGTGAATTTGTTTACTTTTCTCTTCTTTTTGGGGCCAAACCGCCAACGTACCGTGACATCCCTTTTCCTGTATCTTTTTGGTCCTCATGCCCCCTCTTTGGGTGTCACACTATGTAATGCAGGGCAGCGCACAGAACAGGTAACTACTACGTTTCTGTGGCAAAATCACTGACGAAAGTTGTGCGTTAACATTTTGGTTCTTGGCATAGATGTATCGATGCTGTAATAAAAAAGACCTTGATGGATCCAAAAACTAGGAGTGGTCGTAGTATCATGCTCTTCTTTTCTATGAAACTTGCGTTTCTTATGAAATTAAACCATTTCTTATGAAATTAAACCATTTCTTATGAAATTTCTATGAAACTTGCGTTTTAAACTGGACGCTAGGCCATTTTGCAAGGATACACAGACACATGAAACTAATCTTCTGAAGTATACACAGTTACACACTCCTGGCTCCAGTCTACTGAAGCTAGCAGCTCACGGTGTACCGGACTACTGGTACGCATGAATGGGTCCAAAGGCTGCATAGTCAAAGTGCCTAGGACTGCATATTTCTGGCAAACAATTAAAGCTGTTCGTTGCCTGCTGAATTAACAAAAGAGCCATGGTCTTCATCTGTAGCAGAAAGTGGGGCCCACCAACGACTGGCATGATTACTGTGTAGACGAACGTTGGTCAAAAATGACAAACTCCTCGGCTGCTGCTCGCAGCGAGCTGCTGTCTCTCTCTCTCGTCCCCAGGTTTTATTGGTTTATTACTGTATTGTTTTGGGAGTAAGCTTGTCATTGATCACACTTTAGAAACAGAGGCTTGTTACAGAATGGTTTATAACTCTCTCCGTTCTTGTGTACTTGAATTTTTTGAATTTATGCCATTAAATTTTTAAAATTTGGCTGTTAATAGATTTAAAACGATTGGCTATATAAAAATTATATCATTAGATTTATCGTTAAAAATATTCTTATAATATTATAATTTTTTAATATATCTTATTGTAAAATTAAGAAAGTTGTGGCCAAATATGCATATCGAAGACCGTAAAATATCAAAAAATATCAAGCAAAAAGGAACGAATGGACGTTCTACTGCAGAAGTTATCAAAATCCTCACACGAAACCCAATTCGGCCGAGCCTCTGGCCAACCGAACCGTAACCGTGGAAAAAACAATTGTCGGCTGGCCAACACTAGCAACCGAGTACACCGCGCCACCACCGCCGCCACCGCCATCGCCGCCCACATGTCTTGGCCGCCAGCCGCCGCTGCCGCCGCTTAACGTCGCCGAGTTGCCGCCGCCGTGGCGCCGCCTGCACCCATGAGCACCGCTACCGCTTCCTTCGCCGCCGCTTACGCCGCCGCTATTGACGGCCGCCGCCGCAGCATCACCAGACGCCTTCGGCCGCGCTGCCGCTCGACACCGCATGCGTGCCCATGCGCCACTGCGCTACTACGCCTCTGGTGCCACCTCCTACGCCGCCACACCCATCGGCCAACGTCGCTTCATGCCCCACGCGCGCCGCCTCGGTGTCGCCCTACGCGCCTTGCGCCACTTGCGTCACGCCCACCGGCTGTGACGCAGCGCCGCTTCGCCGGCGGCGATGCTGCGCCAACTCGCCGCTGCGTGCGCGCGCCCATCGGCCATTGCCATTGCTGTTTGGTCCCCAAAGGAAGAGAGAGAGAGATTGAAAATAGGTAGATGGGAAATAGAGAGAGATTTTAGAGATAGGAGAGAGGGATTAGAGATGGGAGGGGGCGAGATATATGGTTAGAGATATGAGAGAGAGGTGGATTTTTTGAAACACCGAGATTCTCTTTCTGTTTTTCTTTTTAGGGTGCTACATGCATGAACTGGGCCTAGACTTTGGGGTGAACTAAAATGCGGTCAAATAAGTCGAGTGGGATGATTAGGCTCAAGTGATTCATGGGAAAATACAATGGTGTTGAAGGGAAGGTTTGAGTAATGGTTCATTGAATAGTGCGGTCGGTGCAAGTGAGGTGTGGTCAGGAGGAACCGACACAGAGAGACTTACCGATGCGTGAGCTATTGGTGAACCTACATATTTTAAGCGTGGATATTGCTTACAAAGATGGAGATGACCATGGACTAAGCTCGGGGAAGAGGTGAGGTCTACGGTCAAGGCAAATGTGCTTTGGCGGGGAAGCCAAAATACCGAAAGTGGGAAAGGGACCAAAACCACATCACTTGGAGGGCGTTTTGGAGAGTGATTTAAGTCAAGAAGATGCCAAGGAGATCAAGTGGATGAAAGCTTGTACCTTATCGGGTCTTTATGCACTTTGAAAAACGTGCATAAATCTTATGTGAGTGTAAAACTTGGTGTGTGTCAAGTTAATGGATTTTCTTAGTTGTGCTTATAGATAGTATCCATTAGGATTAAATGTGTGCTGGTTGCATCATCTATTTAAGTAGGGGAGGTTGGTGGCAAGGGTTAAGGGTTTGTGTGAGTGCTCTTAGGTGAGATAGCTCTTTCTTTCATGGTGGAGTGGCTGTAAATCAAACCTCCACAAGTTGCAATTGATTAATCTTTTTCACCCCTCATGGTGTGTTATTGACCTTGTGGATTTTGTTGTTGTTTTAATTGGAGTTTTTGACATCTCTTCTTCCATCTTGATCTTGCTGGTTCCAAAGACATGTAAGAGAGAGATGTTTCACGAGGATCGCATGCCATCCAACCAGAGACTAGCTACATCAAAATATTGGAGTTTATTCTGTTTCGTTTGATTTGGAGCCTTTCTTGAGAAATCGTGATTCTAGGGTTTTGGTCACGAACCTTTGGGTGCTCTAGCTTATCGTGACATATGGAACCTATCTAGAGCTATTTTGGTCATATCAAACCCACGAGCAAGTCATCTGTGAAGTTTGTGAGTTTTGATATGTTTTGATGCAACCTTGCTTGTCTTAAGGAAATATTGAAACTTTGATCAAGACCTATACGATTCTCTGATGAATTAGGCTCCTGATATACTTGGCAAGATGTATGCAGAGTCTCAAATCATTTGGATTTGTATTTTGAGGATTGTACCTTTTTAAGTTTTTGCCTAGGCTAATTTCTAAAGCTGGATTAGAGGAGCGGTCATACCACCCTACGTTAGCGGTCATACCGGCGTTCCTAGGTGGTCATACTGTTAGTAGGCTAGTCCAGCCGCTCTATCAATAGCGGTCACACTGATGTTATGATTTTGAACTCTATTTTTGCTTCTGTATTTTGATGAGTTCTTTGTTGATGATCTAATTTAATTCTTTTTAGCTTACAATAGGTAGTGAATGGGTGTTTTAGAATACGATGATTGAATTCTAAGACATTATTCACCCGCGCGCTGATTGCTATATCGGATGAACACCATGTCACAGGAAAGGGTGGGAGAATCCAAAGCACACATTCCCATCGCACTCCATGCCATGCCCCTGCAGCCGTCTTCCTCCCCTGCCCTCTCCTTTCCCTGCATCCACAGCTGTTCACAAGTGTTCACTTCTCTCACTCCTCTCCTCCCACACGGCCATACTTCACCTCACTCTCACAAGCCCAAAGCTAGCATGGGAGCAGCTCACTTCGCTTGTCTGTAGACCTGTGAGTGATCGTTAGTTAGCTAGGAGGGCTCATCGAGGTTGCAGGTTTCTAGGACGCGCCAATGCTCGCGCAGCTGCTCCTCGTGCACCTCCTCTTCATCCCTTCTTCCTCCTCTCACCACCACCACCACCATGAGCGCCATTACCGACGGTACGGCGGCAGGAGGGCGCTGCACGAGCCGCTGTTCCCGCTGGAGAGCGTGCCCTCGCCGCCGCCGCCTCCTCCCGCGCCGTTCTTCCCGTTCTTACCCGACTCCGGGCCGCCGCTACCGCCGGAGACCACCTCCGCCCCTGCCGGCTCCGGCGCCGACACAGGCACGGGCGACTCGTCTTTCTCCTCGCCGCACCCCACGGCACCGGCCAACATTTCTTCTTTGGCTCTGCCCATCTCCCACTCCGCGCCGCTCCGCTCCTTCCTCTCCTCCCACCGCCTCCTCACCATCCTCCTGCCGGTCGCCGCCGTCGCCGCGGCCGTGCTCGCCGCCGCGCTCGTCTACCTCCTCTCCCGCCGCCGCCGCCGCCGGCGGTCCGAGGCGGAACCCGCAATGCATACGAAGACCGTCTTGCTTTCACCAGTCAACCCCGCGCTCTACGACGGCGATCAGCATGGCCGGGGTTCCACCGCCACCGTCTCCAGCGCCAGCTCGCCGGAGCTCCGGCCGATGCCGCCTCTGCCCCGGCAGTACCAGCAGACTAGGATGAACTTGCCGTCAAGTTCAAAAGCCGTTCTTGAACCCAGAACAGGGGACAAGCCAGCGCCGCAGAGTGTTACACCTCCACCGCCTCCTCCGCCACCGAGAAAAGACAACGGGAGCGCGCAAGCGGCGCCTGCACCTCCGGCGCCGCCCCCGCTGCTGCCGCGAGCTGGCAACGGCAGCGGCTGGCTGCCGAGGCGGCATTCCGAGCGCCCTGCGGCCACGGTGATCAGGGCCTCGGCGGGGGCAGTCCACCCCGAGGAGTCACCGGAGCGCGCGCAGCCAGATGAGAAGGACGCGGACGCGGCTGCTCGCCCGAAGCTGAAGCCGCTACACTGGGACAAGGTGCGCGCGAGCTCCAGCCGGCCGACGGTGTGGGACCAGCTCAAGGCGAGCTCGTTCCGGTGAGCCCCCCCCATCGTTCTAGCTTCTTGCAATACAGTTGCTGCCATGGTCACTTCGTTCGCAAACTTATACTGACCTGTTTGCTTCCTTGTGTGTGCCTTTGGAAATAGAGTGAACGAAGAGATGATCGAGACATTGTTCGTCTCCAACTCGACAAGGAGGATATCCAAGAATGGATGCAAGGAGGCAAACGCGGGTTGCTGCAATCAGGAGAACAAGGTGCTCGACCCAAAGAAATCGCAGAACATCGCGATCATGCTGAGGGCGCTCGACGCAACGAAGGAAGAAGTGTGCAAGGCTCTCCTGGACGGTGAGACGAGACGATTCCCATACACAGCTCAGTTTGTAAACTTGCATTCAGAGAATGCTTTATCTGATCATTCAGCTTCATGAACATTTGCTTATGTTGCCATTCTTGGGAGCAGGCCAAGCAGAGAGCCTTGGAACTGAGCTGCTGGAGGCACTGCTAAAGATGGCTCCTAGCAGAGAAGAAGAGATCAGGCTGAAAGAACACAGGGAGGATGCCCTATCTAAGCTCGGCCCTGCCGAGAGCTTCCTCAAGGCGGTTCTCGCGATACCGTTTGCGTTCAAGAGAGTGGAAGCAATGCTCTACATCACCAACTTCGATCCAGAAGTTGACTACCTCAAGACCTCCTTCAAAACGCTTGAGGTACTAATTGTGTCCTATCTTGTCCTGTTAACAATGTTGAATGAAAGAAAGGTACAGACATGCCATGGCAATGGCTCTGAATCAAATTAAACGACTACTGTTCATATCTGTAAAGGTGTGCTTGGAGATCTAAAGAGTCGTATTTGCCATGTTCCTACAATCCTTCACGACATTGTCAATTCTACCATGTTACTATCCTCCTACCGACAATCTTATGAGCAACCAAGTAGTGTTTAAAAGTTATGGACTTAGGAGTTCCTTTGTCCTTACCAAATTTGTGATTTGCCATTCGCCTAGGACATGAAAAGCCTTACTGAAATTCAGCCCATTATAGATAAGTTAGGTATTCATTTGGAGCCAAACAGCATGATCCAAAAAGTGGTAAATAATCTGTTTTAACATTCATATTGCCATTTCAGGCAGCGTGTGAAGAGCTAAGGGGCAGCAGATTGTTCCACAAGATCTTGGATGCCGTCCTAAAGACCGGTAACCGCATGAACACTGGCACGAACCGTGGGAACGCACACGCCTTCAAGCTTGACGCGCTCCTTAAGTTAGTCGATGTTAAGGGCACCGATGGCAAGACGACCCTTCTGCATTTTGTCGTCGAAGAAATTACCAAGTCTGAAGGTGCCAACATTTTAGCCAATGGCCAAACGAACAACCAGGCGAGTGCCATTGCAGATGATTTCCAGTGCAAGAAGGTAGGCCTCAAAATTGTTGCTAGCCTTGGCGGTGAGCTCAGCAACGTCAAGAAGGCGGCTGCAATGGACTCAGACACGCTGGCCAGCTGTGTGTCCAAGCTCTCCGCCGGCGTTAGCAAGATCAGTGAGGTCCTGCAGTTGAATCAGCAGCTCGGTTCGGACGAACTCTGCAAGAGGTTCCGCGCCTCCATCGGTGCGTTCCTGCAGAAGGCTGAAGCTGAGATCACCGCAGTGCAGGCTCAAGAGGGCCTGGCCCTCTCCCTTGTCAGGGAGACGACCGAGTTCTTCCATGGCAACTCGGCGAAAGAGGAAGGCCACCCTCTGAGGATTTTCATGGTGGTGCGCGACTTCCTGGCCGTTCTCGATCATGTCTGCAAGGATGTTGGGAGGATGAATGAACGAACAGCGGTGAGCTTCGGCTCCTCACGGCGGCTTGAGAATGCGGCTGTTCTCCCTAGGTTTAACACAGCGCAGTCCAGTAGTAGCTCCGAGGAGAGCTCGTCATCCTAGCCGTTGGTAATACCGAGTGTCTTGAGCTTGGAATCTGCATGTTATTTACTGTCTAGATGAACAGCAATGCAGGCTCGGACTTAGAATCATAAGTATTTTGTACCTGTAGCAGATAAATGTAGATCAAAGTCTATATATCGTACATGATTCCGCATGCTAAGCATCATCTAGCCAATGGCCTACCAAAGGTAAAGGTGGCATTGTACATGATGATTCAGCATGCTAAGAATCGCTAGATGAGAGCATTTGAAAAATTGATCATGCTGAATCTCATGATAAAAGTAAAACTATCTAGCAGTAGCCACGTTTAATCCGCTTCCAAGGTCTTGCCAGCACTCATCTTTGCTCCCTTTCTGACAGATTTTTTTCTCTGTTCTTCATTCTTTCTTACCTCAAGGCATTGGCCTCTAGCTTTATCACATGCTGAAATGAACACCACTTGCTTGGCATGCATGGATTGTTAAGGAAAGAAGCAAGGCGAATGATCGGCGTAGTCCGACTGAACAAAGTGTTGGACCAACATGATTACACAGCATGTCATGATGCACAAGCAATTAAAAATTGCACATTATATCTTCTATTACGCATCCAATGGATAGTGCGCTCACAAAAGGCGCATTTTTGTGTCTCGAGGCGTACGTTATTATATTCCAATCCAAACGAGTTCCCAAAAGAAACGCCAGATAGTACCATAAGCTGAATTTTTGCCGCTCTATTGCCAGCATGCTACTTATCTGCGGCTGTTTTAAGTCAATGGTACATTTCCCATTGGTATGATCAGTAAAAAAATAACTAGCAGATGGCTGAAACAAGTGGCTCTGCAGAAGGACTAGTCAAACAAACCCTCCGCATCCATGCGCTGTAATATGCGCCGTGCCTCTTCTTCAGTAGAGGGAACAACATTGCGAATCTTCAATCCATTCTTCAGTGCATCACTACTGACGGTGAAGGTGAAGTGAAATGTGTTGGAGATCTGCAGTCAGAGCAAGAATTCAACAAGGAAAAAGATAGGTACAACCGTGTAAATGATGCAATCAAAGCAGTCTATCATCAACAAGGCACATTCTGTGGGATTACCTCGCTTTTCCGGAGCTCAGGCCTTGTTACATGGGCAACAACTTCAACATTGACTAGAGGCTGCTCTGGATTCTCAAGCTGGGTATACAAGACACATGATTTGAATCGAAGAAAGTCTCCTACATCCACCTGTGCAAGCACAATAGTGACATGGTTATTCCTATCGCTGATAGGAAACTGAATTCCATATTTCTAAAGAGACTTGCTAACAAATCCGATAATAGAAACATCTTTAATAGCTACTTTGATTAAAAAAAAACACAGCACAGTTTACTCTAGATAAGGGCTGAAATGTTCAGACCAAAAAGAATATGTTAGTCACTTACTGGTTTTAAGAAGTCAACATGATCAACTTCAAGAAAACAAGGTCTCTGCCCAACAAAGGCATATGCAGTTGAGAAGGCAAGCTCAAATGCTCGGTGCATCAAGAAACCTCCAAATATTCGCCCATGCAAGTTTCGTTGTTGAGGCTGGCATATAAGAGAGTTCTCCAGGCGAGTATCCCTCAGCAAGATGCTATCTCTATCAGCTAAAGCAGGCAAATCAGAGAAAACACGACCCTCTGCCAGTAAAGCATTCAGCCTCTCTGCCTCAGCACGAAGTTTATGTATCCCATTTTCAAGCACTCCCTTCTGTTCTTCTCTCTTCCTTTTTCTCAGCTTATCCCATGCTTCCCTCTCTCCAAAGAGTTGCTTCTCTCTTTCAGTTTCTGGTGAAAGGCGGTTCACTGGAGCAGCCTTTCCAGTCATCGAATCTCGTGCAACAAATGTGAAGTTAGCCATCAATGCAATTGGATCTGACTGCATATCACTATCTGTTGAAGATAACCACAGTTTAACAGAAGTCAGTCGAAGACAGGAAGAAATTAAAATCTATTATACATGACAATTGTTATTTTATTTTTTTGGAATGTAAGGCAGGAGCTCTGCTAATCCATCAAGAGGAGAAGAAGAGTTTAGAGACACAGGAGGTCATGTCCGGGGACCAAAATAATTGTTCAAATAAATACAAAACAGGTATATAATTGACCCCAGGTTGAGTGGTATTGCTATACCAAAATTACCTTGATCAACCTGAGTCACTTCAATCTGTATATCAATTGAAGAGCGGCCAACATAAGTAACAGCTCCTGCCATCTTTAGATCAGTGTCCACACGAAGTGGCTTCTTTAACTCCATCTTATCCACAGAAGCTGTCACTACCAAAAGTGGTCTTGTTGTGCTATCTTCATCAGAACAGTGCTGAATGCCAAATAAGATATGTCAAAAAGATGCCTGCTAGATGTAAACAAATGCTGCCCCGGTAGCATGCAAAACATAAAAAGGAGTGTCACAATTGTACACCTGTCAGCTATAGCTATCATTGTATAGTATATGTTCAAGTGAAAGACTGAAATGAATGGTAATAAGGAACTTATCTATTTAACTAGTCAGTACCAGTGAGCTAGCTATGAGATGTGTCTTACAGTGCAACCTCTGCTGCTTCCATAACCAAACTGGCACCATCTTGATTCACTAAGGTTAAGTACTTGTTCAGACTTGTCACAAATGAATGTTTTTTTTCTGGCACTAAAGACTGCATTAGGAGGAATCATACATCTCAGTTGTTAGTATCTAAACCGTTTGCAAGTTTTATGAGAAGAATCGTATCAATCAAACCCCAATATTAACATGAGCACCATGAAACAACAGATTCCCCAAATCCTGGCTTCTACCTACTGAGGTAATATACAGACAGTGCCAGTTCTGTTGTTCAGTCGACTAATTGTGACACTAACAGTGAACCAGCTATATTGTTACGAAGGATAAGTTTCATCATTTCTCTGGGGCCCTCAAAGATTTGATCACCACAACCGCAACATACTAAACGGGAGTGACAGAAACTGTGCCTTGGCCCAGTATCATATCTTCTCGACCCAACCAGACTCAGTAAGCCACTATCACCGTTACAAGGACATTGCATAGTATTCAGGCAATATTCTCAAGATTTGACTGATGCAGGTAAAGGGACTCACACATACATAGCATAGTATCCAGGCAATATTCTCAAGATTTGACTGATGCAGGTAAAGGGACTCACACATACTGAGGCAATATTCTCAAGATTCAACTGCATGGCCATCCGGGATGCCATTACACACAATCCATACAAGAGAGATCGGATTCTGGGACATTGCAATACCTTGACGGCGATGGTGCCGGCTAGTGCGTCGAGGTCCTCGAGCAGCTTGCCGATGCGCACCTCGTTCCAGGGGTCCCGGTAATGCTCCCGGAGGATGTTGTCCGTGGCGAACTTGTAGACGATGCTGGTCCGGCTCTGCGCGGGCGTCTTGGTGAGAAGCTCCGTCTGCGGCGGCTGCTGCCCGCCGGCAGTGGCCCCCGAGTCCATCATCCGCTCGAAGATGCTGGACCGCGCCTCCCACAGCGCGTTGGTGACCGGCGAGTGGTACATCCCAGGCCACAGACTCAGCGGCTTCCGCGCCGACCTCCCCGCGTCGATCGCCCCTCCCCGGCCCCCGAAGCCGAGGTGGGACACCACCTTGATCGGGGAGTCCATGGACGGCGCAGCCGGTTCTTGGATCGGATCTCCCGTGGTGGTGGTCGACGACGCGGTTCTTGATTCGACCCGCTGGATTCGAGGTGCGGTTCTTGCGGATGGTTCGAGGGCTCTTGTGGAGGAGGCTGCGCGGAGGAGGGCTCTGGAGAGCAGTGACGTCGCTCGCATCGACATCGCAACCATGGTTAGCTGGGCGTTACTATAATACGGAGGCGGCGGTTAGACCAGACGGTGTGGTAGAGTGGCCACGGTTTCCTCGCCGTTTTTGTTTGACTAATATAAAGCGGAGAGGTGATCAGATTTTTTCTGGCCGTCCGATTGAGATGATTGGTGGGGTCTGCCAGGCCGGAGCCGTCGGGTAGTCGGTTTGGTTGGCATCGCTTCCTTGGCGTGGTGGGCAATGCCAAGGTTGAAGCGGACAGCCATGTCAGGGATTCGGCCCACCGGCAGGTCAGTAACGCCCAAAATGTGACCCAAACCAGGCGGCCCGCGGCCAGTGCCCTGCAAACGCCGTGTGATCTGATCAGATCAGATCATTTCACGGTGTGATCGACGTACGTAAGCGGCGAGTCACGCTGTCATGTTGAATTCCGGCGGCCATTTTTGCTGGGACACGGATAGGCTGCTCTACTATGAATTAAAATTTCTACCGTATAAATCAGGAAGTTGTACCAGTAAAAAATTATAGATCATTATTACTAGACGCGCAATACAGCGAAAGAAGATAATCGATCGTCCAACTTTCCGATCAACGTCATTGGAAAGTGATCGTCCTTCAGCGGTAGTCGATCGCCACAAGTCAATTGTGTCATCTCCTCAGATCGTCCCAATCAGCACAACAGTTATAGCAGCGTCTGTACCGAAGTCTTCATGCCTGGGGGGTGAAATGCCGTGCGCCAGTGTACCAGTACAAACGCGCATAATAGGGCCTTTGGAAGGAAGCGGCTAGAATTTTAGTGGGTGGTGCAATGTCTCTCAATTTTTCCATAACTCATTGCCCTCTTTATATAGAGCTTCTGATCAGATTCTTATCCATCGTGAGTAGAAATTGTACCCTATTTGAAAAGCCTCCAACCAGAGCATGATCCAATACGAAAAGAGATTGTATTCGACTCGGAGTCTTTCATCTGGACCATTACTGTTCCAACTTATTAGGTGTGTGACTTTGTATGTTCATGCATACTTAATTATAACCTGGAAATGCTTTTCTGATCACTGGTAGGTACTGGTCTTTAGCAGGACATATCGACCCCCAGGTATACATAAAGATCAATTTGGATGAACCTTATGCAATATGATATACAAACAGGTCTTGGTCACTCACGATCAATTCATAAGTCCTTACGAATAGTTCGTATCTAGTTACGACCAGTCTGTGTCCCCATACGACCAGTTCACAGACCAATTTATGATATGTCTAATTAGCTCATGGTCAATCACTATACACAAACTATAAGTTCGTATCTGATCGGACTAAATGACCCGATTGAACTCTAAGTGAGAAATATGTCATCGTTGGACTGTTCAATTTTTTCTGATCTAGTGATGGATAACTTCATGTGGTCGACTCTTGATCACTCATGGCATGACTATGCACTTCCTTTATCCGACCACATCGATAGGCCTAGAGATATCTCTCCTGCTATGTAGGAGGGGCAAATCCCTTATATGACCGGTCAATTTTTTCCGCATGTTTCATAGTATACACGAAAACTACCTTTATAACTACCAAATTACGGTGTAGCATTTGGCAACCGCTAAGTGCACTATTATACATGTAGCAAACCATACTGATATCAGGTATAAGGATTATACATCATAATTGCTTGAGACCAACTGATAACATATAAAAACATAACAATCTCAATAGTGTCTAAATGTGGGTTAATCCAACACCATGTTATCTAACACTGGTCTATATTATTGATTTGATATCTCTATATCTATAACTAATGAGACATGGCTATCAATCAATACATATGCTGGTATAAGTCACTAGTGTCCCAACTAATGATATCCGAACAAGAATCTTTTAGAATGATATCATTCAACAATTAAAGATGTTCACCAATAAGTCACATACTTACTAATCTTTATAAATAATTATTTATTCAAAGAACATAATAATATTTATTTAAATAATTATAAATATAAAAGTGATATAATAATCTCTATAATTACTTCTAGAGCATGGTCCGGTTGCAAACCGCAAACCCATTTTCACTAGTGTTACATACGTTGTACAGAAGAATGGAACACAGGCATATTGGTAGGTCACAGTACGGTGTAACTTTGCATACGGTGATGCACGAGACGACACGGGACGGATCGATGATGCCCAGCACATATATAGCTATAGATAGTACGTATATACGTTAGTCCGCGGGCTGTGTGTGCACGTACGTTTATTCCGCAACAGGGTACCTGTGAATGCAGTCGATCCACGGCCCCGGCTCCGAAGGCCGCGCGAGCTTACCGTTGCGACCGGTGACGTCGTCGGCAGTGACACGCTCCCACACCATGCTGTTCGCCTTGAGCCCGCTGCCGACGCCGAGTTGCCACACCCTGTCGCCTTTCCGAACCAAGCCTTTAGCCTCGAGGTACGCGAGCTGGTACCACAGCGACGCCGCCGACTGGTTGCCGAACCGGTGGAACGTCATCAGCGCCGCCTCCATCTCTTTCTCGCCCAGCCCGAGCCCCTGCCGCCCCAGCCTCCATATGTGCGGCCTCCCGGCCGTCGGCAGGCAGAAGTGCTCCGCTGCAGTGCGGAAGTTGGGCGATACTGCCGCGGTAGAGCTGGTGAGCTCGCCGCGGCCTTCACGCAGAGACAGCAGAAACGCCGTGGCGTAACGCAGCTGCTCACGCCACGGTAGGATGGACATGCCGAGCGTGACAAGGTGCGCGCGCAGCACCTCGGCGAACTTGCGCCCCACGCTCCGCTCCACGGTGAAGCCAGCGATGCCCTCGACATCGTCGTCGCGGTAGCCCGAGTAGTAGCTGTCGTCGGTGGCTATTTGATTGGTGCGTGCCAGGCTGACGAGGCGGTATTTGGTCGGCGCTGAAGCCGCCGCGCCGCGTTTGTTCGTAACGAGCGCGGCAGAGCAGCCGGTGCGGAAGAAACAGTTGAGGAGCAGCTTCCGGTGGTCTCTTCCGTTGTACCACCCGACCGTGACGATCTCGGCGCTGACCACGGCCGCGTAGGACATGGAGTGCGTCCGGAGGAGGTTTCTGGCAACGTCCATGCCGATGACGCCCGCGGCGCAGCCCATGCCGGACAGGTTGAAGGTCTTGACGTCGCTGGGCATGCGGTAGTGGTTGGCGATGATGGCAGAGAGCGACGGCGCGGGGCAGAATCCGCTGCAGTTGACGATGAGCGCCCCAACGGCCGACGGCGGCACGCCGGTCTTCGCGAAGAGGTCGTCCAGGGTGGGGAAGAAGAGCATGTGCGCCTCCTGGATGGCGTTGACGTGCGTGGCGGCCGGCGGGATGTAGTGCAGGGCCGGCGGCAAGTAGGTCTCGTTGCCCATACCGCTGATCTCGATGACCTTGGTCATGAACTCGACGCTCCCGTCGTCGAAGCAGCCGACGAGCTTGTAGTGCTCGAGCAGCGCGGCCACCGGGATGCGCAGCCGCGGCGGCGGCTTCAGGCACGAGAAGTCCACCAGGTTGATGTCCGCGGTGGCAGCACGTCGGCGAAAGCGGCACAGCAGCAGCATGGCGCAGGTGGGGACAAGGTAGAGCATCACATGCCGCTCGAAGGCGAAGATGAGGAGCTCGCCAAGGAGGCATAGGAGGAGTGTGGCGACGCCGAGGAGGCGGTGGAGGGTCGCGAGGAGGTGATCTTGGTGGGCTACGTCCATGTCCATTTCGTACGTAACCACTTCCTATGTGCACATCAGCACGACTGTGTTTTTCGGTGCATGCAAGCTACGGAGTGAGTGATCTTTGTGAGGAGAATGCTTTACAACCGCTCCCTCCGCTTCTTTTTATAATACATATTATAAAACCACGAGGAAGACGAGAGAAAATGATTATATTATCCATACTATAGATACCTTGAAAATATGAGAGAGAATATTCTGTAAGAAAGCTAATTATAAATGCAGAGTAAGAACATGTGATAAATAAGAGTAGACATAAAAAAACATCAATAAATTCACATGCACGTCTTATATTTTGAAACAAATTTGCAAAAAGTATATGGATTATACTTTGAAACAAATTAAAAAAACCATATGATTTACATTTTGAATCGGACGAGTACTATAGCAGCTCCTTTGGACCAACAAGCTACCACCTATTCCTTCTACCTTCGCTACCACCCACCTCCCATGCATCTGCCCTTTTCTTCTCAGGCGACGATGTCCGCTGGCGATGAGGAGTTAGAGTTAGGGTTTCCCTGGGTTAGGGGGAAGGTTCATCGGAATCCTGAGGTATAGAGGGAGGAGAGGAGGCAATGGGTGGCGGCGGAGGCGAGGCAATGGTGGCGCTGCTGACCAAGAGTTACGTTCGAAGGAGGGTAGTGGGTGACGGCGACAGGCAACATAGTGAATAAACGATGCCAAATAAGCACTCCAATATATGCAACTTTTTCCGACGAGGTAAAAACAAATGGCCACTGGTTCTAAAAACTCTTGGTGATTACTAAATGACCGATAAATTTTCCATTTTATCGAGAATTCTAACAAAATATGCCGACCATTTTCATATTTACCGATGGTGTAGAACTCTCGGCTATTGTATTCACCAATGGGAGCCAGGTCTGACAATTAAGAAGAAGAGCAGGGACCCAGGAGGCAGCGGTAGTTATTGGTGGTGGCTCCTCAGCGAGCAGTGCGGGGGGCTAGGTCCGACGATGAAGAAGAAGAGTCAGGTCTTAGGTGGCAGTGGTGATGAAGAAGAACAAATTATGGTAGTGGGTGTCCCTGAATCAATGGAATTGTATCTGTAAGACCATATAGTGGTAACCCCATGCCGGTGACGAGTATTTGACATTGCAATTCTAGTTATTGTGGTGTTTGAGTTTGACTGTCTGAATTTACAAAGTTACAGTCTACTGTCAGGATTTAACCGGTTTGATCAGCCGGGCAATGGCGGTCTGACCGATGGCTATGGAGCGATCAGACTGGCCATGTGGCTTTTTAGAAAAATGGACACCAAACACATGTGTAGGTGTGTTTGAGGATGGCTCTGCACTAAGTGTCACTCAGTTTGGAGTTCTGAGCTGAAACTGTATAGAGTTTAACCAAAATTTCAAAGATGATGTTTTTTTGTGCTCTTAAATAGTCAGACCGGCCTGTGGTCTGTAGTCAGACTAGTCCCCTACTAATGGGGTTTGACAGGGTTGATTGGAGCGGTATAATCGGCTGTTGGTTGGCGGTCAAACCAACTCTTGCTGAAATGTGCGAGCTAAGTTTTTGTCTCAGTTGAATTGTTGGTCTAGAAGCTTTTTGGGAGTCCATGAATTATGTTAATCATGGCCAAACGTGCCATGTGGTGTTTTGCTAATGTGAGTAGTGTATGTCATTTGTGCGTGTGATGATTGCTTGTTCTTTGATGTACATGACGCTAGGTGATTGTTGGCGGTCAATGGCAAGACAGAGGCTAGGGGAGGAGCCTGAGGCCATGGAGGGTCGCGTAAGTTCAGGTGAAGCTACATATCAAGAGGAGAAGCACGGGAGAAAAACAAGTATCGTGATAAATCAAATACATTCATGTGATGCGCCATTAGACTTGGGACGTTTCAAGTGGAGGCAATCCGGTGGGACACCGGAGGCATATAAACTTGGCGGCAAGTTATTGTGCATCATAGACTTCATATTGTTGTTTGCTTCGAAGAGAATCATTGTGAAGGCCGGTGGGTGACAATTACATAAATTGTCCAATACCAAGTGGAGAGGCGGTTTGCAAAACCGCGATGGTGGGTTGAGCTGGATTAGGTCACATCTTGGTGGATCAAGCATTATATTGGGCTATTGGAGTTATGTGTAAGTCGTGCTTTAAAATCGTGTAAGTGTGAGTGTAAAATCCGTACGTGTGGGGTTACTGAGTTTTTCTATTTGTAAGTGGTTGTATCCACTAAGTGTAGGTTGATTGTTAGGGTTAGGTGTGAGGTGAGGAGTTATCCTCTATGATGGAGTGGTTGTAATCATTCATTTGTAAGTATCAATAGATCTACTAAATTCATCTAAGTCTTTGTACTTAAGTTGAAGTTCTTGATTTGATTTGATTTTTTGTGTTTCCTTTTCTCCTCTTGATCTTTCTTAGTGTCAATGACGTATAAGTGGTAGAGATATCTTTTGGAGACTAGTTTCTATCTATCTAGATACTTTCTACGGAGAGTTTTGAGTTTATCTGATTTTTGTTTGTTTTGGAGTCCTTGTGAAATTTTGTTCAAGGGGTTTTGGTCTTAAATCTTTGGGTGTTTTTGCTTGCTATCATACTTAACTCACAAGCAAGCCTTTGGCTCTAAGTTTGATTTTGGCCCGGTTTTGGTGCAACCTTCTTTATTTTGGATAAATGTTGATCTTATTGATATTTACTTGGAATAAGTTCCTGATATCCTTGTGAAGGTTTGTACCAAGTTTCATAAGATTTGGAGCTGTGGTTTTTGAATTGGTCTTTTGGATTTTTTTTAACCTTAGCTGTTCTTGGCTCTGTCCAAGGCATCGGTCAGACTGATCGAGCGGTCCAACCGCTAGTGACATGAGGTCATATCGGTCAAGCGGTCAGACCGCTAGTCCTTGCGGTCGGACCACTAGATGGGTGTTTTGGTTTCGTGTGTTTCATCTTTTGTTGCGTATTTCAAAGACACGGGCAACTAGTGGTTCGATTTGATATCAAAAAAGAGTGAGCTCCTATTTATCTTCTCTGGTCCTCGCATTCGGTCCTACAATATCTTAGAAAATGGGAACACTCTACCATCAATATCACTGGTTGAGCTTTTCTTTTTTTTGTTACGACTTATTAATCTAATAAATAATAAATATTGAGAAAAGCCAAAAGTCGCTAAAAAGCATAAAGTAACATGGCCTTTGAGTTACTAGTTTGTTTGATCTCGTACGGTCGTACCGGTAGTGTTTCTGGAAGTAGGGCAAAGTTAGGAGCCAAAAATATAACCTAACTTGAGCAGAGTTATTCGGACTGAATGGAGGTACAGCCCCGGTGAATGTTCTTGATGAAATTTGCAGGCTACCCCTGATCTGTACTCCAGCCATTTATTACTCCAGCGCATGAGGTCGACAAGCTGGTCTGGTCGTACCGGGTAAGCACAATACCGAGTGGTATTTCTCGAAACTGACTATGTCCCACTTTTGTAGTGACATCTCCGCTCGTTTTGTTTTCAGCTTCTTGTTGATTTTTCACTATTTATAAAATTCGTTTTTTACTGAACGTTTGTCTTTTTTTAGTTTTTTGCTGATTCTTTTTTTCCGTATTTCGTTTACGTTGTCCGTGGTGAGCTAGCATATTTCGTTTACGTCAAATAAGCCACCTTCAGTTACAGTGAAATTTCAGTCGTTACAGTACAATTTCAGCTATAAATCATAGCTTTTCAGCCCAACCGAACGGGGCCTAGAGCAACTAGTTCGATTGCAGTGGCGAACATACAAATTCACCAAACCCTAGTGGCAAAGCCGCCGTTCTTCACATAAAATTTTGCCGGCATATCCATACCTATCCTCTTATAAAGCATTTCCTCATGGGTTACCGCCCATCGCCATCCCTATTTGTTAGCCAGTGCCCAGTGCATGGCATTAATGCCTGTAGCGGTAATGCATGAAGGCAATTGATTCCGGTGTTTGCAGTTGCAACAGGGCTCAAACTCAAAGGGGACGTTAACAAGCCAACCAATGTCTGACACATGGCACATACATACTGTAGCGCACTATAGCAACACCGTAGCAGACACGTTTTTTTGTGCGGTCCTGCTCATGCTACAGTGCTCGCTGTATGATCCATACTAATCTAGCTAGTTTCGGTAGAGCAAACATGCATTATGTGCGTATAGAATTTTGAGTGAACCGGAAGCCAATTTAATTGCAATCGAAAATTGATTTGCCATCAGTAATAATCAGCTTGACATTTAGGCCCCGCACGGTTGGGCTGAAAAGATGTGGCTTATGGCCGAAATTACAATGTAGCAGCTGAAATTTCACTGTAGCTGAAGGTGGCTTATTTGACGTAATTAAATTTAAAAAAAATAAAAATAGAAAAAACATGCTAGCTCATCATGGACAACGCAAACGAATACAGGGTATACTTAAAGAGCAGAATGACGTAATAATACTATTTATAGATTATTAAATTGAGGATTACCATATCATCGTCAGCGGGCCTATGTACCAATTCGTGATATCTCCAAGTGGCAGATGGTCGGGTGACTATATAGTGACCCTCTAACTAGTGGTACTCTAGCAAACGGTGTTTGAAAGTTTTACGATCACATTGGTCTTGATGCCTTAGTTGAGCATTAAAATCGTATTTAATGGATAATTTTATCCTCTTATAAAACCTATTTATTCTTGAATTGTTCACACAAATGTCACTTTATCAACCTTTTCAAATTTAGCCCCTGTATGCCCGTTTTTGCAAGTCTAGCCCACTCCGTGGACTTACTGAGCTCGGCAAGCACCTGCCATACCCCTACACAGTAGCAGAGCCACTAGTCCTGTGGAGTATTTAGTTAGCATTTTAATTAATACTAATCGCAATTAATTAGTACTAAGTGTATTCAATTGTGCTAATTAAAGCACTAAATTAATCTCTTTTATTTAGTGCTAATCTTATCTAATTAGTAGTAATTATAATTAATTAGTGCTAATCGTGAACTTAATGTATCGCTAATAATGTGCATGATTACTGTACTTAATTACATAGTATTATCTATAAGATTTAATCATACAAGCTATGTTAGTTTGGCCATTATAAAACCTCCAATCATTACATTTTATTTTATAGGTTTTCAGGTGTCAAACATATAGTTGCTTTGCAGCAATGTCATCTAGGAAAAGTTGGTACTAACAATAATAATATATTTTTAAAATATTAGAATTATTGGTAATTTAATATATACATGCATTGGTTTCTAAATATCTAGTTAGTAGCTTTACAATAATTAAATACTAATCAGTACATACTAATCTCAGTGGATCCCAGACACGGCATGGCTGGCCTACACGATTGCGATTAATTAGTTAGCGATAATTAATGCATGCATTTTAAGTAGTTCTAATTTAATCCACCAAGATTCTGTACTTCTTGTTTGTTTATATAGCTAATTAATTATGATTATTACCAAATAAATATAATTAGCATCAATTAAAACACTAATTAAGTATGCACAGTAGTCAGAAACACCTGTCGCACAAAGGGCTCGGCAGTTGGCTGCTGAGGTACTATAGCCCGACTGATACCTATCTAGGTACTGTGCTCGGCTATCAAGCTCATCTAACTCAAAACATCTACAGACTAGGTTTATAAAAATGGTTACTATATACCTACCAAGCTCATCTATCTCGGAGCGTCTACGGACTAATTTACAAAAAAAAGTTACTGTATTGGGCTACTACAGTTCTTCGTTCTTTGGGTCTATCTTTTCCTCCGAAGCTGGCGGCTTTTAGTTTTTTCACAGTATCTAACTTTTAAACGGAGTATTTTCTTAAGACGTGGTCTACAAGTTAAACGATGTACACGTTAAAAGCTCAACATTTGTATCATCTAAAATCACAAGTAAGTATCTCTCTCTGTAATCTATACCGTAAATAGTCAAAATTCAAAAATTTTAATTAAAAGTCATAAATCACAGTTGTTGCCTAACAGGCCCTTTATGGTCCCATATATACGCGCGGTTGCTGCATTGGGCGGCTGAGTCGTGAGACAATAGAAAAATCAATGCAACACATCACCCCAAAAAAAGTTTTCAAGCTTAGGGTGCATATAAAATTACTTTTAAAATAAATTCATATGTATGATTTTTATATATCTAATCTAAATATTTGAAAAAAAATAACGATAGCTAGATCTTTAGAGGTTTGACTTCCTGTATCGGAAAACAACGCGTTTTTTTAAGCCTGAGGGAGTAATTACCTATCAAGTCAGATCACTGCCGTTTGGCTTGTCGTTTGTAGCGCGCGCTGCGCACCTCGCTTTACAGTATTTACGTGGTCAACTACTCTGCAAGACTCGCCAATCATCGGCAGGCTACATGGGAGCCCCGTCGGCTCGGCGTGGATAGCCATCCTTTTCATGCCGGCCGTCACCCGTCGTGGAACAGCCAGCGCCGTGCACACATGACAAGATTGTTGGAAATAATCTTGTCATAGTAGTGCATTTAATTTAGTGAGTTGTATGTGATGTACAAGCATGGTGATTAGCCGCCGACCTGCACGTTAGGAGGGAGTGATTAGTGGTTAGAGAGAAGTGTGTGGTTGAGTCGTGTATAATGCATGAACCAGTAAGCCAAGTCTTAGGGTGTGTGTGCATGTAATACATGCACAATTGAGTAGTTGCGTTGGAAGATGTTAAATTTGTTGCTTGGCCAGTGAGATAACTAGTACATCCTCTCTTGTATAAATAGCTGTTAGTATTAATGAAATATTTGAGTTGGCTGGAGTAAGTCCGCTGCTCCCATGCATATGTACATGAGTTCTTTACATACATGTGCATACATCTCTGTGATAGAGATTGAGAGATGGGAATTGAGAGATTCAATTCGTCACGCGTCGCTGATCCTTCCTGCTTTGTCGCCACGGGGAGCCGTGACTGGATGGGCTTCTTGAGATGCATCGCGATGTAACGGTGCGGATATGCTAGCTAACTTGTGCACGCACGCGCCGAAGGAGACCAAGGCGCACGACGCAAGGCCAAGGCTTCCGCCGTGATCGCTCGTGTCCTACACGTCGCTGCCGCTCGCGCCGGCGTTCGTTATATATACTATATCTCGAGCGGTCGATGCGACAACACATTCCTCTAGCTTTTGCGTGTGCACAGAGCGGCGCTACAGTGCCATACACAGCTACACGCAGCCACTTTCTGTGCACAGCTAGCTAGATACCTAGCCATGGGTTCTCACGGCGCGCAAGAAGTCGGTAGAGGCGGCGCCGGCGGCGGCCACGTGCTCCTCCTGCCGTACCCGAGCCAGGGCCACGTCCACCCCATGCTCCAGTTCGGCAAGCGCCTGGCGTTCCACGGCCTGCGCCCGACGCTCGCCGTCACGCGTTTCATCCTCGCCACCTGCACGCCCGACGCCGGAGCGGCGGGCGCGGTCCGCGTCGCCGCCATCTCCGACGGCTGCGACGCCGGCGGCTTCGGCGAGTGCAACGACGTCACGGCCTACCTCGGCCTCCTCGAGGCCGCGGGGTCGGAGACGCTGGGCGAGCTCCTCCGGGCCGAGGCCGCCCAGGGCCGGCCCGTCCGCGCGCTAGTCTACGACGCGTTCCTGCCGTGGGCGCAGGGCGTGGCCCGCCGGCACGGCGCCGCGGCCGTGGCCTTCTTCACGCAGCCGTGCGCCGTCAACGTGGTGTACGGCCACGTGTGGTGCAACCGGGTGGGCGTGCCGGTGGAGGCCGGCACCACGGTCGGCCTGCCCGGGCTGCCGGCCCTTGAGCCGGAGGGCTTGCCGTGGTTTCTCAAGGTTGGCCCCGGCCCGTACCCGGGCTACTTCGAGATGGTGACGAACCAGTTCAAGGGGTTGGAGCAAGCTGACGACGTGCTCGTTAACTCTTTCTACGAGCTCGAGCCCGAGGTGATCACCCTAGCTAGCTAATTAGTGCATGTAGTTTAACATCGGCGATGAACATTTCATACAATTTTTTCCTCAATGAAGATCAATGAACAATTGAACATACGGTGACCCAAGTCTTTCTGCATAAAGACGTGAGGAATTTGGAGGCGTTGACTATTTACACGTTGCCAGGTGTCATAGTCAAACATACTCATCAAACCTTTAATTTTCAGATGCAATTTTAGAAGTGGAAGCGGTGTATACGGACGATTATCAAACCGAATTCTTTACAATTTTGTGTAGATTTTCTTTTGATCTTCGAATCCGATCCTTTTCATTTCATTTCATTTTTGGAACTTGAACGATATATAGCATGTCACGTTAGGCTTTCTTGAAAGTTCATATTATTGTGGGCTGTCTCTGGGAAAGCCCAGCTATCTTGATGTGGGGTTTTGACTCAAAACGTGCACTCCAGTAATACTGACACGCGACATGGCGACTGCAGGAGGCGGCGTACATGGCGTCCGCGTGGCGCGCCAAGACGATCGGGCCGACGGTGCCCGCCTCCTACCTCAGCGACGACCGCCTGCCATCGGACACCAAGTACGGCCTCCACCTCTTCGAGCTCACCACGGCGCCCTGCATGGCCTGGCTGGACGCGCACCCTCCTCACTCTGTCGTGTTCGTCTCCTTCGGCAGCCTCTCCAACCTCGACCTGGCGGAGATGCGCGAGGTCGCGCACGGCCTCCTCGACGCCGGCCGCCCCTTCCTCTGGGTCGTCCGGTCGTCGGAGTCCCACAAGCTGCCCGCCGGGTACGAGGAGGCCTGCAAGCCGCGTGGGCTGGTGGTGTCGTGGGGCCCGCAGCTGGAGGTGCTGGCGCACCCCGCCGTGGGGTGCTTCCTGACCCACTGCGGGTGGAACTCGACGGTGGAGGCGCTGGTCACGGGCGTGCCCATGGTGGCCTTGCCGCAGTGGACGGACCAGCCGATGAACGCCAAGTACGTGGAGGCCGTGTGGCGGGCGGGTTTGCGGGTGCGGCCGGCCGCCGAGGACGGGCTCGCGCGGAGGGAGGAGGTGGTCAGGGGGATCCAGGAGGTGATGGACGGCGAGAAGAGCGCCGAGTACAGGAGGAACGCCGCTGAGTGGACGGAGAAGGCCAAGGCCGCGAGCAAGGAGGGCGGCAGCTCGGACAGGAACATCGCCGAGTTCGTGGCAAAGTACGCCTCCAGGTGATATATATTACAGCGATCCAACGAAGCATGCATGGACAAATTGTTTCACGTACGTACCATTTGTAATAGAACGATCGTATGCATGGGTGAAGTGTTGATGACTTGATCTGGAATAAATGCTTGATAGCGCATTACCGCTGTCTGGTTTAGCTTATGTTTCACATTTCATCTGTACTATGTGAATTACTTTACCAGAAAAACTAGAGATTTTTTACGGTACATTATACTGATAGTAGAAAGATAATAATAGAAATAAAATCTGACTGTTGATTTATAAGGGTATTATAAACTTTTGTTTTTCAACATAGTTTTTTTAGGGTGTTTTGGACTTCATGCCCCTTGATCAAGATGGTCTGCAACACCGTCTTCACAAACCGTGCCCACCAGGATGTGCACCTCCACAGCCGACGAGTTTGCGTACGCCGTACGACGCGCAGATGAGGACGCGGGCATCGGTGGCCATGGTGACGACGATGTTAGATTTGAGGCTGTCGATGGTCTCTATGGCGTACTCGAGGATGTTGACGTGGGCGGGAGTGGGCCGAGGCGGCGAGGCGAGCCTTGAGGAAGGTAAGGGAGCCGTGGTGCCAGACGGCATCGTCGGCGCAAGGAGGACGACGTGGTCGAGCAGCTCGAGGATGCGGAAGCTAGGTTGGTGGATGGTGAGCACGACGGTTTTGCCGTGCGCAGCGACCATGTCCCTGAGCATCTTGACAATGTGGAGCAAGGAGCCAGAGTCGAGGCCCAACGTGGGCTTGTCCAGCAGTAGCACGACCTAGTCGTGCACGAGGTTGTCGCCGATGGACACCCACTGTCGCTCGCCGTCGGACACGCTCGCGACCCTCGATCGCGCGACGTGTTGCAGCCTGAGCTCACCCATTAGCTCCCTCGCCCATGCCTCCACTAACCATCAGCGAGATCAGCACGAGAAGTTGTAAAAATTAATCTTATGCTACTTGTTTTATTTAGAATTTTACCATTTTAGAGATTCTACTGCTAGTATTGTGGGTGGTAGTATAACTAAATTTTAACTAATCTGAATCATTCGATCGCAAAGATTAAACGACTCATATTCATTTTAAGGTACCGTAAAAAAGTTCAAAAACTAATGGTACCAATCTATCGAATCAAGCATTCTGATTCTCCTAAACAAAGTCGACAAAGTGACATGGCCACATGGGGATGTCGTAGGTCACAAGGATGTTGAGGGAGGCAGAGGCGGTAAGGAATGCAGCGGTGGGGCCAGTGGAGAGAGGACGCTGGGGGAGAATGGAAATGTTTTTTTAATGTTCTCTTAGTAATTATGCCTGAGGAGAATGGATCTGTTCTTTCTCTTTGTCCAAATTTATAAGTCGTATTTTCTCTTGGCACATAGACCAAGAAGATAATAAAAATGACTAGATTATCCCTAATTATTATATCTAAGTACTATATTCAATTCATACATGTAGAGAATTGTAAATAAATTTGTATATTTATTAGGGGTATAAAGAGAACATCATACTAAATTTTATATTGTATATAAAATACATCATATATTTATGGATAGAACACACTATAAATTTAGTTAGAGAAAGTACTATTTATTATATTAACAAATTACAGCCTAAAAAACAGCCCAACGAGAGATGAGAGGGATAGGGAGCGGTGGAAAGCGTGGGGCTGGAATAACTCAGGCCGGCGGCGGAAATCTTACAGGCCACTACGTACCATGCTGGGCTGGGCTGCCTGTCTATTTTTTGAGACAGCTGGGCTGCTTATCACATCACTGCAACCCAACCCGACCCAGTACCGGGCTAGGCCATATGTTCGGCCGAAACGTCATCCTTTGGCCCGGCCCGTTCTTGATCCAGGCGGATTGCATCCAGTGCAGTTTCTTCTCAAGCCGTACGTCGTCGCCATACGTGCAACTTGTTCTAGCATTTAGCTAACAATAGCACACCTACCGCTTTCAACAAACAATACTGGATAGAATATGAATTTAACAGTGTCTTCGTCATATTCATATTTTATAAATAAATACAAATTCAAATATTTATGGACATTGGGATGCACATTATCTATTACCGAGGTATAATTTTTGTTGTATTTTATATTTTTACTATGCCTCTATTCTAATTATGTGTGATTTTATATTACAAAATATAGCTTGTTTTATGTTTAGTGTGTTTATCTTTTGTACATTATGTCCTATTAGCCACCTCTAAAATTTGGCTCTGAATCCGCCACTGACTCTAGGGCGTTACAGGGAAAGATATTTCGGCTGCAGATAGTAGGAAGCATCAGAAACAAGAACACCATTTCACTTGTCACATAAAGGGAAAGAAAGGAAAATGTGAGCCAGCAGTGCACTCCACTACAACCAGAACCAAAGCAAGCACAGAGGAACTGAGTGTTAGTCGTGCAGAATTGACCAGCGTGTGGGCAGTGATGACCAACCTCTTTTTGCAGTGTTAACTTTTTAGTGGAGTAGAGGCAGTAGACAGATGTGCATATGGAATTCGGCTAGATTTACGTGATCTAATAGAAAGATGCCGAAACAAACTATTCTGGGACTGACGATTCGTTGGCTTTTCAAAAGCAGCCCCGTTCTTCTGAGGTGTTCTAAAAAAGCAACTTTGGAGAAGGTGATCTCCATATGGCCTTTGGAAGCATCAGCAAAGCAGTCTCCTTTTAGTCATCCAATGTACAAATTGAACTTGAGGGAGTTAAATCTATATTTACAAAAAGAGTCGTAGTTGTACGAAAATAGCAAAAATAGTACTTCTGCCGGCTGGTCATCGGACGGCAGCAACATGGAGCTGACACGTGGGCCTATCGTCCTGCCATCAGACGGTAGATAATTAAATCGACTTAATTACATATCTTAATTAGTGTTTTTTCATCAACTAGTATAGGGTATTTATATCCTAAAACAGCTAACACATTCTTGAATTGTGCTTCAAGTCTTCCTCTTTGCGTCGGCTCAACCTTTTCTTGAATAGTCTATGTTCATCTTTTCAAATCTTCTCACTTTTAATCTGCTGTTGACGATTTTGTTATTTGCATCTACTTTTCCTTACTCAGCATTTTCTGGAGGTTTTCTAGTGTGGCTGATGCTTGATCTTGATTTATATCAAATCTCGATCTTTCTTTATAATTACATTAAATACTAAAAATATATTTGTCGACTATTTTGCCTGTCAAAATCTGACTGAGATATAAATCCACTGGATTCCTGCATTTCACTCCAGATCTCACTGTTCTTCATATTAGCAACAGAGAGACACAAAAAAACTCACATAACAGAATAAACTAATTGATGGACATTGTTCTATAGCTAATTACGGACCCTATCAGCTGCACAATAGGATAAGGTCAAACTGATCAGGGCATGGAACAAGAGGTATGGTGGGAGCATCGCGGTTGTTGCCTGCTTGCCAACCATTGACCTAAGGTCAACAGAGATGATGAAAACGAGCTTAATTAAACCAAAAGTTACCAACTCAGCCAGAGCGAATCTTGATGTGGATTGTGCGGTTAATTATTGCAAGTCAATCTGTCCTTCGCTTCACTTAGTAAAATCAAAGCAAAGCCATAGCCACATGTTGTTAGGTGCTAGCCAGTGGTCTGCTCTAAACGTTTTCAGTTTCTAATTTTTTTAATTTATAATTTATTTAATCTAGAGGCTATTTAGAATATATCAAATTCTAATTTCGATTTATGTTAGCTTTTTAGCCATTTTGTTTTTTTCTTTTTCTCGTAGTTCTTTGCATTGTCTGTGACGATATAACAGTTTGTTTTCAAAAATTTCTATTTTTTTCTATTTTTTGTAAAAGAACTAACAACCGCTATAACGCAATTTCAGTCAACAGCTAAAGACTAAAGCCTTAAGCCGAAGCCTTAAGCTCACAGAAATTTTCTATAAAAGAAAAGGCTAAATGAAAGCAAAACATTACTTTGACTATACGTTGTGCTGTGCGAGCCTACAACACAACACACGTAGTCCCACTAGACAACTTTTCATGCTATTTATCGGTATATTAGGATTACATATGGGCCCGGATATTTTGGAAGCAAAACGACAGTGTCAAAAATTAACGTGTGGGGTTCTTGATGCGCCTTCTTTTTGATCGCTCACACTGGTGATGTGAGAGCCTTGCCGCCATGTCTCCATCCTGTTTATTTGTAATTTATAATTTATTTTTCACTGTTTGATACTGTAATTATTTTATTTTATACTATAGTTATTAATCATTTTTTATATAATTAAATTAAAAAGTTTTAAAATAAAAAATAAGTAGCATATCATGGGTAATACAAAGAAATACGAAAAAAATAAAAAAAAAGATGAAAATAAAAACTAAAAGTCAGAAACCAAAAGTTAAAGCCAAATGAGCAGGGCAAAACATCGTGCATGTACAAAGACCAAATGAGCGGGGCAAAACATCATGCATGTGCCACTGGTTCTGATGCATATGTTATGTCACCACCAAACGAATATAAAAAGAAATGAACGAATGGAAAGATACATTCTTGTTTTTAGAAATATCTAAGAGTTGATCGGAGCACATGTTTCTGAAGTCTGAATGAACGGCTTAATTGAAGATCCAAAAACTAGAGATCAAGTCCTCGGTCCTTACACAACTAACACCAACAAATTCTTCCTGGAACAAGGTAATAGCAACAAATGCAAGTGATAGCAAGAAATTTGGTGCTGCTAAAAAACCATCTTGGGATTAACAAAGTTGTTTTTTTCCTCTAAACTCCAAGGTCTGTAAAGGAACTCTTCTATTTCTTGCAAAATCTATGCATTAATTCCAAAATGGTAGGGTAAAAAATGATCTCTTGGGATTAGCAAAGTTGTTTTTTTCCTCTGAACTCCAAGGGCTGTAAAGGACTCTTCTATTTCTTGCAAAATATATGCATTAATTCCAAAATGGTAGCCTGGTAGGGTAAAAAAGATGATCTTGGGATTAACAAAGTTGTTTTTTTCCTCTGAACTCCAAGGTCTGTAAAGGAACTCTTCTATTTCTTGCAAAATCTATGCATTAATTCCAAAATGGTAGGGCAACCAGCTGAGATAGCTATATTCTTTTTGGTTTTGGGCTTCTACTTTTAATTTTTGCTTTTTCGAAAGTTAAAAAAGCAAGCGTAAAAATGAGACGACTTCTTTAAGCGAATTCTCTAAATAGTTTTTTAAGCCTAAAACTGTACGCGTCATCCACTCAACGTCTCCACTGTCAACTACCATATCAAAAAATATAGATAAAACTATCAGTTACAGTCTAAAAGAACACCCTAAGAAAACGCCAGTGCCTTGGCTGTAGCTAGCCTAAGAAAATGGACAAATTTTTGAAGGAGAAAACGCTACTTTACTTTTATCAGCCCCTTTATGTCACCACAACCTTTTCCTTCGTAGAGGATTATATGTGCGCGCGCGCTTGCCGCTAATTTGTCGAGAAGAAAGTAAGAAAAAAAGACATTATAGGGTTATAGCCCCTTAGAAATTAAAAGAGATGATATAATTCTAGTAGCCGCAGGAAAAGCCGCTTAAAAACACAACTAGTTGTGGTAAAGAGAGAGAGAGCGCAAAGCTATCTTTTCTAAAGTAAGGACGAAGACGGCAAAGGCGCACAATTATTCCCTCCAGGGGAAAAAAATCAAGAGCAGAAGACTACCACCAGCCACCAAACGTGTGCGGGCTCCTTTGTTTAACAATCGTCGTCCTCCGATGATATGCGTGCGGCAAGGTGGAAGAACACTGAAAACCTAATAAGTGAGCTTCCAGGTGAGGCCGTCGGGGAGAGGGACCAGCCGGAGAAAAGCTAGGAGGCGTCCAATATTGCGTTTGTCTCCCTTCTCTTTCTCTCGGCCGGTGCAAGAAAGATGGGATTTTTGGTGCTCTGGGATCGCTCGTTTCTTTGATTCTTGTGCTGTGGTGTGGAGGTCCCCTGGCTCCCTACCAATTCTTGGCTGCTCCCTGCGCTATTTGTTTTCTTGTGGTGAGGAACTCCCTTTGATACTTCTTGGGGACAAGTGTTTTAGGATTCTCTCTTTAGTTTTTTTTTTAATTTGAAGCTTCTTCACTTTTGTTCAGTTTGCTTTCCCCCGTTAGGATCATGTGCAAAAGACGGTATAATATGTTAATTTCGTTGATCCCTTTTGCAGTTTGAGGTGACCTGTGATCAGTTCATGGTTTTGTGCCTTTGACGGGAGGACAAAGCGCAGGTTGCAGCGATAGAAGATCTTTATGGAGACATTTGAGAACTTTCCGTAGTTCTATGTGCCAAGCAGACAAAAAGGTGTTCTTGTAAACCTAAGCGAAGGGAGCTGTAGCAGTTTAGTGAGGAGAGGGGCTGTTGGATTTTTGCAAAGACAAGCTCAAATCTTGGCCTATTCTTTGCAATCTGAAGACGTGGTGTTTTCCCATCAACTGGAGATGAATTTGCCGAAGTGTGCAAGGAGAGGGTCTGCTTAGATTTTGCAAGAAATCTTTCAATTTTTGGACTTCTTAATACCATCAAACTGCAAAATTAGTAAGTTTTTGGATTTGGTGATGGAGAGGCAATCCAGCACCCGACTTGGTGCTCTACAAAAGTTGAAGAGCTTCCGGGGGATAGAGAAGCAAAGAAGCTTCAAGTTCTTGTCCATGGAGAAGCAGCAGAGCTTCAAGGAGAGGAGGAACAAGGACAGCCCTGGGAAGAAGGGTGACACTGCGCTCCACCTTGCGGCGAGGGCTGGCAGTGTTGCCCATGTACGGAAGATCTTTGCAGAGAGTGATCCAGAGCTGGTGGGGGAATTGGTTGCCCGCCAGAACCAGGACGGTGAGACCGCGCTGTATGTGTCTGCTGAGAAGGGGCATGTCGAGGTTGTGTGCGAGTTATTGAAGGTGTGTGATGTGCAGTCAGCAGGGTTCAAGGCTAGCAACAGCTTCGATGCATTCCATATTGCGGCAAAGCTGGGTCATCTGGGTTAGTTTCTTTCGTTCATCACGAATGATAATTTATTATTGAATTTGATCCCGATGAGTTCTGTCTTCCAAGTCAATAAATTGCTGATTAGGTTTGTGTGAATTGGAATTCTTTAATATGTTGAACTGAGTTGAACCAATCATTTTGGTTTGTTTGAACTCATAGTTGTTTATGTTTATAAACAATGACTTGTATCTGATTGACTTCTACTGACCTCTATGATTACAAAACGATGTTTTCCCAATATTATTCCTGAAGAACATGCCTTAATAAAGAATTTACACACTGACTGCCTTCTACAATAAATGGATGATAGATTTACTTGAATGATAGATTCCAAATTGACTTATTTACCTTTCTTGGTTTGACAGAAAAAATTCTAGGATTAACAGTTTTTATACAATGTTCAGCAATATTCTAGGATCTTGCTTAAAATAATTGATGTGTCTAAAACAAAATAGTGGCTATCCTTTTGGGCATCAGATATAATTCATCTGACCACAGATTTAGCGATAAGATAACAAATTTTGTCAATTCGTAGCACTTGTAAATTAGTACTCCCTGGTACTTGTTTGATCTGCCAGCAGTCTGCCCTGAACCAATCTACCCATGTAATTTTCAATATTTGGATTTGTAGGCTGTGGAGAAAAGTGAACTGTTGTGTTGTCCTGTCCCCTAACCATAATGATGCCTATACCTTAGCAGTTAGCGCTGTGTTTTGTTTAAACTGATTTGTCCAAGCATTTCTGGCTCATAGCGCAGTTCCATTTCTTGGCTTTGCAGATGTTTTGAAGGAGCTGTTGCAGGCATTTCCTGCATTAGCTATGACAACAAATTCCGTAAATTCCACAGCTTTGGATACTGCTGCCACTCAAGGCCACATTGATATTGTCAATCTTCTACTGGAAACGGACGCAAGCCTGGCCAGAATTGCAAGAAATAATGGCAAAACAGTTTTGCATTCAGCAGCAAGAATGGGCCATGTGGAGGTGGTCACATCATTGTTAAATAAAGATCCAGAGATTAGTTTCAGAAAAGATAAGAAGGGACAAACAGCACTACACATGGCTTCAAAAGGTCAAAATGCTGAAATTCTACTCGAGTTGCTGAAGCCTGATGTCTCAGTTATACATTTGGAAGATAACAAGGGGAACAGACCATTGCATGTTGCAACTCGAAAGGGCAACACCATTGTAGGTGATCATATCTCAGGAACATCTTCTATCTCTGCCATCCTTTCAGTCTTCATGTTAACGGTCTTATTTCTGGTTGAACCTATGTTGGTCATGAACAATATGAAAATAAAAGCTCGCTCGCTTAATACCAGCAGTATTATGCTCTATAAAAGAATTCTAAAAGGGCAATTAATAATTTTCTCGAGAATAAAGAAACATACAGTTCAGGATATACAAAAAAGGAGTGGGAAGACTTTTTTCCGTGGAACTTCTAATAAGTTTTGACCAGAATGTTACGGGATCTTAAATATTGTATTTACTTAGCATTTCAAAGATTTTTTCACTTCATAACCCATACCCTGAGCTGATATTTGTGTAATCTCTTGCAGATAGTTCAGACTCTAATATTAGTTGATGGGATTGATATCAATGCAGTTAATAGAGCAGGAGAGACTGCTTTTGCTATTGCAGAGAAACTAGGCAATGAAGAACTTGCTAACATCTTGAGAGAGGTTGGTGGAGTAATTGCAAAAGAGCAAGTAAATCCTCCAAATTCAGCAAAGCAGCTTAAGCAGACAGTCAGCGATATTAGACATGATGTCCAATATCAGATCAAGCAAACACGTCAGACCAAGATGCATTTCCACAAAATCAAGAAGAGACTTCAAAAACTCCACATTGGTGGGCTAAACAATGCCATCAACTCCAACACCCTTGTCGCAGTGCTTATTGCCACTGTCGCCTTTGCAGCCATATTCACTATTCCTGGTAATTTTCTGGAGGATATGAAAGATGCAACTGATCCCAACATGTCCTTAGGGCAAGCATTCGTAGCAAGCAATCCAGCATTTATAATATTCTTAGTCTTTGATTCCTTGGCTCTCTTTATCTCGCTTGCCGTCGTCGTTGTCCAGACCTCTCTGATTGTTGTTGAGCAGAAAGCCAAGAAAAAGATGGTCTTTGTGATGAACAAGTTGATGTGGCTGGCGTGCCTCTGCATATCAGCAGCCTTCATAGCACTGACCTATGTTGTTGTGGACCGTGATGATCGGTGGTTGGCTTGGTGTACAATGGCAATTGGCATTGCGATCATGCTGGCAACTCTTGGTTCCATGTGCTATTGTATTATTACTCACAGGATCGAGGAGAAGAGCATGAGGAGGATTAGAAGGTCCTCCACAAGCCAATCATGGTCCGTATCAGTTGACTCGGATACAGAGCTGCTGAACAGTGAATATAAGAAGATATATGCGCTTTAAGATAACGATGACAGTTGCAGTCGAGTCTGGTATATATCAGAGCCGTTTGCCTGAGGCCACTCCATGGCATTCAGTGGAAACGACTCGGAAGTATATTTAGGCCTAGAACATGGCAGGTGTATGGTGTATGAACTGAAGCCTCCTTGCACAAACGTAGCAATCTGAATGCAGTTGCTGTGTACATTCCAGGCGATACTTGAAGCAGCCACCTTTTGTAGGCATTATAGGAGTATTTGTGAAGCAAGATGTTTTGCACTTATGCTTACTACTGTGGATGATGATGACAACCATACAATTATACGAGTGTAGTAGAATAAATTGCCATTTTGTCGAAGTTCTGTTGTTATGGATGCTGAGCATCTTGTGCAACATGAGCTAAAAAAAGAAAGTGATGAATTTTTACTCTACTTAGATATTTCCTACTGGTTATGGTCATTGTCTCATTAAGACTGCAGAGTATGCTGAGGCCAAAAGCCAATGATCATACATGACTTTTATGGACCTTTTTTTTTTTTTTTGAAAGGGACAACACTTGGACTGGAGAAAATTAGAACAGCCTAATGCTGCCACACATAAATATGATAATTTGTAACTTTGTTGACCATTGGGATATTTAAGAAAGGCTGTGATTATGCGGCTTTTGCAGCCGTTGTGTCTATGGTGCTGGTATTTGCCTGTAACAAAGAAATGTCGAAATTTCCATGTACTCTTTTCCTGCTGAATAAGCAGATATTTTAGCTTGTAGTCACGGTCTTCACCTCTGAACTTTGTTGTTGCGTTTCCAGCTGGGGATCAGAAGACGAAACTGCTGTCTCATCGGCACCACTCCACTGGTCCAGATCCCAGAAGCTTACACATGGTTGCATGATTCGCGGTGATCACGTAGAGCAATTGAACACTGCGCATGCATAGCATGACTTGTCAAATTGACGATTGGACCTGATCACTTCAGTGCCATCAATCAATCAGTCAATTACTCGGCGTGCCAGGAACGACACACAAATCATCAAAGGAGAAACTGAAAGCCAACCTGATAATGCCAAATCAGGTGTCAAAAGTAGCAAACAGAGGAATTTTTGTGGAAATCATTCGAAGTCTACCCGATGCATCTCGATCTGTTCCAAGTTTCAACTGTGCCTACTCGTGTAGCTCTCTCCGGTGCTCAACGACGTACTACTAATCAACCTTTGTACTTCTGAGTTCAGAGTTCTGATGCAGGTGTGCAAGTAGCAAGAGATACAGACAAAACTGAACATTCAGAAACTTCTATGGAAGTGAAGTCCTGACGAAGATGTGGACGACACCATGAGTTGACAATTTGCAGATTTTCGTTGAGGGCAGTAGTGAATTGGAGATTGATTCCTTGCACAAGTTGATCACTGCTTTTGTTTGCAAATGTCCATTCCAGTGTTGATACTTCGCTTCCAATGCTTCAACTAATTGCGGGTTGCTTAATGAAGAAGTGTTTTGAATTCAAACCCACATGCTCTCTAAACCGTTTACTATATGTGAATTAGCGCGTCAGAATAGAAAAGAAAATCCCTATTGGTTGATTCAGTTAGGATTGTGTTATGGTATATACATAAGTCTGGTCCATGAAAATTTAAGTGTATTTGATGTTTTAACTGAATGCATAAACGATTTCACTGTTTGAGCGACTCTAGTATCATAAGACGGTTCCTCTAACCAACATGTAGATTGTTCATTAAACCAATCTCTAACGCAAAACATGAACTGCGAGCTTTCAAATTGAGTGTATTTCTTATAAATTAAGTGTCATTAGACGGCACACAGAATGTAGTGGCACCGGAAGGAAAGACTGGTGTTGGTACTGTGCCTGCTACTGATAAGTGTGTATTTCGCATAAACAAGTGTATTTGATGTTTTAACTGAATGCATAAACGATTTCACTGACTGTTTGAGCGACTCTTGTATCATAAGACAGTTCCTCTAACCAACATGTAGATTGTTTATTCAACCAATCTCTAACACAAAACATGAACTGCGAACTTTCAAATTAAGTGTATTTCGCTTAAATTTAGGCAACTGAAAGCTCTTCCCGAATTAAGTGTACTTGCATAAATTGGGCTGAATGAATTACGTGTATCACTTCCTGAAACAACAATGTCTGACCTACTCTATCAACTGACACGACGATTACCCTAACTTCTTTGCATGATTTCCAAGTTTTGGCCTCTGCTCCTTCTCCCCGCCCATTCTTCTCCCTCCCTTCAGCGCCGCCTCGGCAGCACGGCCACCCTTACCGGTAGCAGGCACAATGCCAACTCGAATCTTTCTTTTCGGTGCCACTGTATTCTGTGTGCCGTCTAATGGCAGCTCTTTGTTGCTACCTGTTGTTGCAGCAGGTGGACATGACAGTCTTCTTGCCATGCCATTGTCGATCTTGAGATCCTTTACACCCAAAGAAGGATCTTTGGACAGAGCTCTCGGCACGCTTGTCGTAATGTTCTTTTGTGCCTTGTCAGGGAACTCGTGGTTGCTCAATTTCTTGACTGCATTTGTGCTGCCTGGGACTGCAGGCTTCTTGCCTGAGGTTTTCTTAGCTTCCTTCGTTGCTGTAGCATTTGTCGTAGTTGCGGGAACTGCACTGTGCTGCCTATTTGTCAGAGGTGTGTAGCTTGATCTCTTGTCTATTCTGTAGGCTGAGTCCTCTTTAGAGAAGACAGGGGCTCCCCTGACGGGGATTTTCTTTGATGAAGAGTTGGGTCTTGCTGTTGGAGTAACAGACTTCGAGGAGCTGGAGGTAGGGGATTCAGACCTTGTTGATGTACCGCTTGCCTCAGGCTTGCTTGAGAACTGTCAAGAGTTTCACAATGTCACAGTAAGATTAAGGAAAAAAGATTCATAATTACAAAGAAAATCCTGTACTACAGTCTAAAAAAAAAATCAGTTTTTTTCCATTTTGGCTTGGACATGACTTGCACGAACGTGGTATTAGAATATGAATTGCTCTAAAAATACTTGATACACCGGTTTCACAAATTGTATCAAAAGATTAACTAATCGGATGTTTTGGACTCCTGCTTGAGTATTTCAACTTGGTGAATGTCAGCTACTTTGTCATGTAAGTTGAAAGGGGCTGTATTAGCACAAACAGTCACCATACCCTTGAAGTTTTAACTGGTTGAAGGATGGGCAGCTCCCTCTGAAAAACCATTTGACAGGAATTAGCTTCCATCTCAAGGGAAGGGAACAGTGGGGTGGCTGGAGGAGTCTTGAGCCTGAAACGAACTGTTCTTTCTTAAAAAAACAATTGAAACAATAGGTGCACATCAATTTAACTATGGGCAAATTCCATCTATACCAGTCGTAGTCATGCTTTTCGCCATCTGGCAGGAAATAATATCTCTTCTCTGATGGGAGTTTGAACATACGACCATCTCCTATATTCAGTCAACCAAGCATTCCAATCAGATGATCTATCTTCCAAGCAGAGAAGTGCATTTCCCTAGATATTCCTAAGCATTTACTGAAATCAGTGACTAAAGATCTCATTTAGTCTGATGAAAAGATCATGAAAACCCTCCTCTTGTTAGCTCTAGGCAGTGATAATAGAAGGAAAAATTGCTTCATTAATTTCATGACGACATGAAGTGAAGGACAAAAAATAGAAGGTAACATCTCACCATGGATAGCTTCAAATTCCACCGAGTACATTGGTTCCAGGAGGTTTACATCCTTCTCTTTCTCATGCTTGTACAGCTCCCCAAAGAGAACTAAGCTCTCGTCTTCGTCTTTCCGAACCGGAACCACGGATGAGCCCTTGGCCATGCCAGCAATTCTCTTCATGCGATCCATTTCCAGGGAACAGGGCGTTCATCACAAGGACTTCACAGCCAAAGAAGGTGCTGAGATGTAGAGAGAGCAGGCACATATATCACACAGACAAAAAGGTTACCTGAATACTCTAAGGACAAAAAATGTGCCGGCAATCCTGAAACTATCCCTGGAGCTCCACACAATCCATACAAATGTAACAAATATGTTGGTGAAAGGGACATTCATATGCAACCGAATGGGAAATATTATTAGAGTGGATGATTCATTTGGTGCAGTGCACCTTTCTTCTTAGTCTCCATATGGCACAAATGTGTTCAATTTGGTCTTTCCTGAAGGCCATCTGTAATTGTTTCCTGCTCTCTTCTGTTCTTTCCAACTAGCGTTTTTTTTTTCAGTTGACGGTTTGCAGAAATAAGCTTCCCTGTAGAAACATGTAGCATCAGATTCACAACCATGGCATGAACTGAAAAGGAGCTCGAGGGCTTCATCTGTATGCAGATATCATTCGCAAACAAGAGCAGAACATATAAAAAGAGAAACCTGTAATATCATTACTATTATAAAAAAACGAGTTGGTGGTCGTACATCCCTTCTCCTTCAACCGCCCAATTATCAACTTCTCATCACTCTCCATTTTTCAACTGATCAGAGTAACCATTTTTCATAGCATGATTATCTATATATCCAATAAATTTCGTTGCAACGCACGAGTAGGTGACTAGTCCAGAGAAAATAGAGAGAGAAGCGACTAGGCCAGGCCTAAGTGCGATCCAGCCCGGCCCATGCCAACCCCACATAAGGAATGAGCTTGGGAGAGGAAGCTTATTCTTATCCATTCCCAGCTGCCCCGTGCGCCTGCTCCTCCCCCGTGCTTTCCAACCAGTGCCTCCCCCAACCACTATTGCCCTCGTGCCGCCGTCGCCACGCCGCGTCATTCCTGACAATGTCGTCGCGCCGCTGCTTTGGCCGCCCAGCCACACACTACTTACCGTTGTGCGCCATCTTTGCTGCTGTTTATGGCACACAAGAAGATGTGAAGGCGAGAGTAGGGAGCCGACTGGGAGAGGTGTTAGACTATATGGCTAGGTCTAGAATATTTATGATGATAAATAATTAACAATGTTACTTATTGATGATATTTGAGGTGTGTGATGTGTGTGCACTCATGTCGGTCAAGTTGAAAAGAACTTATATCGGAAAAGATGTTGCTTTTGTCTTTGCATGTACAGGGTAACTCATGATGCAGAGGGTCAATGGTGTTAGAGGATATGGTCGTGCTCGAGTTGAGGCGTGTAAAGATTAAAGATGGATGATGTTTGTTGAAACTACGGATATGCGGTCTGGAGGCTACGACACGTGAAATTTTAATTTTGGAATGTCTAAAATTGGTTAATGTGACAAAAGTAAAAAAAATCATATTACATATGGGTTTTTGGTCCCTTATTTGTAGGAGCTAGATAAGAACTCATGGTTTTTAGAGATAAAATCGTGGTTTGGGTTCTAGACTATAAATAGAGATAGAGTTATGGATGTAATTTTTATGCTTAAGATACGAGAAGTGACGGAGGAAACTTTATATCCACAGATATAATAATACAGAAATGAAAAAAATATTAAAAAAAGCCGGCGCAAGATTCGATCTGTTCTCTCGGCGACTTTGTTTTTCTACGCTACTCTCTCTCCGACGCTGGGAGGTATCAGGCGTGCACACACGCCGTGTGTTAGTCAAGAGACGGACAGAGTAATGTGCTGTGGATCGTTTCATCATGTAATCAAGGCGTGATGCTACTCCATTGCACGAAGATCCGAGGGTCGGTGGTGCTCACTGCATCACGTCACGTGCAAGAGGACAGAGACGCTGTCTCCTGTGCGTGGGCGTGGGTGCAGGCGAAGGTGTCCCGTCTCGCGAGGCGTCGGAAGGAGCGCGCATCTGGAGGATCATGGGAAAATTCCAACAAGTAGTACCGTCAGCGAGTCGCTCCAAGAGAAGGCACGGCAGAGACGCATCCTCTGGGTGAACCGGGGATAGAAATTAATATTTTTTCTTTTTATTGTCTTTCTATTTTTCTGTTTTTGCTGTATAATAAATCGGGCAGTCAGAAGATAACAAATTTAAAGAAAAAATTCCGCTGTAGATTAAAAATTCCTTAGATTCGTCCAAGAAGAGAAAGAGGGTGCCCTGATCTAGTTATTTGTTGCTAGGGTAACACTTCAAATCCCTTTTCACATGTCTTGTACCCCTTTGTAATGGCTTAGATGATCATGTTATAGCATTGTTTGAACATGGTTGCAACACATCGGTGGCAAAGACGGTCGCTTAGTTGTTGTCACTTCCATTCAATTGCCATGCTAAGGATTGTGGAGTAGTTTTGGGTTCTCACGTGCATTTTCACACCTTTGTAATGACATGAAAGTTGTAAAGCACTGTCTAAGCTTTCTGTACAGTACTAAATCATCGAATTTGGTCAAGTAGGTTGGAAGTTATGATCCTGCAAACTCTGTGGTCTAGAATTGAGTTAGCAAATGTAGCTATGATGTTGTTGTGCATTTTCAATATGGAAAAGGACTTAATTAAAATTGTGGTGACAACTGGAAAGGTGTAGATAATTTCTTCTAGTTTCCAAAAATATTATTATTCACTATGGTTGGTGTTGTAGAAAAATAGGGTTGTTGTCCAGTAAGCTAACAACGCTAACTTTGTGGCCAAAAACGATGGCCTAGATGGCTCAAACATGAAAAATGGATATTTAGGAAAATGTGGATGACTTTGTGTAGATTTTAGAAAATATATTGTTTACTGAGTTTGAGTTCCTAGTTTAGAAGATATGGCCATTTGTACATGGGACATCGGGTGAATGGCCGGTGAACTAGATTGACTTAGTTCGAGTTTGCATGTATAGGAGCATCATTAGCTTACTTCTCATGTTTGTACTATGGAAGCATGTTTTGAGTTTGGTAATGATTGTCCAGGTGGAGATTCAGGGTTGGTGTCATGTACACGTTATCCTCGTGGTTAAAAGGCAAGTGAATGGTAGAACGGTAGACAGTTGTTTATTTTTGCTCTTGGTTATCTAAATTTACCCGTCGTGCTATATTTAATTTATCCTTGTTAAATATGATGTGATATGATGATGAAAAGTACATGATATTGATGGTCACATGGTAATGCTGGCATATGGTAAATGATTATGGGTAAGTATTGTATCACTTGTATTCACATCATGAAAAGTGCATATGACCCAGGTCGGTGAGTAAGTCGTATAATTGGTCCGGAGTGCATAAGCCAACTCGGTGAGAAAATTATATGATTAGTCCAGAACGCTCTTAAGAAATATCTATTTCGGCAGACACCTCCACGGGATGGAGAAAAAGACCTACTTCGGTAGACACTCCTACGGGATAGAGGTAGAGTGTGTACATCGATAGGTATTCTCTTAGCTATACCCTATGAGCTTAAAAGATGTATAAGGACATTATATCATTTGGATCTACGGATCAAAAGTTACGTCAAATTTGGTTTTTGAAACTCTATTGAAAGCATCTGTTCATTGTATGTTTTCTCTGGTTTTTCGACCACGTTTAAATTTTCGTCCACGATCAAGCCTTCGACCACATTGTCTCTTTTTGACCACCTTGGATTTTCAACCACTCACCGGTCGTCGATCTCACTGGTCGTATTCCGACCTGATTCGATCACGTCGATTTTAGACCACTCGTTGACCTTCGACCATGTTGGTTTACTCGAGTCGAATTTCGACCACGTTGGTTTTCGACCACTCTTTGGTCGTTTACCACTCGAGTCGAATTTTGACCACGTTAGATTTCGACTACGTTGGTTTTTGACCGCTCTTTGGTCATCGACCACTAGAGTCGAATTCCGACCATGTTGATTTTCAGCTGATAGTCGAAATTCGACCACATTGATTTTCGACTGATAGTCGAATTCCGACCACGGTGTTTTTCCGATCAGGTTACGCTCAGATTTGTTGGACTTCCGACCACATAGTCGAAATTAGACCACGTTGTTTTCTAACTATTTTTGCTCAGCTCTGAGAATCTCTGGTTTTCTAGTGGGACTACTATCCCAATTTTTATAGGTTTGTAACTATTGAAGTAAAGGATAAGTGAATACTTGAGAAAAAATTTGAAGTCAAGGTGTTGCCTATCCGATCCTACAACTCACTTGGAACACTGAAATTTTTCCCGTACCCACGTGAAAATTTGACTTACGAAATTTCTGAAAAAAACTTGTCTTCCAAATGAGGCCTTAGTTCTGGTCCATCGGATATGCTAACACAATTGTCAAGTCAAAATACAATTTTCTCACCGCAAAAGAGGAGCGAATTTCAGTATATTTTACTTCGCCGTCACAAAACAGAAGGATCTTGCCTTGCCTAATGTTCACAGCAAAAACATTTCACTCGTTCTTCTCGAGTGATCTCTCACTGTACACAAAGTGCTCAATTATAGCCAGTACATGCAAGAGCAAGACCACACATAGCAGCAGTACAGTTCTTATGCGCCACTGACGCATGCAAACACGCGCATGCTACTGAACCTCAGGGATTTGGACAAGCCGCGCTCGCCGTTCCGGCTGGCCGGCGAGAACAGCTCACCGGAGAGACCCTCCGGTGGCGCGCGGCAGCCGCCGTCGTCGTCGTGCGAGAAACCGAGCTCGTTGGCCGGCGAACGCACGGCGAACCGGCAGCTCTGAGAATGGTAGGAGCCGCCGGCGAAGTGCTCCCTGCCCCGCGCGGAGACGGTGGAGAGGCGCTCGTAGCGGTCCGCCCTCTTCCTCCGCGTCTTGATTGCGCCGTAGACGAAGGGGATGAGCCCTTCCATTGTTAGCTTAGACACAGCTGAAATTGTAGTGCGGTAGAGGTGCTTGGTGAGAGGAAATGCATCGGCAACGCCACCTCTTTATACTACAGGAGGAGATTAGATTTTTGACTTTACTAGTTAAATTATGCATTCTAGATGCTGAATCGTTGAGTTGCCTTCCTGGCCAAAGATAATTGAGTAACGCTCAATGTCAGTACACATCGTTTAGATGCAAAGATGAATACTTTATTGGACGTTTATCTCTAAGGTTGATTATATTTTCTGTAGGATCGGTATGATAACAGAGAGGTGAATAGAGTCTTCGAAATTTTCTCTAATTATTTATGGATTCTTTACTCTAATAGCTATGAAAAACTATAAAGATCAGAGACCAAACACACATATGAAAAGATCTTAAGCGAAACTGAGCAAAATGACCTTTGACATGCCCTAGGAGGTCAAATTGGATGAACTGTATCGGTCAAACCGGTAAACAATAGCGGTCAAATCGGAATAGTAAAATCGGTACAGGAATAGTAAAATAGCACATTTCAAAACAAAGAATCTATAAACTTTTGATTCGTATATCCAAATGATTTGAAACTTGACATGCACCATTTTTAGGATATCGCGGACTTATTTCATCCAATAATAAGAGAATCGTTGTCATAGTTGTGACATTTTCCCATTTAAATGGAGGTTGCACCAAAACGAGCAAAAATAAAAAATGATGAATATAACTTGCTCGTGGATGAATGATGGCCAAGATGGTTATAGATGTATTCCCATATGTCATACCAAGCAAGAATAACAAAGAAATCGAGGCAAAAACACTCGGATTAAGAAATCATTCTGAGATGCCAAATAAAGAAAAATTTAGGGCAACTTAAGGAACTTGCCAAACTTGATGCTTAGACGGATATAGATTGATTTTCAAGATATATCTCTATCTCTTACTCATCCTTAACATCCAGTTTGTTATCTTATTTCATCTGAAACTGAAACGGATGCTTCACATGCAGAAACATGCTGCCATCTCTCAAAATGGTCAGCATGCCTTAATCAATTGGTGGCGGATTTACAGGTGAAGCTTCCACGTCTCTGCATGCCACAATTCTTTAAGAGAGATGCATATGGGATAACAATGGTTCATATAATTTCAACAAATATGTCAAAACTAGCCGCCATATAATAATGGTTCATATAACCAGCGAGTGCGTCGGCCTGCGGGAGACCTACTTCAACTGCAAAAGTTGCAGGCATGTCTTGAATCTGCTTACGCCAGTTTCCTTTTTGATAGGTCTGCTGTCGTGGTAGCTGTTTGCACTCTGTGTAGCTTGCGGATTTGTAGTTGATGAATATGTTTAGCCTGTAACTGTAAATGATTTGGCATTGGGCATTCCCCAAGTGCTTGAGGTTTGCGACTTTGTGTGGATTCTGAATCAATATGCAGTTAATGGCTGTTGTTTCCTGAAATGGATGCGGTGTTAGGGTGTATATGGTTGCCGAATAACTCACAACTGAACATGGTTTGGGCCTGACGCAAAACCTGCGCCGATGTTCTCAGAGCCAGTAACACTACCTTAGATCTTGGTCCCATATTCTACAGATCGATACAATGCCAATGCAAATTGATAAGGTTAGGTTTTGATTTGTGCCTGAGCTGGATATTCGAGGATTTCAGAGAGTTAAGGTGGATCTTACAATTCAATAGGTGTGCATCGTCGGTTACATTTAGATGAGAAAAGCATGGGATTTTTATATCCAGTTAGGCAGGGTTGAGTAAGCTGATAGTAGCCGCAGAATGTAAATCCCCAGAATCTCTTCAAATGAAAAACAATATTGGAACGGTGATAAAAAAATCAGGCTCTTTCTATAAGTACTCTATTCACCACATATCCTATAATTGTATCTGTTTATTGTAGATGACAAAAGTAGGGTGAACAGGAAAAGCCCATAGTACTGTAACATGAGCACATGAAGATCAATTGTCAATTTTCTATATATATTTTTTTCCTGAAATCATAGTAGCATGGATGCGTACCTTCAATTACTATACAGTTTTGATTCTTTTCTCTTTGATTTGTTTTACACAATGAACTTGATGCAATAGGGTCGCTGTTGGATGCATCCTGTTGAGTATGACAGCAACAGAGAACTAAAAACTCCAACATGTAACCCCCCGCTAGTCTTAAATCTATATGCATCTTTTGTGTGCATTATGTAATTATAATACTTCTCATCGACAGCTCATTTTATTTCTTATGGAAATACAATCATTTGCCTCACATTTAACCAAACCCAATATCCTTATGTGCACAATTCTGAATGCAACATGCAACCTAGCTTAGGAATATTTGGACTGGTTTGGCCAAGTATTATTGCATCAGGTGTTAAGAGTTGTTGCTTTATCCATCATATTGATATGTAGTAGTTTCAACTTTCAACTGATGAGAGATTGAGAGGTGGGTCTCTGTGTTGCTGTCTAGCCTGTCTTTTTGGAAAAGTTATCTCATCATACCACATATGTTCAGGTGGTGGCCTGCTGTTGCTTTTTCTTTGCCGTTTGTGTAGAATTCCGATTTTTTTTTAGGATTTTTAGCTGCTTCATTTCTTAATTTGAGAACAGAAATAAAGATTTCAATTGGGATATGAACGTTTAGCTTCTTGAAATAAAATATGGTCTAGTGTTTCCATGGGCGGGATGACTCTACACTTCTCTGCCGAAATGCCCTTCTCTTAGAAGGAAGAAGCAGATTGCATCAACTTCACAATGTATTACTGACACATTTAAAACGCATGTAAACCAGCCTAGCCATGCAACATATATGTTGCTTCTTGTGTAATCGGCTGCAATGACCTTTCTTATCCTTGAACGATTCCTCAGATCTGAGCCGCTTCTTATTATCACCATATATTTCGGAGAAAATTGATCAATGTCTTAAAGCTCACGTAATGTCGGTATTGTGCCAAACGATCAATTGGTCCCTCAAATTTAAGGTATTTTACCTGTATCAATGTAACGTGGGTACTGTGGCAATGGCTAACTTAGGAACAAATGATTAATTTCCTCTATATTTTCTGCTATTTCCTCTTCCCTGAATGATGATACGATGCGTGTGTCCTGCCCGGCACAAAAAGAAAAAAGAAGAAGAAAAGAAGAAAAGGATAGCAGTAGTACTCAACGATCGATGGATCCCATGATTCGACCGGACCGGATCGGACGCCGATCCCAAGAAAGCCGATTGGTTTGCGCGACGCGAGGCGTCCGAGTGCCGCGACGCGAAACCTACGTTACCGGCGCAAAGCGACGCAGGACCGAAGCCCTCTCGTCGTCTGATAACTGCGTTGCGTTGCGCTTCTTGCTCCCGTCGACCAGACACCGACCCGCCCTCTCCTCCTGTCTCCGTGCGTGGAGTTAATCACGAGAGATTAGACGCGTAGGCTCGGTTTACTTGTGTGTAACCTGTGAAGCACTGTGGCTGTTCTTGGTTTATCGTGGGGCAGTTCTTCAGAAATTTAAGCCCTATTTGGAAATTGGATCGTATAGCTTTTTAGGCAGAACATATATAGGAACTTTGCAAGATACAATTAATGTAAGACTGCTGGTGTTATTGTGATCGGCATGCCGTCTTCGTATCTTCTCCTGTAAATATTCTGTGTCAATTATCGCGATTAACAACGTGATGGATAGAGTATTTGGGTGACTTGTCACCGAACGATCGCCGATAATGATCGTTGGTTGGTTTTGAACGTTTGCACGAACAAACTAAATACTAATAAACCGATAAATCATTTAAAAAATCTACCTTAATAAACTGTTTCGAAAGTTCCTTCAAATAAAACCATAAACTGAAAAGGGGGCTTCATATTTCCGGTATGGCAACATGGTCCACATCTAAAGCTGATGACACGCGCATGGAAGACTTTGAAAAGGATATGCAACCAGCCAAATTCAATGTGCATCCATCTAGAGATCGCAAGATCGTCACGGAGTCTCAACAAGGGGGAAAAAAATCCATCCACATCCATCCATTGACTCGATCGGCTCGGGGAGGGATGATTACCTTATAAATTACTCTACAATGATTATCAAACGAACTAATTAGCGACCTATTGGCCAGTACTCCTCTTTAGACTTTCGATCACACCGCCATCTTTTTTCCTCCGGGCCGTATACTGTATTATCGTGTGTATACATATACGTAGATATCTAGTATATGTTATACCAGAGAATTAAGAGCACATAGCATTAACTCTTAACGAGGGTGAGGCTGGTGCAACGGGGCACGTAAGATTCCGCGCTTCCACTGGACGCCAGGTTCGTGGCCCCGCCGGTGACGGCGACAAGCACCGGAGGGAGCACGGGGGCATGCACTCACCGGCCGTCGCCGCGCGGCTTTGGGGAGAGGACCCAGTGCTGGCCGTGGGGGCGGACGGTGAGCCCCTTGATCGTCGCGAACAAAGTCACCGCTCGCCGGACGCCGCGGTCGTCGGCGGAGGTGAAGTAGTCGTGGCCGAACATGACGCCGCCGGGGCGGAGCACGGCCCAGGCCAGGTTCATGTCCGCCCACGCCGAGTGGAAGTCGTGCCCGGCGTCCACCTCGATGAGGTCGGCGTAGATGCCCCACTCGCACAGCGCGCCCAGGGTGGACGCCGTGGAGAAGGGCAGCGGTAGGACGCGCGCGGTGGCGTCGGGCCCCGCCGCGGCCACGTTGGACATGAACTGCGGCAGCAGCAGAGCGTCGCCGTGGCGCTGCGGCGGGACGTCGCGGCGGAAGCGGTCGCGGAAGGCCGGCCAGCCGCGGAAGTCGTCGATGCAGAGGATGGCAGGGGAGAGCGAGAGGTTCTTGGACACGGCCGCCATGTGCAGCGCCGAGGCGCCGAGGAACGCGCCCAGCTCGATGATGGTGTCCGGGCGCAACGCCTCGATGAGCTCCGCGAACACCGCCCCTGTCGAGCCCCACCCGCGCGGGCGCGCCGCCGCAGGGTGCAGCAGCGCCGCGGTGCGCGGCGGAGGGAAGTTGGCGTACGGGCTCTCGCCGTCGAAGAGCTTCTCAAGAAGAGTCGGCACGACGGCGTCGCTGGGTATCGGATCCCCGCACTCTTCCTTGAACCGGAAGAGGTCGTGCGGCGGCGAGCGCGGGTAGTTCGCAGCAGCAGCAGCAGCTGCGGTGCCGTTCGACGCCGGGACGACGGTCGAGGCTGTGAGGTGCGCGGCGTGCGGCCGTATGATCGTCTGAGACGGCTTGGGCGACGGCCGGGTGGACAACGACAGGATGCCAAGGGAGTAGCCGATGGCGAAGACGATCAGGAAGGCCGTGAGCCGCCCGAGGTGCGGCCGGAGCCTGGCCGGCACGCCGGAAGACGACGGCGCCGGAGGTGGACGCGGCTTCATGGTCACGTCACACAGACTCGTCTGGACTAACAACTATATCTCCCCTTTGGTTCTGTGGATTAGAATCTTCAACATTTGATCAGGATTTGTATTTATAGGTGGGGAGGAGAGGCGCAGTTGTGGCTCTCAGTTTAAAACACCCGCAGTTTGTTTGGAGGAAATAGATAAAACAAAAAGAAAAGGGAGGGAAAGCTCGAGGCGTTGGTGAGAGGTGATTGCTCCGGTTGGTGAGTTCTGGGTGGTGAATCTGATCACGGTTAGGAGCAGCAGCAGCAGCGGCAGAAAGTACTATGCGATTCGTGCATGTGCATGATGATTTTGGCAGGAGGATTTGTTTGCATGTCAGTGTGACTGCTCTGCTCTGTCTCCCCTGGTCCTGGAGGATGTTCTTCATTCACCTCACTGCCTCAGTGGTGCAGGCAGCTGTGTGTGACAGTGCTCGTCTGTTAGTCACTGGTCTGTGGGGTCAGGTTACAAGTGTCCTGGGGCCCTGAATTCTGGTGAGTGGGAGGTACGTGCAAGTCAGAAGGGTTCCTTGGTACACAAGGAGCAGCCAACTCTCAGCATCCTGTGGGGATGGCGAAATCTCAATTATTCGGATTTTTTTTTTACCTGCAGTTTTCGACTTGGTCGCTGCCGCACCTTTCCTTTCTCAGCTGAGAACTGACCTTCATCTTCAGGATTTCAGAAACCGGAACCGCCCTGCTTCTGTAGGAATTCCTTAGATCTTGAACATCCGTGACACCACAGCCCATCCTATTTTGTTGGCCCTGTTTTTTCGGCTTCTAAAAATATTTTTCGACTTTCTACAGTAACTAGCTTTTAAACAGAGTATCTTTTTATAATATACCACTAGTTAATTATAGTATATATTATATCGATTTCATTTATATCGCAAAAATCACATCTAAGTTTTGGTTACTCTGTAATCTCTCGCACGAACAGCCCAAAAACCACAAGTCACAATTAAAAATCACAAACCGCAGTCAAAAAGAACAGACCCAATATCTTCCCTTAATAGCTGAGAGCCTCAACCATGGGCTAATCTTCAAACTTTCAAGTGCAGAAAAATCCGCTGTTAAGGTAGATGACAAATTAGGTCAGTATATGGAGATGCCATGATTAATAATGAGTATGTAACCACTGTGTCTGTAGGTGGAAGCGTTCGTTCCAACTGAATTGTCAGGTGATGCACACGGTTAGTGATGTGCCCTATAAGTAATTATAGAGATAAGTGTACCACTTATATATTTATGATCTTTTAAATAATATGTTATTATATCTATTGAATAAATATCTTTCGTATTGATTAATAAGTATGTGACATGTTCGTGGAACTCTTTATTCATGCTTTAATATTATTTTAAATTATCAATGATCTTATATCATTATGTGAGACAATTAAGATTTATAGATCAACGCATACATTCATTGATGATTATGTTTCACGGATCATAGATATAAGGATATCAAGTTAATAATATGGACACATGTTAAAGAACATGATGTTGGATTAACCTACCTCGAGACATCGTTAAGATTGTTATAGGCTACCGGCTTCTGAGGATTGTTTTCCAGATATATTGGATGATTAGTTACTTCCACTACATCGACGTGCGCTACGTTGAATTGGGCCATTTCAACTCTTTTTTCGCTGCATTGCAAATCTAGTGGTTATGATCCATAATCTCTTACTTGTATGGTTTTTTTATTTACATGATAGAAATTTTAATTTACGTTAATATAGCCTACTTGTGATCCCGACACGCACTGCAACTGTAAGCATTGAGAAGTCCGAAGAGTAGGACATGGTAGCTTAGCTAAGTTAGCTTAGCCCTAGCTTGCCACTCTCTCTCTCTATCTCTACTTGAGATGCTAAATATATTTGCAGTGATCAATGATTCTTCTCACCTGCCAACCACGGGCGGAAGCAAGGTTGCTTACCCGGTGTCATAGGACACCGGGTTCAAAAATTTTATTAGAAGTGATCATCACCCCTAGCTCAAACTCAATGCGCCCAGTCTCTTCGTTAAAGCCCAACGAAGGGAGCACTAGCAACCCAAATTCTAGTAGCCAGCATCAGTCCACAAGGAGCCTCCATTTTCCTCAGCCCATTAGGCAACTGCACCAGGCTGAGGTAGCACTTGCGCCAGCCTAACAAGGAAGACCACAATAGGCCACAACATCCATTTGATTAATCTCGAAGCGTGTCACCTCGCAACAGCCCTAGACATATGTTTGTCTCGCACGTTCGGCCAAAAGTTGTGCACCACACCTGCCGCATAACAGCACCCAACCAGCCAGTGATCGGTCGTCGGAGCATGGGAGAAATCGGCGCCACCGGCAGCCCTCACCTGCCATCTCGTTGTGGTGTCGTCTGGTCCCTATTGCTTCGCACCCTTGCCGGCCGAAGAAAGTTTTGGTTCACCCGATCAGTATGTACTTGCTTTAAATTTCTCTCAATTCTTCCAATTTGTTTCAAGAACATAGGCTAAATCTATAAGTTAAGGTTTCAATATGATGATTGCTGATTGATTTTTGTTGAATTGTAGATTTAAGGCTTAGGGTTTCAATTTTAATTTTTGGAATATCGGCCTAGCTCATTGCAAAATGAAGGCAAAATTGTAGTGTTTGACCACAATGTCATGTAAGTACTTGAATTGTTGAATATACAAATATCTGATTGATTTTTTTAATTAATTGGTGATGATTTCATGAATGATATACTTATTTGCTATATGGAGAAACAAGAATTGATGAAAATTACTAATAATATTATGGTTCATCGCTTTATAAACTTGAAATAACATAAATACTAAAAGTTAATGCAGTAACTTACATTTGATCATTCTACTTTTTTGCTTGAAAATTTTAAGTAAGTTTGTTCTCTTTTAACATGCCATTGAGATCAGATGATATATTTTATCAATATCGACCAACTTTTATTTGTGATTTACCAATATTATTATTGAACTTCTTCATTTTGACAAGTATTTCGTTCACTACTTATTTATCATGATTACACTACCATCAGTTATGTTAAAGTATTGATGCTAAAAATTATTGAGCAAATTACCATTTAGTATAATACTATTTAAAAATTATATATATATTATTATATGTATGATGAAGTACTGAATTCTGGCTATTTTCATTCAAGTTCTGAATCCTAAGGTTTCGGGAGCCGGACGTGGAACGGCACAGGCGCGACTACCGGATGGCAGCGTGGACTGCTGGTCCCCTGATAAAATCATTGCACGCACCTAAACGCCGGTGAGCGAGCTCGATCGGCCGGTCATAAAAGAGGAATCGCCATTGCGGCAGAAACAGACCGAGGAACGGCGACGGTTTTGGTGGCTTCGATTCTCAGGTTCTCTTTGGCAGCATATTATTTGATCCAAAACGGCACGGCAGCAGGTGAACCTTTACAAAAGTTTCGCTACCAGATAAACCTTTTAAACTAGGAGACTTGCAAAAGTTTAAAAAATAAGGGGGGAGGCAAGGTGATACACACACAAGCACAGACTACAAAATTTGACGAATTTCAGCAGCCATTAGTGTGATAGAATTTCTATTGTACTAGCTACACGCGTGCTACCAACTGGCATGCAAATAGATCGAGGCGCCAATGTTAGAGAGAGAGAGGGCCTTTGGGGCAGGGGCGACGGGTTAAGGATAGAGGTGTAAATGGAACGGATAATTTCTGTTTGATCGAAAGCTTGCGGAATGAATACAAAAAGGGTAAATAAATATCCGACATTATCTGTATCTGACTCCGATTCCGAGGAAAACATATAGAATAGAATACGGGATAAGTGATATCCGTCCGTATATATCCATATGTCAAGTGATATGATAAAGTTGTTGTGACTTCATCTACAAACAAGATAACATATAGGTAGATTGTCACATCTAAACAGGCGGAAGTACTGAGTGTTCTTCCTTCAACATCCAAGTAATTAGTCTCTCCATGTTCACTCTGATTATACCATACTATCCAATATCCTGTGCAAAGAAGCGCATAATTTACATCCGACCGACCGTCCGAAAGATTATGGAATGGATACGGGGTGGAGAAACGTCCTGTGCAACTGACAGCAGACTACTCATCACACTTCAGAATATACACAAGGAAAGTATAGTATCAAGGTCGAACGAACGCGTAAACGATTTACAATTGGACTTGGTGAAGAACAAGAAACAGCGCAGGCTTGATGCAGTGCAGATCGTAGATAATGCAGTGAGTGAGCGGTCGCACAGACGTGCGCTGCCCAGAAACCTTGTTGCCGTTCCCGTGTAGGTCTTCATGGCAGCAACGGTTCAGAGATACCGCTCCCCTTATTCACAGTGCACGCCGAGAAGAAGAGTCTACGAGGTTCAGACGGCGCAACACAACGACACACAAATTCGCAGGAGGAAGAGAATAGAGGCAGTCAGATTCTTCACACATACTCCGAACGTCTGTAGGCATATATATATATAGACAGACTAATAACTAATGTGATTAAACAGTCATTTACCCATTGGTAACTGACATATTTAACCAACCATTTACCCACTGGTAACTATCTGTCATCAAACCCAATAAAACCTTATTCAAATGTTTGAATCTCATTCAAATAGAGAGAGAGAAAATGGTGCACGGTTTAGCAAAAATAACGGTAGACTTGGTCTGCCAAGTGACGCGCCACGTCACGGCACGGTCGCGCAAGTCATGTGATTTTCACGTAAAAATACACAAATACATGCGCACATGTGCGATTAGCCAAAGCCCTCTTCATACCATATCTATCCATATTTAAAGAGTGGTGAGAATTTCACCTTATAAATTGATCTGTTTCACCTTATCTTAACAATATAGTACTAAAATATGCATACTTTAAAATTAAGGAAATAAGTTTTACTTATATGGACCAATTTCTAACCAATTGCACTGCAGTAGCCTAGTTAGGTCGGTTGAGGCATATATAGCATGCGAGAGCAACATAGGACGTCCAAAATCTAGTAGCTTATTCTAAGGCAATGCCGTGCAAAATAGTATGGGCATAAATTAAGTTTACTCAAAACTTGATGTTACCGTTCTGGAGTCATCCAACATATTTGCAGTCATGCATTACTGCTCATTTTGCTATGAACAAATGAAGATTTAGCTGAAATTTCACGAGTAATTAACCCGTGAAAACATCCTTGCCTCGGTTAGTTCGAGCCGAAACTAACAATTGTACGAAGAAGATCCCATGCGTTTCAACGTACCGGGGAAAATCAAGGAGACGTAGAACCTTATTACATGTTCTCATCAACAACTACCGAGACAGCAATCAGTAAAGAACTCGGAGCTGAAAAAGAGAAAAAACAAAACTGAAGTGGACGATCGAAATAGCCTGAGCAAACTATCTTATTCTTCTGTTGGTTGCTTAGGAACAAGTCTGAAATGCAATTCTCAATTTCTGATAGGTTTTTCGTAGCATATGGATACCAAACTGCCAACGTGAGCCCGTACCAGAATCGTTCAGGCCGTGCAGTGTAGCTGGCCTAACCCAAGCCGGCAAACCCACCCAGCTCTAAACCGGCCCAAGCCACCACACCGTCTGCACCCACGGGCCGGGATGGACCCGCCAAAACCCGCGGGATCGGATACGATGTGATGTACAACCGCCGAGGTGTCCCTGCAGGTCCAGCCCAATACTTTTCGCCCCGTGCATGTATCATCTCCATTGATCACCTCACACGTACACTCTACGCCACTTTTCTCCGACGTGTACTTGTACTCTTGCTGATCGTGTTGCAGACGTAGGGAATCTTCTTTTTAATTTCTAAAGTCAAATTAGAATTTATAAGTTTATAGCAACTTTATTTATATCGATTAAATACAACAGTTAAAATTGTACATAAATTTCTCTTACTCTGTACATTTTCTCGCAAATAACTCAAAAGCATAAGTCACAACCAAAATCTACAACCAAAACCAAAAAAGAATGACTCGTACCCACCCAGCCTGCTGTGTACGTACGTACATACAAAGGTGAAAGGTATCGGTATCACAAGTCCACAACTTTGGGCGCGACGACGTCAGAGAGCCTAATAATAAATAGACACGTCGTGATGGTGGTGCTTCCGTTCGTGCGTGGATGTAGCCGTGCGTCGGCGCTCTCGGTAGGGGACCGACCACAAAAGTTTGAATGACACGCTTCCGTTGGGTCTTCACCATTTTCACGTGTCGCGACCACCATCTCGTAGTACAATAATAATATATAGCCCCAATCACAAAATTATGTCATTTTAGACGTTGACAACTGCAGAGTTTCCAAACTATAATTTTGATCACTGACATCTATTATAATATTTGATGGGATATAATCAATTCTTATATTATTATTTATCTGTAAATGACATGATTACGTCATTATGCTCCTCGAGTATACGCTTTATCTATAAGGGAGAGATTCCACAAGGTAGTCGAAACCTCTTTTACGATCACCCCTTAGTCATAAACTCTTCTATGACTATCATTTAATCATAGATTCTTCTATGACAACTACTTAGTCATAAGCTTTTCTACGACAACCTCATAGTCGTAAGTTCACCTTGTGATCGTATATCCCATATGACTAAGCCAAACTCTGTCTTACAAAGTGGTTAGCATGAGTATTTATTTTTGGAATAAGTGTATATAACTTCACCCTGGCAAAAATCGCTGCACGATAAATGAGACATCACGTCTCTAATAACTCCCATCTGGTGGTTATCATTCGAGACATTAAGACGTCCCTTGGCAAGAAGAAATTGCTGTCACCATGCAAGCTATATAAAGGTGGACGTCACGCAGAAATGAGGAGGATCATGCAGAGACCTAAGGGAGAATAGAAGTAGAACAAGACTTTTTCGTATTACTTTCTCTATTGTAATTCTGCATTACTTTCTTCACTGTAATCAGTTCATTGAGCAATATCCATATAGGAAGTATGATTATTATTCTCGCAGTACAAGGCTTGAACATGTATAAAAATCCCCGTGTCTTTTCTCTGCGTGTTCATAACTAGGTCTTCAAGAGTTTTCCAGAACCCAAACAAATCATACGTAAAATCGATATTAAAACATAATAATATTATAATAAAATCCAATAAAGTTATAATAGTATAAAAATAGTTTTCACGATAAATTTCCATATATGATTTTATGTATCCAATCAAAATATTTGAAAAGATATGGGTAACCAATTTTTAGAAAGTAATGCATTCATTGTGAGGCTGTATTTCAGTTGGAAAAGAATTTGTGACGTTTCATTTGGAACTATATGGACTTTCATAGAAGTTATTTATATATCTTGCTGAATTAATAAATTATCTGCAAAAACTCATATGTTCAAATTACCTAGGCTGAGTCCTAGAACCCAAATCGGGATTTTTTTTGACAGAGGATAGAACCCAAAATATTTTATGTTTTCCGAAAAAATATTTTATTAACAATCTCATCGCTAACTTTATTTCTAAATCTGACTCTTTTAGCCACGCCACGACCCGTGGTGTTGCAAATACACACCGCCACGTAATCAATCTTGGCATAGCAGTGTTGTTTTGCCACACAACCAGCACTAGTGGCATAGCCAAAAAGGCTATTTTTTGCTTAGTGTTGACTTACCTCATGGCGTGACAGTATTGTTTGCCATGTCATAGGTGGTAGTACCTGGCTTCTCTGGCTTCATGCGTGTAGGGAGCCGCCCGGGAGTCTCTTCCTTTTGGGGTCGTGGCTTTGATACCATCGGCTTAAAATTGGTTTATGCTTGCACTATCTATAGTAACTAATTTTTAAACGATGCATTTTTTTCAAAATGGGGCCAATAAGAAAATTATAGTAAAAAATGTATTAAGTTCAGCTTACCAGCCAAAATCGCATACGAATATTTTTCTTTACGTACTGCCTCTTGCGAACAGTTAGAATTCAAATATTTAAACCATAAGACATAAATCATCAGCCTAAAAGAACCTACCATTAAAACTCTGATACCATAATATATAGAAAAATAGAGATAGTAGATACGAATTTTTACGCAAAAAGTGTTTATGGAAAAGCCGCAGGCACACGAAGTTAAATCACTGTAATGAGTAGATGTTTATAATAGAGCTCTTGTTCTTACTATGATAGATGATACAGCTCGCTCTCTCCTCTCTCTCTCAAAGGAAGTAAAAAGTCAACCACTATGCTGTTATGCATTTTTTTTCAACTTACGCTCAACTAGAGAACTACTGTTATACATGTTGATTCACTATTCCAGTACGTGCAAAGTACAATTTGTGTGAGGAAATAATGAGGAGCAGTATTTTGGTGAGAAGTTGACGCGGTATTAAGCAGCAGCGCAAGACGCGCTACCAGACTTCGGATCTTTAGTGACGGCCAAAAACCGTCAGAAAAAGGAAAATCCGTCAGGAAAAATATTTACGACAGCTACTGTCGCCTGGCCGTCAAGAAAATTCTTCGTCGTCAGGTTTGGAATCCAGTTTTCCTGGCTCACCCGCAGGGATATACCGTCAGAATACTTTCCCCGTTGATTTCTACCCGTCAGGAAAAATGAATACACATTTAATTAGTCCATTCAAACATTGCATACAATTAATTCTACTTGGTACCTGTTTTGACCAAACATGGAAGATCAACACTGTAGCGCCCCAGGGTCTAAACCGACTCAGGCCTAACCCCATTCTAAATAGGTCACGCACACATAGCAATCTGTTTGCACTTTCGTCCTCGTTTTGCGCAAAACGCTTCGCCCTAGACTTATATGTTAGTGCTTCTCAAGCTAAAGTAGCAAGATGGGACTAATCCCTACCCTCATGTGCACACACATATATAGGGCATCATGGAGTCTAATTCTACAGGGGCGAGGTGTCACATACACTCCCTCAAAGGACCTGACGTCCTCGTTGGCCCAACATACACATATTGGGGCAAATGATCAAGGTCTTCCCTCTTGGCATATGTTCATGTGTTCAGTGCCAGCACATATGACATGTTGTGTGTCCACTCCGGACCCACATGCGCCATGCGCCATATGCCTGCGCCCCTGACCTGCACGCCCTCATATAACCACGAGGGTCGGCTCTTATACCATTTGTAATGCTCTAGGGTCCAAACCGGCTTAGGCATAACCTTATTCTAGATAGGCCGTACACACGTAGCAATCTGCTTACACTTTCGTCTTCGCTTCACGCAAAACGGTTAACTGGAGGTTGCTACTATTAAAAGCCCTAGGCTTATATGTTAGTGTTTTCAAGCTAAACTAGCAATGTTGGACTAATTCACACCCTTATGTGTACACACACATATATAGACTATCATGGACCTAATTCTACAGGACCGAGGTGTCACAAACACTATACATTACGGAAATCTTTCTTACATGTAGACACAATTTCCTTGTCCAGAATCTCAAGTAACCATGTTATCACTAGTCATCTCAGCTGCTGCTTCTTCTCCAGAAGTCTGTTTAGAGGCGATGTGAGCGTGTAATAAAAAATATCATGTTTGGCGTCATAAAAGAAAGGATGCCATAAAAGATCATGTCTGATTTCAACAGAAAATTAAGGAAGAAAACATTGGTGAATTATACAGAAAGGAGCAAACATTTGTACAGACCTAAGAATTTGATTTATACAACATACGCTATATATACAGCAGCATACAATATATGCATAGTTGATGTCCAAATCTACTTGGGATAAATAGTAATCAAAACAGCACTAACTTAAGAACTACTAGTCGTAATATAACATTAGCCCCTTAACTGAAGCACTAGTAATCCTCTAAATTACAGTGCACATGATAAGATGGAAGCAAACAACAAAGTTAAGTTACAAACTAATAATCGGTATTTGCTCTTCAAAACAGTACTCTTCAGTTCATTAACACTAATCAGGCCAACACTTGTCTAAGCTTGGTGCAATTCTGCAAACTAATCCATACATTGTATAATGCAATTTCAGGGAAGGGTGGAAAACAATTGAGCTACTCTCTTTCCAATTTGCTTATCAATGGTTTGAGCTGCATATTAGCAAAAGATCAGTTGCTGCACTGTTGGATACCAAGATATTTAGAAAATAAAACTCCTAGTAAATTTATTGAATGCTTTATCTGCAGGGAATGGAACATGATATGCTATTTTTATAGTGGTCAGTACATAGTTATTTTAACAAACCTAAAGAGTGAAAAGGCAAGTGTTCTATACAATAACGATCAATATTATTATTAGGTAATCTCAGAGCACATGAGTATTATTAGAGCAAAACTAGAGCTCATCGATGAAAGAAAAGGCCCATTTAATTGATCTTAGGAACTCATCGATAGGTTGTCTTCAGCCACACATTCATCCAAGCAGAAGCTGGGCCCCCGATGCCGAAGTAAGTATTCGGCTGGGTTTGGCAAAGCTTTTGCCTTGGCTTTTTAAACTAGCTTTCAGCTATATTTTTAAGATAGAATCTATTAATCGATATAGTATATACTATATCAATTTTAGCTATACTAATTAAAATATATATGACTATCCCTTTTTTTTCATAATATTTCTTTCAAAATTTTAAAAAGCACGAGCGGCCAACGCAAGCCTCGCAATATATACGCAATAATTTAACAAGCACAGTCACACACGCGCGCGCACAGAACCCAACGTTGTTTGGATGGGCCCCTTTTCAAAGGGTCTTGAATGCAAGAGAGAACACACTACTTCTTCTGCTCTGTTTGCATGGCACTGCCCTAACTTAACAGCTATAGTTAGCGCCGTTTATTTCTTGATTTGATCCCCTTAACACGGCCGGCCGATAACATTACATGCAGCTGCCTACCTCGATCTTCTGTACCACGTTAAGCTCAGGAATGGCGCGTACGTACGTAAGCGTAGTGGAGTGGAGACTCGAGAGCCTGGCTAGCTAGCTAGCTAGCCGCTGTTCTGCAGCCTCTGGAGCAGCGCCAAGCGGAGGCCGTCGTCGTCCTGCAGCGCGGGGGCCGCGGCGGGCACGTCGACGACGACGTCCTGCACGGTCACGCCGTCCACGCGGCTCACGCAGGCGTGCTGCACCTGCAGGTCCAGCGACAGGAGCGCGCTCATCAGCCGCGCGGGCGCGTGCCGGACCGCGGTCGTCACGCGCACCGCGGCCGCGTCTCGCCCCATCATACGCACCTCCACCGCCTCGGCGAGCACGGGGGTGGCGGAGGCGCCGCGGGAGCAGGCGGCGGAGGTTCTCGGCTCCCACCTCTCGGCGGACGCCTGCCTCGCCTCGGTCTCGAGCCGCGCTACGCGGGCGCGCAGCTCGGAGATGTAGGCCGCGGCGTCGGCGAGGAGGGAGGCCTTGTCCATGCGGGACACGGTGGGGACGGCGGCGCGGAGGTCGCAGAACCGGCGGTTCAGCTTCTCCCGGCGCTGCCGCTCGGCCTCCACGTGGCTGACGGTGGGGCCGTCGGGGAGCGGCCGGGGCTTCCGTCCCCGCCGCTTCGCCGGGCGCTGCGTCGAGGCCGGGATGCTAGGCGGCAGCTCGGATAGCTCAGAGTCCGGGGAGAGGGAACTCCCCACAGGCCATAGCCCCCCGTCATCCTCGTTTTTGGCCGCGACCACATCGCCGAGAAGCCATTGCTCGGGGACCTCGCAGGAGGTGAACTCGAGTATCTGGTGGCCGGCGGGGGAGAAGAGGGACGGTGGCGAGGGTGGGGAGAAGGAGGAGCACGGGGAGAGCAGCTCGTCCATGGCCGGCAATACAGCGGTCGTCGCTCCTCTAGCTCACTAGCTCGAAGTGGCAGGCTGAGATGTGGTTTGGCTTTGGCCATGCTGCGGGTGCGCTTTTCTACTGGCGGCACATTTGCGATTAAGACCTCGCACAACCGTTTATGTCGCGAAAAATCCTTTTTTTTTTTTTGCTTCTGGCAACCAGTCTAGCGAGTACACTGCCTTCTTGTAAGATGGAAACAACGGCTAATTAGCACGTGTAGATGTGGAAGACCAAGATGAGAAAGAGATATGAGCAAGTCAACAGACTACTCCAACTCACGTAGAAACAATATAAAAAATCAGGACAAAATCAGGTAAGTTCAGCAATGTGCTTATTTGATTTCCCCTTTGTTGTTTTCTTTGATGGAACGCAGCCTTCTCATACATATTTTTGAATTGTTTTTATATTATAAGTCAAGACCAAACTGTTGGATTGATCTCTAGGCTAACTGCCCCGAGATTTCAGGGAGACCCAGTCTCCACCCATGCACCTTGATCGGAGGTGGTTAACTCCTATTTTTTTGGTTCGGTCCCGATCACCCAGCGCTATAAAAACACAGGGGATTTGGCAGGGCGTGAGACTAGTTGGTTTTTCCCTCCTACAATCCCGGACACGCCCGATCTAACGCTAGCGCTGAGGTGAACGAAGACCGAAGCCTTGTCCGTCTCCGTCCACCTTCACCGACTCGGCCGACCACCTCTACCCCACCGTCGGTCACCTCCTACATCTACCGAGCACATCTACATCCGCATCATGGCTTTATCTTCTTCTTCGGGTATGTATCTAAGTTTTTGATTTTGGTGTTCATGCTTTTGAGTCTAGGATTAAAGATTAGTATTAATGCTTAGACTTAGATTAAACTAACATTGGTATCAGAGCACCCTAGCACTCTGCATGAACCCTAGAACACCCTACCTGTACTCGGTTTGATGTTTCGGCTTAGCATTTTAGAAGGAGGGGAATAATTATTTTCGGCAAAATAACCTAAAGATTTCCCCCCCAAACCAAACCCGATTAGACCTCGGATCGGCAAGCAAAGCAAAAAAAAAAAAGGTTTGGATCGGCGGCGGGGAACTTACGGGGCACCGCGGCCGTCGGCACCGGCGTCATCACTTCATGCCGCCGCCGATGGCGCCTCTCCGGCGCGTGGGCGCCGCCGCCGCCGTCTTGCCGCCGCTTTGCTCGCGGGCGCGCTCGCTCCACGGGTGGCCGTCGCCTCCCGGCATGCGCGTCTTGTGACCACCATCCGCTTCGGTGGCGCTGACGCCGCCGCCGCCGCCGCTTTCCTCTCCGGCTCCATTGCTGCCGCCGCCGCTCGGCCTTGCCACCGTTGGTGGGCGCGATAGCCGCGCCCGCCCGGCGAGGTCGCCGCCGCCGCCAAGCCGCTTTTTTCGGGTGCACTCGGTTGAACTGACTTAGGGTTAGGGTTTTCGGATTTTAATCCTGCGACGCTGCGTTCGCCGTTCGATTCAATCCGACGACCACGATTTTGCGGGCTGAAGATCTTTTGGGCCGGTCGCGCGTGTGAACCGTTTGATGATCATCCGACGGTTAGCATCCGTCGCGATGGGATCGATGGGCCGTCTTGGCGTCATCTGGGCCGGACGGCGAGAGTTTTTTTCGGCCGTCGCGCGCTGCTGCTTTTAGGCCGCCATATTTTTTCTACTGTGGGGTATTTTATGCCGTGAGATATTTTTTTTGGGCCGACGTGATTTTTTTTTTGCGCGTTGGTGGTAGTGGCGAATTTTGAGCCTGAATGTTGTTTTAAGGTCCGATTTTCACTAAGGGGCCGAATTTTGACACAAATTTACTTTAAGGCCGAATTTTCAGCCCAATATCCTTTTGAGGCTGAATTTTAGACTAAAATTTCTTTTGAGGCCCAAAATTTCGGCAGAAATTCTATATTGTCCTTTTCAGTGCATTTTCTTTTGTCTCACATTTATTTTAATGCACTGTTATAATTTTAATTTTTTAGTGCGTTTATTTTTGTTTTCGGTATATTTTTATGCCCAAATTATGCCCAAATTATGATGAATAATTACGTTATTGTTATGAATAATCTCAAATTTAAATTGAGCCAACGAAAGATATTTACTTTTGAGTATTTATGCTTAGTTTGTTTGGCATTATGTATACATATGATTATATTCAGACCAACGTCGTTTATAATCATATGTCGCCAACAAGATATTTTAAATTTGAGATTTTATGATTAAATTTTGGCATTACGTATACATATGATTATATTCTGACCATCGTCGTGTATAATCATATGTCGCCAATGAGATATTTTATTTCTGAAATTTTATGCTTAATTTTGGCATTACGTAAGCATATGGTTATATTCTGACCAACGTTGTTTATAATCATATGTCGCCAATTAAAATTTTGTGATTTTATGTTCAGACTTTGGCATTATGTATGCATATGGTTATATTCTGACCAACGTTGTTTATAATCATATGTCGCCATTGAGATATTTAATTTTAAGATTTCACGCTAAAATTTTGGCATTATGTATTCATATGATTATATTCTGACCAACGTTGTTTATAATCATATGTTGCCATATATAATTAAGTTCTTTTCATTTTCTGCCCAACGGTGATATGAATTTGAACTATAACTTATGCATGTTATTAATCAGACCAACGTAGGGTTAATTACATGCAATATATATGACGTTTCTATTTTGCCACGAATATTTTAATTCAAGACTTAATGCTTGAACGTTGCGCCACTATTGATAATATTGAGCGACTCACGGGAGTAATTTTTCCTCGTGGAGAAAGCGAATTTATGATGTCCTTGGCGTTTGGACCTTGATTATGCCCTAAGGTAGGCGTTCCCGTTCCCTCCACCAAGGGTGAGGAGAACTTTGCTGAGAAAAAGAAGATTTATGATGACAATGCTGAAAAATGGGAACGATCTAACAGATTATCACTTATGATTATGAAAACCTCAATTTCAGTCATGATTAGGGGAGCAATTCCCAATTCTGAAAAAGCTAAAGATTACATGGCTTCAATTGAGGAGAAATTCAAAGGTTCAACTAAAGTTTATGTCAGTACCTTAATTCAGAGGCTCTTAACCTCTAAATATGATGGGTCTGGCAGTATTAGAGAGCATATCATGATGATGACTGATATGGCAAAAAAAAAACTCAAAGGCATATGGACATGGCAATTTCTGATAGTTTTCTAGTTCTTTTTATTATGACATCACTTCCTTCTGAGTTCACAACCTTTTTAAATTTAATTACGACACTCAGAAAGAGAAATGGAGCATGTGCGATTTGATCGTCGTGTGTGTCCAGGAGGAAGAAAGGATAAGAACAGAAAAGAAAGATTTTGCCTTTAATGTAGGTGGCTCTCATAAAAGGAAATTCAAAGGGACTTCAAATCTAAGAAGAAGTCGCATTTCTCCTCTAACTCGGATAAATCGGGGCCTAGAGTGCACAATGCACCAAAGCCTCATATTGCTTCATTGCAACATCTAAAGATAAGGAGAATGCCATACGCAAAAGCAGGGCATTTTAGAAAACGTGTAAATTTTCTTAGTTTTAATGTATTTCTATAGACAATAAATGTATTAATTTTAATGGTGATGGTCTTGACAAGAAAAGCTATATATGCTTCCTCTTAATTACTTCCTGTATCTTTAGACTAATGATGAGACTTCTTGAAATTGTGGCACCGTCATTTAGTCCACATTTCGAGGGGAGAATGTAGCGTCTCATTAAAGAATAAATTCTTCACCTTTTAGATTTCTTTGACTCGCACCATCTTTGCCGATTGCATTAAAGGAAAATAAAACAAATATAGAAGGAACTACTCACGATGCAGGACTCTTAGAATTAATTCACGGTGGATGGTTTGATTCTTTCATCACATTCATCGATGATATTGATATTTGTGGTCCTTTTCCGTGACATCGGTGGATGTTTTGATTCTTTCATCACATTCGCTAATGTTTTCTCCCGTTATGTTTTATTTTTCCCCATTAACGATCGCATTGAATCACTCGACAAATTCAAGATATTTAAGGCTGAAGTTGAAAATCAGCACAATTTAAGAATTCAAGATATTTAAGGATGAACTAAAGTCTATAAGCACTAATGATGTATGAGAATTAGTAGAAATTCTGACGAGTCAAAACGATGGTCGTAATGGGTCTATAAAATAAAACATGACTCTAAGGGAAATATCGAAGATTCAAAGCAAGGCTTATAGGAAAAGGCTTCTCACAAAGAGAGGAAGTACTATAATGACGTCTTTTCTTCCGTCTTAACTAAAGATTCATTCGAATTGTTATGGCACTTGTAGCTCATCATGATTTAGAGTCGCATCGGATGGAAGTTAAACGGCATTTCTTAATGGCGACTTGCAAGAAAATGTTTACATGGCCCAACCGGAAGGTTTTGTCGTGAAAGGCAAGGAGCATATGAGATGTCGACTTAAGAAATCCATTTATGGCTTAAAATAAGCGTCGAGCGGTGGTATCTCAAATTTTGATAAAATCATAAGAAGTTTCGATTTTATGGAAAATAAAGTTGATAACTGTATGTATATTAAGTTCAAGGGAGTAAATTCACCATCTTAGTACTTTATGTGGATGATATCTTATTGGCTAGCGGCGATAAGGATATCTTTGTTTAAGACCAAGAGATTTCTTTCATCCAATTTTGATCTCGGTGATGCCTCTTATGTTCTTGGCATTGAAATTCACCGAGATAGGTCTAAAGGAATATTATGTTTATCTCGAATGCATATGTTGACGAATACTAAAGAAATACAATATGAATAAGTGCTCGCTCGCTTTGCTCCTATTGTTAAGGGTGATAAGTGCGGGACATTTCAATGTCCATGGAACCAATTGAAATTGATCGATAAAGTCGGTTCCTTATGCTTCACCGTCGGAAGCATCATGTATGCTCAAGTTAGTACACGCCCTGATTTTGTTTTCGTAACCGGGATGCTTGGCAGATATTAGTCAAATCCGAACTAGACCATTGAAAGCCGTTGAGAAAGCTTTGCGTTATATGCAAGCTACTAAGTATTTCATGCACACATATAAGTTTTCGATAGCCTTGATGTTATTGGTTATTGATTCGGACTTTGCGAGATGTGTTGATACTAAGAAATCCACGTCGGTTACATCTTCACACTCACCGGAGGAGCTTTTTCGTGGAAAAGCTCTAAACAAACCCTACGGCATCTTCAACGATGCAAACCGAGTTTTGTGGCATGTTATGAGGCTACCGGCAGTCAGTATGGCTTAAGAATTTTATCCGGGACTTAGAGTGGTAGACAGCATCTCTAAACCACTCATCTTATACTGCGATAATGAACACGCAGTCTTTTATGCAAATAACAACAAGTCAAGTGGTCTTTGCTAAACACATTGACATTAAGTATCATGTTGTGAAAAGATAGAATCCAGGATCAAACCATAAGTATCAAGCATATTAGTACTAAGTTAATGCTTGCGGATCCGCTTACGAAAGGCTTACCACCTAGTATTTTTCGTAATCATGTTGCCGGCATGGGTTTACTGGAAAGCCTCTGATTCTGGATAAAAGGACCTAAAAATGAACCAACTCCCATTAAGAATAATGAATATCCATTCTAAGATAAAATTAGTATACTATAGGTACTGAGGTTGTATGGTACTTTATTGATCATGCAACGCATTGCCTTGGAATGCTGTTTTATCAAAGGATGGGCTTATGATGTTAGCCTTACGATCAAAGGGGAGAATGTTGGATTGATCTCTAGGCTAACTGCCCCGAGATTTCAGGGAGACCCAGTCTCCACCCATGCACCTTGATCGGAGGTGGTTAACTCCTATTTTTTTGGTTCGGTCCCGATCACCCAGCGCTATAAAAACACAGGGGATTTGGCAGGGCGTGAGACTAGTTGGTTTTTCCCTCCTACAATCCCGGACACGCCCGATCTAACGCTAGCGCTGAGGTGAACGAAGACCGAAGCCTTGTCCGTCTCCGTCCACCTTCACCGACTCGGCCGACCACCTCTACCCCACCGTCGGTCACCTCCTACATCTACCGAGCACATCTACATCCGCATCATGGCTTTATCTTCTTCTTCGGGTATGTATCTAAGTTTTTGATTTTGGTGTTCATGCTTTTGAGTCTAGGATTAAAGATTAGTATTAATGCTTAGACTTAGATTAAACTAACACAAACTAGTCAATGTAGCTTGCAAATTTGTCCAAGGGGATCGATACCGCGTCATCGTCACACACTACGCGCACAGTGTGTAGATTACTGTGTACGCAGACATATGTGACCTTTGCTGCTGAAAATTTGAAAAGCGGCTCTTGTTTCAGGCCAAGGATGACAACAACGTTGCTAAGAACGTTTGGATGCGCTTGATAGCTTTTAACTACGACAGATAGATTTTAGCTGAAAGAAATGGTTTTTAGAAGGAGAATACAAGCAGTAGGAAAAACGAGTGAAAAATATGTACATGAAACGAGAGCAAAAAAGAGTAGAATACGTAATACACCTGTGACTCCTGTCTTATCCAAAGCGAGATGGAAAAAAAATAAAAACCAGCTTTTAAATACACCCTGAGACCATCAGTTTTGAGCGTCCGGTGTGCCGCAACACACGTCGTGCGAACGGCCGACAGCTTCGCGGTCAGTCTCGTGCTCGTGCATTCGATATGACTCGACGGGTTAGTTGTTCATTATATTGTATGTGCTAACTAGTCTTCAGGTAGTTTGCCGATCTATGTTACCAATTAATAAATAAGAAATTAACTTCTTACTGCTCCAATCTAGCGGTTCTGTACGAGAGAACATTTGCTTCCGAGAGACCATGTGACAAGGTTTAGTATTATAGCATCCTCAAAAAAAAAATCTATCCTAACCAATCTCCCTCTCTCCTATTTCCAATATGACCAACTCTCTCTCCCGTTTACATCTCTTTCCTCCCTCCAATCTCCTTTCAATCTCTCTCTCCCTCTCCACGTGCGCGCGCCGATGGCTGCAGGGGCGGCGTCGGCAGTGGCAGAGGCGGCGGCGAGGCGCGACGCATGCACGCGCAAGACGGCGGCACACGTCCGCATGGCCATGGAGCAGCGGCAGCGGCGCCCGCGTGTTCGCGCATCGCCACGCATGGCAATGGCGCTATATATATGTAATGCCGATGTGGCAGTGGTGGCGCCACTGTGGCATGAGGCGAGATCTCTCGGAAAAGTCCGCTCGTACGGAGCCACGCGAGCTAGGACGAATCCGTGTGGCCAGGCCAAGCAAGTGAAGTTACGCGACGAACAGTGGCCGGCCGGGCTCCATCTCCGGGAAATGGACGGCACGCACGCAGGTCGCAGGTCCTCGTACGGCAAGGTCCGGTCCACGGCCCCTCGGTCCCCACCTCCGTCCGTCGTGGACCAACGTTGCCATCTTGTGGTCATGCCCGAATTGTTTTTTATATATAACATTGTTTGGAGTTGTATTTACAGAAATATCAGTATACATCAAGAATTGAAAAAAGTCATGTTTATCGTTCAGTGACCGAGTGGCGACGCCGTCGGGCTGATAGCTGGCCAACGGAGCTAGGACACCACGCGACAAGTGCTTACTCCTCCGATTAATTAGGCAAAAAAGGTGATTAGCATAAATAAATGGCTTACCGCATGGTGGCCTAGTGGCAGGCCTTTGGCTCCATGCGGTAGGAGTGGGGCCAACATGTTTTCACACTCGCAGTTAATTAGTACTAAATAAATATGATTAATACTAATTAACTGTGAGTGTGATAACATAATATATATGCATGCTTAATTAGCATCGACATAATTAGCGTTAATTAATTCAATTAGTATTAATTAAATGTTATTAGTACTAAATAAAACATGTTTAATTTAGTGCTTTAGTTAGCACTAATTAATTATAATTAATATTGATTAATTGCGCTTAGCACTAATTGAAGAGCTAATAGTGCCTGCATAGTACGCCATAGAGGGCATGCAACCGCGCATGGGTGGCTCGGTAGGAGTCCTGCCTACCGCGTTGGCTTGCATGCTGCCGTGCCCGAGCCTTCTGCCGAGCAAGGGGGTGCGGTGCCAGTGCCACATATGGCCTATCGCGTCTACAGAGCTCGAGGAGGGGGCAATTTTTGCAAAAACAAACGTCCGAAGGCTATTTGTGAAAAGAATTGCTACATAGCTATATTAAGGTATATACAATGGTTTGTCTCTTAAGGTTGTCTCTAAGATTTTCACCACGCCTAAAGATAATATTAGAGACAACATCTCTAACAGTAAATCATTTCTCTACTATTTTATACTATTTTTATCATAACTTCTTGCCTGACAACCTCTCACTATTTGCGTTGGTTTACAGGCTCAAGTCGTCTTTTGCATAAGAGGCAGCACATTATCTCTCCGCACCTTCTCTCTCCTCCACATAAAATTATATTTATTTAATGTAGTTAAGAGATAGCTAAAATAGTAGTATTAGAGATACCTTTGTGAACAGTTCCAGCTCATGAGGTGGTGTTTGAGAGAGAGAGAGAATCAGTTGGTCATGGAAGAGTTTACCTTGCAATGCATACGCTGATTTAATAACCTTTCATTCATTCCTTGGATTTTTTCGCAATAGGGACGTGTGTGAGCGTCGGTGTCGTGGAGCGTAGCCTAGGAAACAAACGCATTCAACTATATGTACTATTATGCGCGCATGAAATAAACATTGGCTGGTGATTGTAAAGCCCTAATTAATTTTTGGCTGTAAACTTACAGGGATTGTTGAGGACACAACAGTCCTGGATGGCAGCATATCGACACAGCAAGCTCCCGTACTATTGACACTTCAGTGTATTCTTCTTTAATTGATTGGCAAAGCTCTTATCTGTTCTATATAAAAAAAAGACAGCAGCGGTCAAAAGAATCGAACCGTTCGAGGAGATGCGCCTGTTCATGAGTCATGACGGGCCAAGTGTTCCATGAGAAAGGCTAGCTGAGGCATATCGACACGCGGTGTGGGCCAGTGTCATTAGTCCGGTTCTTTCCGGTTTAGAACTTTTTTTTAAAACAAACAAATAAAACGGTTTTTTCGTTATCGCTTCAAAACATTTTATTAAAAAGCTTTTATAAAACGATTTATCAGCATTCGACTTTTTCACATAAATATTCATATGAGAACTAAAAATCCATAAGCCACATCGAAAAGAACCCACCGTTATCTGCTGGCAAGCTGAAACGCGCCCGGCAATCTTGCCCTGAATCTGATCTAAATCTCCCACCATCCTCCAACTTGCAGTCCGTTCGACGATCAATGGCAAAAACGTCCGTACGCAGTTGCCGCACTGCACATATATACCTTTCGTCTCGTTTCGTTGATCTCGGCGTGACTAGGCAGGCGATGTTCGGTCGAGCTCGTAGCGTTCTGGTGGCTTACGCTTAGGGCATCGGAATATACGAAAATAGAGGATTATAAAACACTTTAAAATCGATCTTATATATTACATGGTTAATCTTAAACAGACTATAAACAAAAAATGCTTGAGGCCGGTCCTCAAGCTAAAGACCCGACCACAAACATTAAAATACAATTTTCTTTTAGTCCTCAAGCTAAAGACCTGACCACCAGCCAACTACCAACTACCACATTCAACAGTAACAGTAGCACCACATTCAAAATACAATTTTTTTACTGTCGAGTGTGATCTTTGTTACAGCCGAACGATGACCTCAAATATAACGAGTCGATCTTAACAATTAGATAGAATTTACCTTAAAACCCGGTACGATATATATATACTCTGATGCCCTTAGTGCCTACATCGGGGCATGGATCGCGTCACGGACGGCAACAAAAGGCAGGAGGACGGATGCTTTGCTTGACGAGCTGGTGACAACTGACGAGCTTGACAGCGAGGCAGCGTGCCATTTTCCCACTATCTCGGTGATATCCCGGGTCTGCAAGTGTACGGCAGTGTACGTAGGTTATCCCATGCCTAGAGGCTAGTGTAGTTTGGGCTATGATCACGAGTCTCTCCTAACGATCTCCGCTTGGCTTCTATTCTATGGTCTGTGGCATGGCAACGCAGAAATTTTATAGAAAACTCGTAAAAGATAGTTCAATTCCATAGAGATGCAAAAAAAAAAAAAAAATCCCGTGTTCTAAATAGGACCTACTGCTTTGTCCAAGCTAGGATGATTTCCAAGGCAAATTTCTCTTTTATTTGAGTAAGTTTTAATGAAATGACGCATCATTTTCGCGTAGGTACACCTCTTCCATCAAGTGATAGTCGGAACCCCAATAAGGACATAATATGGAGAATGATATTGATATGGGCATGTGATCGCATAACCATTGTCATTATTTTTTTCCCTGAAAAGTACAACGTCACATGCTCTTCTGTGTTAGCGCTTTTCATCGTTGTTGCTTAAATTTCAGGTTTTATGTTAGAGTTCAGCTGAAGGAGTTTCGGAAAACACTCGTGCGTTTGAAACACGGTAATTCATAAGAATCACCTAAATTCTCGCGTTTTAAATAGAGTCTAAAGTTTTATTTTCCAAAACTAAGAAATGAAATCAATGTGAAGATGAGAGAGATAGAATAAAAAAAGCGAATGCTACGACCCAGAAGTCCGATCTGGGTGTCTGGCTCTGGATGCTTGGTTACAATATTTTTCAGCCATGTTTGCAACATTTTCATTCATATTTGCCACAGAAAATAAAGAACGATGTAAGTATTCACATCTGCAACATTTCCCATCCATGTTTGCAATATTTGTCAGTCATGTATGCAACAAAATTAAGAAAGAACATGCGTCTGATGCAATATTTTAAATAATGTGTACAATAATTTTAATCATCGTATGCAAAAAAAATATGTGATATAAAAGTCTATGTTGTATATACAAAATAAAAAAACATTGCAAGAAAAATATGGATAAAAAATATATTACAAATATAAATAAATAATATTATAAATATAGTCAAAAAAATATTACAGCCGACATCCAGAACTAACGTCCGGACGTTAGCGTTTTCCATAAAAAAATCTACATTGGAAACATTAAGGCCCACTGTGAAGGACTGTTTGGATGAGTAGGATGGCGTATGTCGGCTCAGCTGTAACGATAGCTCGGCCGAGCCGTACAACCTATGTGTGCGCCATCTTCTGTTACTTCCTCCACCGAAAAAATGTAGTGTGTATTTTATCTTACACATAGATTAGGAGGTACTGAAAAATGATAGACTATGGGCAAATTCTTTTAGACTAATGGTTTATGGGTTATGATTTAAATATTTAAATTCTAGCTATTCGTGAGAGGTAGTACGTATCAGAAAATAGTCGTATACGATTTTGCCTCGTATAACTGAACTCAGTACATTTTTTACTATATTTTTTTATTGACTCCGTCTTGAAAAAACGCACTGTTTAAAAGCTAGCTACTGTAGACAGTACAAGCATAAGCCAACTTTAAGCCCAAAAGAGTCCGGTCTATCTCTAATATTATTTTTAAGTACTATATTCAATATATACATGTAGGAATAAAAAATAAATCTGAATATTTATTAAAGGTATAGAGAGAAAACACTTATTTTGTATTAGAATATAAAATGTACTCTATATTATGGATATTACTATTCAACAATAGGTCCAATATTTTTGGACGGAGGGAGTAATATATAGCAAGAAGATCAATAGTTCTCCAATATTTTTGGACAGAGAGAGTAATATATAATAAGAAATCAATAGTTCTCAACAACAGTACATTTTAGTTCGTATCAACAGTACAATTTGTCTATAGCTTTTTTTTCCTGAATTGATTTGGTTGTTGGTCTCTACGCACCAGTCTTCCAAATTGGGAAGGATTCTAGCTCAGCTTATACCCTACATGGACAAAAATACAAACAATATCACCAAAAAGGCCTGTTAACACTGTAGTAGATGAGAAGAATTAAAGAACGTTGGAATGAATTTCAGATTGCGCTAGGCTGCTACATTGCAAACTCTGATGGACGTAGAAATCCTACACTTTTTTTTTGAAATAACTTTGAACCAGATGGGCACTACGATAAGATGCAACCAGAAATACAAATCCTGCTAAAAGGTGTGTTTTTTCAGCTACGACCGATGGATTATAGTGTGACTGATGCTTTTGACACTACCATAAGTGTTTATATGAATAAGGGTGAAGGAATCACACTGTTTATTTGTTGGAAGCCAGACATAAACTGTAAGTCAATAGGATGTACGCAAAACATTGCGGTGCCTATTTTTGGGCAAGCATCGATGTCCGCGCGCGCACGTCACTGGCTCAGCTCGGTGGGCAGTAGCACTGACCAGCTGACGAGTGACGACCCGCTCTTTTGGGCGGCCAACCGTGTGCCGTCTGCCCACTGAATCGTCTGATCGAGCTGACACGGTCCTCCCCATTTTCCTGGCACATTTGCATGCATTGCAGTCTGCGGGCGGGCAGTGAACGAATAATGGATAGGTCGAGTGAATCGAAGGCTGGTGGCCACCTGTCTCGCGAATGGCTAGCCGGCAGGCGGCCATGCATCGGACGCAGTGCATGGAAAGGACGGCCAATTTGCCGCCCGTCCGGCCGACCGGCCGGGCACCATATCCAGACGGCAGCACAGCGCGTGTGCCCACCATGCACGCCGATATTGTCATGCGTGCAGGGTGCCATATATATTACGCCTCAATCGGTTGCACTGAAAAGCTACAGCTTATAACTGAAATTATACTGTACAATTAAAATTTTACTATAGCTATATGTGACTTATTTAAGGTAATTGTATTTAAAAAAATTAAAATAGATAAAAAATATGCTAGCTTATCACGGACAACGTAAACTAATACGGGAAAAAAGAATCAGTAAAAAAGCTCAAAAGAAACTAAAAATTCAGAAAAAATAAAATTTATAAATAGTAAAAAATAAATCAAAAACCAGAAGTTGAAACTAAACGCGCACCCGGTCGGCGGCTGTACGTGAGGCCGTACGTTTTTATGTCCGTGACCGCGTCCGGCCGGGGCGGGGCGGGGCGGCGTGGCCTCGTGGACCCAGACGGCACCCCGCGCGCGCGCGTACACGTCTCGATGTATTCAGCGCACGGCCGGGGGATTTGTTTTTGGAGAGCGAAACGTTTGGACTGGTTCGGTGCTACGATGTACTATTGATAAGTGCAGTGGAGATCGACCATGGCCCATTAGTTTGGAATTAGGCTCTCCTCCTAAAACAGTGTTTGACATCTAGACGTTGGCATCTAAACAAAATAGCCTTTTAAAATAGTTTATATAAAATGTTTATAGGAGTTACTATAGGAGCTGTCTTAAATAATAGATTCTCAACGTTAGTATCCTTTATTTTTTTAACCTTTTTTATAATCAGTTAAAACTATAGTACTTTTAAATAGAACTGTAATCATACAAATAAAGTAAAGAATAGGACCGTAATCATGTCAGTAAAGCAACTTTTGAAGGTTGCAGGTCTTTTGTAGCGGCAGAGAAAGCTTTGATCGAGCAAAGGCCTAGGCTTCTGTTCAAATCTTCTCTGTGTGCAAGCATATAAGAGATAAAAAAAACTCAACTTCAGCAAACATACTTCGCGTTTTCGTACTTTATAATATACGTTGTCCTGACTTTATCTATATCAGTCAATATTGTATCCGAGTATCTCTCTGTATTTTATCTCTCTTAAACAGTTAGAATTCAAAATTTTAAAACAAAAATCATAAGTCACAGATCAAAAGACCCATCCACTAACTTTGACTCTTCACCCGAACAAATTAAACAGTACATCACAGTCGATCATGTGAACAATTCGAAACCATATGTTGAAACTATCAACACGCCTCCATCACAGAGGGGAAAAATGTGTATCAGCACTGACGAGCTCCTTTGTTTCTACGTCGCCGGCCAGGCAACTCCTGGACATGGTTGGTCTCCCCATGGTCAGTTCTCAGTTGGTCACCGACTAATGCTAGCTGGAGGCGGTATGCCTGTACACACCGGCCGGTCGTCAGACGACGAACGACGCCATGCATGGGCTCCGATGCACTGTCCACAATCTAATAAAATGACTGGCCTACATAGATACATCAGTGGCGGAGCCAGACTTTGATTATACCTCGGACTCAGTGGTAGAATGATCTAGATTTTTTGGGCTGAACCATAAAAATATTATCCAAGCTAGACTGAATTTACTCTGACTGTATACTAGATATTTTTTCACACCTCGAGCTAAACCCTATCCTACCTGAAGTGTGGCTCCGCCCCTGGATGCACGTTTGACCACGAAGGATGCACGTGAATAAACGAGGCAAAATTGCACTTAATTTAATCCAGGAAAACTGAAAACAACTATCCAAAAAATTAATTGGAGTTTGATTTATCCTCTGTAGATACTTTTATAGCATATATTCCCCTATCGGCTCCCCTTCTCGCTCACCTGGCATGTCAAATTGTGAGAGTCATGTACCACAAAAGTACATACAAGGGTAAATCAAATTGCGAGCGATTTTTTGGTGTATTTGCAATTTTTCCTTTAATCCCTCTAAACTATTCCACTTTGTCTAATATAAGCCCCTGTTCTATTGGAAGATGGTATGTGGCTAGATAGCTAGGCATGCAGGTGTGTACCTAACCCATCAAGATTTAAGTCCTCAATCTGGCATTGGTGTTCATCAAATTTAAGAGTATATACGCGCAAGTGTTCAGTACAAAAGTACGTCCTCACACTCCGTGAGGCATTTGGTGCCTCCGATTACAATTCTAAGAGTATACATATACGTATAAGTACAATAAGAAAACATGTACCCGTACTCTAATAGACATCCGATAAATAACCCCTCTATTACGTTCGGGGGATGCCCCGCTCCTCGCGCGCCCACGTCGCCCCGCCGGCCCCTCCGCGCGACGCGTGCCCGGGAGAATTTGCGTACGGTCTGGGGAGCAATTTTGCAAAAAAGATCCTGCATTTTTTTTGAAATTACGTACAGGTCCTTGGTTCTCGCGAAAATGTCCCTGGAAATTTTTTTGGCTCCTCCGTTTTGCAGGATGGCCCCCCGTGTTTTCGGGAATTGCGTACGGGTCCCTATTTTTTTACGTACAGGTCCTCGATTTTTTCGAAAAAACCCTCCGCCTTTTTCGAAAATGCGTTTTTGCCTCCGATTTTTTTGAAAAACTCCTCATGAATTATCGCCTTTTTTATTTTAGTACGTACGGTGGCTGGCGCGGTATTGCGCCGCGCCTATGAGGCTAGTTGTAAGCGTATGAAGAGGACTCTTCTAAGCGTAAGAAGAGGACTCTCACGTGTATACATGAATGATATAAGTGTGGTATGCATTGAGTATGTGGGTCAGCATTGTACTCTCTCTAAAAATCCCTGTTCGATTATTTTGGTGATTTGTCCCCTTGAACCATTCGATTTTTGTGCCTATTCTAAAAGTTGACGTCGCCGTGTTAACTTCGCCACACAGTAGGATAGCCAAGCTACGCGCATGCCAACTGTACGCAGCACGTACGGCTTGATTTCCATGGATATGAAAGCTATAGAATGCGTTTTTTTGGCTGTGACTGCTTTTAACTCTAACATATGTGAATAAATTAAATATTGATAAGTCATTTTAAAATGATAACGAAAAAAATCGTTGCATTTATTTATTCGAAAGAAATTATAAGCTAGAAAGAAGAACCATAATTTTTTTATAAATAATCTATTTTTAATCGAAATTACAGAAACATACCCGCACAAATTTAGTTTATAGGAGTGACCTTCAACCGCCGAACTGTTGGACGACTGGAACCTATTTTCTAAGGGTCGCGTGACACGGAGGCTATCCGTGGACCATTAGGCGATATAGTTGCAGTCACCGAGTGGTCAGGCGACTAAGACCAGTCGCCCAACCAATAATGGTTCTTGACTACACAGGTCTTCTGACCACCAACAAATGTGGTAGTTCTATGATTACAACGTTGGTAACTTCGACTAGCGGTAGTACCGCAGAATACACTACGGTGGCTTCGATTTCTCCGAGAAGTGCATATACTTTAACAAATTTTGTAAAATACATTTGCAAACCACAGTATCATATACACAAGGATTATCCATGATTTCTAACAAGTTACAAAACACATTTGCACACTTTTAGAATCATGACATAAGAATTTTATATATGAGCTTAAACTAGTTGCAAAGCCTCATACTTCAAATAATGGAAGCATGGACCTCAAACACTTGCAAAACATATTCGCAATATATAGTCCCATGTTACAAGGATTCAACACATGAACTTCAACTATTTGCAAAACACATTCGCAAATACAAGTATCACGCCAAGGAGAACGAGAGCAAGTGAGGTTGAGCTACCAACACATGATGAGACTCAACCTACTAGATATGACCCCTCTTAATAGTACGGCAACCTATACTAGCAATCCGATCTTTCAACCAAACACCAAGACCGGTAAAAGACTAGGGACACATCCTTAGTTCTAGCTAGCCACACCTTTGCCTCATAGTCTTAACGTGCATCAACTCATAATGCATCATTTACTTCAACTCTATCAACATATGATGGATCTTTACTTGACTTGATGATCTACACATGATTATCTCCTCTTGGACATGCATCAACTCATGATGCATCTTTTTCTTGACTTGATGATCTTCAACACATGAAGTCATCATAAGTCTTCATTATTTGTGAAACCTAACATATTCATTCAACTCATGAAAAATGTTAGTCTACAAAATAATTATCATTAATTACCAAACTTTACCATTAACACATAGTAGAGGGACTAGATTGTACAATCTTCCCTTTTTGAGAATTCATAACAATCTCAATAAATAATAAGATAAAAATTCGTTTGCGAGTATACATCATATACACAACACTTGTATACTCTAATATAAGCTTTTAAAGCAAAACTTACATATCTAGTTGTCATGAATCATCCAATCATTAACACATAATGGAAGAACTAGATGATAATCCGATTATGAGTATATATGAACTACACAAGCTATATATGCTCATCTTTTCGCATTCAATTCTTCCGCGTAGTAAGGCATCCAACAACATGAAAAAATAATTTCTCCTCCATGTATGAATTTCCGGTTGCATAACAATGTCACTTACCTTCGTACTTATCCATCATTGCTATCTCAATTGTTCTCAAATAAAATTTCACAAAATTTCTTGCACTACAACAACATACGACGATCGCAAACTGTTATTGCGAATCTAACAGATTTTCTACCGTACGAAAATCACAAATGGATCAATCGACATTGTCTCGTATTTTTCTGAAAAAAATAAAACTCATAGATAAATTTGATAAATGTTGCCTACCTACAACAATTGTCATTTACCCCCATGCGCGATTGGAGGCCCAGTTGTGTAAAAATGGGTGAGTTCCAGTCGTCCAACAGTCAAGCGACTGGAACTGCAGTCGCCCGACGGTTGGACGACATGTCCCAGTCACCTGACTGTTGGGTGACTGCAATTAAGTCACCTGAGACGGCCCACGGATAGCCTTCGTGTCGCGTGGCCGTTGGGCAATAGGTTCTAGTCACCCAACAGTTCGGCGACTAAAAATCATTCCTATAAACAAATTTTGCATTGATATATTTCTGCAATTTTAATTAAAAGATAGATTATTTACAAAAAAAATTCAGAACCATAGATCAATTCATGCGGCAGGGAACGGAAACTACATGCCCAGCGCCCACTCTGCCCCGTGCCGAGACGTCCCCGTCGGGCCATTGACTGCGCGGCATGGCGCCCGCACGGCCGGGGCTCGCGCCGGCCCCGCCGACCGCGACGCAACGCACGGCCGGTCGACAACCGCGTGCGCTACCTGCAATCCGTCAACAGCGACGTCGTAACGAAAGCAGCAGCTCAGCATCACTTTACACACTGTACCTGGGCAAGCACATCAAACTGAAGAAGCAGGACTAAAACACTGTTTCTAAGGATATGGCTACTGTTCTAAAAGATAACAATTTAGTTCCTGTTCTAAAAGATAACAATTTAGTTCCTAAAAGATAAGTCGTACAGAGCTTCGCCAATTCATGGACTCAAAAAACACAAGCAAGGTACAGCATAGCCATGAGAGATAATTTTCGAAAGAAGGAAACCGTGATAAATTATGGACGCTGCTCGAATATTTGTCCTCTTGAGACCCAATAAAGCAAACTCATCGACGAAAACAGGACGAGGTTGGAAAAGTCCAACATTATAATGACAGGTTAAGCGTACACGCCGTATTTCATCCAAACAGGTAAGGATTAGAAACATGTCAATGACAATAGCAGATACGGGACGCACCAATACGCCAAGCACAGTAACCATGAAAGATTAGCAGATACTTGAACACTTCATTTTCTGCATGCTCCTATTATGAAAGCACTCACCATAAGGTGAACTGACAAACTTTCTCCACAGCAAGCATGGTCATGGTTTTAAATTCTGAATTTCACCATCATAGCCCATATAGTAGTTCTCATCTGAGCTGAACCAAACCACCTCCAAATCCTGGATCATCCCATCCAGTCTACCTTCATCCACCAAACCATACTCTACCTACCTGTCTCCTGGATTGCCTTACTTCCATATGCCTCATAGGTTGTTTTTTTCTTGCCTCAAATCAGAGGCATTTCATTCATATTTCAACTAAATCAGTTTTCTAAAATCACAACACCTAGATAATGAATCCCTTCTTTTTCACTTATGGCTTATACCTTATAGCTTATGTTACAGTAACTGGCTTTCAAACGGTATAGTTTTTAAGACGAGGTCAACAAGAGGATTGTAGTAACAAAGTGATTAAGTTCAGCTGTACCAGCCAAAATCGCATGCGACTATTTTTCTCTGGGTACTACCTCTCGCGAATAGGTAGACTTCAAAATTTTAAGCTGTAAGGCATAAGCCACAGTCCAAAAGAATCCACTAAAATGTAACCAAGATTATTAAGACGTTGCTAAGCGTCGCCTAAGCAGTAAGGCGCCCCCGGCCGGCAAGGCGCCGACCCCGCCTTCCCTACGTGCGTATGGTGTTTGCCTTAGTACTAAGGCGTCGCTGAGGCGGCGTATGGCGTCAAGAAGGCTCAAGGCGACGCCTTACGCATGGAGGAGGTGACGGCCATGACCAAATAAAGAAGTGAACCTGAGCGACTGAGTAGGCGCTGGGCCGGTGGCTAAACCAGAGAAAGAAGAGATCTCAAGAAAGAACCCTAGGCGGCGAAGTATCTGGAACCTTAGACGGCGGTCGGCGGCACCTCCATCTCGCCACTCCGGTCTCTCGGCAGAGCCTCCATCTTGCTGTCGCCCAGCAAGGTACTCCCCTCCTCCTCCCTCCCCTCCTCCCTCCCCTCTCCTTCCCCCTCCTCTTCAATCGCCCAGCAGCGGCGCCGGAGGTGCAAGCCATCGGGGGAGCACTCCTCTCCTCCGCCTTCACACTTCAGCAAAGTGAGCGAGCCATCAGGGGACAGCGAGGAGGCAGAGGTAGCGACGAAGAGAGGGCGAGAGCACATCGCTAACGATCTCGCCTCCTGTCCCTCCTCTCTTTGTGCGACTGATCTGGAGCAAGAAAAAGAGAGGGAGGGGAAAGGGAGAGAGAGAGGGAAGAGATAAGAAAGACAAGGAAATAGGTGGCAGTGGCATGGTGTTTCAGCTACACAGGAGCAAAAGAGAGAGAGAGAGAAGAGAGGGGAAAGTAAGAGAGGGAAGGAAATAGGTGGCTTGGGTGTGCATATGTGCTGACAAGAAAGAGAGAGATGAGAAAGAGCTAAGAGGGGTACATATATGATGCTAAAATACTCATTTTTTTGCTGTCTTAGCGTCTTAGGATATGCGTAAGACGTCGTCTCGCCTCGCGCCTTACCGTTTAAAAGGTGTGAGGGGGGTGGGTCGTCTCGCCTCGCCTTACCGCCTTAAATGCAACAACAGTTAACTAGAAATGTTTCATGTGCATGGACAGAACACTCAGTACATATAATCATGCGAGGTCAAGAATTTTGATTGAAGAATCAATAAAACACACAACCAGAGATTAAAATGAGACAAGAAAATTCAAACAGCAAAGGGTATGTCTACCAAATCCTCTTAACAGATGAAAATGACAAACAACTTAAGACACGGGGCAAACTGAAGATACACTGGCAAAAAGAAAGCAGCATCATGAGAAAAGAGAAGAAGAGGATTGGTACAATAACAAGAGGTTGCATAGTAAAAGTGTCTTGAGTCTAAGCAGTATCATCAGAAAAGAGAAGAACAAAGGAGGATTGGTATAATAACAAGGGGTTGCATAGTAAAGGTGTCTTGAGTCTTGAAAGAGGTCCCAACTATGAAGCAGTAGAAGGAGTAAGTGGATCAAGGTGGTTGATGGGCAACATGGAGTAAGCCACACTAGGTTGCTATGAACAGCTCAGCACTTATTGTAGAAGAAATTTGCTTCTAGACTTTACCAGCTTCTAGACTTTACCCTCCCAGAGGCACTCAGTGGAGGGACTACAATTATTGCGATTGTTTATGGATGCGGCGTGCAGTAATAGATCCCGAAGATGAGGTGGTGGGTGGAGGCCCATGGCATCAGCACGCTCCCAACGCTGAAGCCGAGTAACACCAATGCAGGGGCCAAACTTCATGTCCATGTCAAACTGTCGCAACTGCTCCTCTTGCTCGCTAAAATCATCTGCAGCAACATCATCATGAACAAAAAAAAGTATGGTTTCTAAAGAAAAAAGCCGCAGGAGACTCCCAATTATGATTATAATAATCTCTCCAGCAAGTACCATTGAGATCTAAGGAGCCATGAGAAATTAGTGCTGATGTCTGAGCATGATCCGAAGCCCCAACGGAGGCCCCTCCAGTGTACTGCTGTGTTTTCTTCTTGGAAGATGATGATGTTTTGGTGGCACCTCCTTTCTTTTTCTGCCGATAAAAATCCTTCATGCCACCAGAAGCCATATTTATCAATTCTTCAGTTCTACCTGTGTTTCCTGCCAAGGCCTTTCAACAGAAACTTAAAAATCACTTCCACTCTGGATTATGGATTTCGTTTGCATTATTTCAGTTATGTTGCAAAGAATTCTGTGAACTATAATAATGGAAGAGCGGATAGGTTTTAGTGAAAGAATGCTTGTTTTAAGGTAATGGGGTTTCCTCCAACAAGCACATATTGCAAGATCCAGTAACTCAAGAATCAATCTATGCGCCTCATTTACTAGTAAGTATGTGCCCATAGGCTGTAAAACATTTACTAGATCATTGGTCATAAAGCTGCTAGCTTCATTGCATATATAGTCAGTTTGCCTACGTCAGAACAAATGGAGCAGTCATCTGACAAAACAATCACATGTCATGGAACATATACAGGAAACTGGCGTAAATAGAATACATACAACAAGATAAATATTGGAGTTTCACACGCTGATCATATATAGTCAACAAACCAAACTGTAAAAGCATCCCCAAACTCTAGTAATTTTAAGCTCTTTACATGTATCCTCTAGGCAAAATCCTAAAAATCAGTGTGCATTTCTATGCTAACAACTAAGTTTGAGGCACTGAAATACATTGACACAATAATGTACTGCCTGAAACAAGAAAAGGGAGCATAAACACCTTGCAGCTCCCCACACTAAAAGTCATTTTTGCTATGCTCGACTCCTGAACACAACTCTAGAAAAGCAGAACCGGTAGAAATGTTCATGGTGCGTTCCTCTATTGTAGTTCCAGTTCAGGGATTAAAACCTCGAAACTTTAGAAATAAAAAACTACTAGCATACTGTGTAATCCTTTTTTACATGCGATGAATGCAGACATGTGGTGTCTCCAATCGGAGCATATTCCCACTCCAAAGTGCAAATACACACAAGATCTGAAACAAAAGGCTGCCGATTGCCCTTCCGCTATCTATGACCAGTGGTGGACCCATGATTAAATTTTACGTTGGGCAGCATGGACGGTGGACCAATAGTATTATCCTGAGTTCCAGTACGAGATACCGGTAGACGATACAATGTTTCTCCAAAATAAGGATATCGACGAGTATCTACATATTTAAAATTAAAAGAAAATGTAGAGAGCCTATGAGAGAGCGAGAAACTGAGATTAGCTTGATCAAAGCTATTTACTGAGTTGAGAATTAACCATGCATTCTTGAAGCATTAAGTGCATCAAGAAGCTAAATCCACAGTGCATTTAGCAATCCTGCTTGCCCAAATCACTTGGCTCTTTCTCGTCTTTTCTCGGCAAAGCACACATAAAATTGCAAGAACGTCTTGCGAACTCACACTCTTGTACGCCTCAAGAACAAACACGCATTTACACAAGATTAAGACACAAAGAGATTCAAGAAAAAGGATGGAAGGCTTACACGGGGTGGGCGGCGCGGATGGCCTCTCTCCGCCGCGCGCCGCCTCAGGCCTCGACGCCTCGCGTGCTAGCTAGGGTTAGGGCCCAGAGAGTGGGAGAGAACGACAGGCAGTTCAGTTGAATCGTTTCATCCCTGGGCTACTCACTAGTGGGTGGGGGATGGGCCCTCTTCTCGCCTTGGCCCAGCGCCAAGCCGCTCGACCCCGCTCGGCGCACACAGTTTTCTCCATCTCCGGTGCGGCGGTGCCCATGGCGGATGGGGGGTGTTCCCGCGAGCCTCGATTGACCGCCTAGGCTTGCCCTACTGCTGGGTCCGCCCCTGACTATGACGCTCTACCTCCAAGCGCTTGCTAACTGGAAGACGAAGAAACCGCCAAACCTACTCCCGCAGAGGCGCAAAATTTCTCCCCTCAACTTGCAAGGTCAGGCTCAAAACAGGCAGAGATTGGCATGTAAATAATACGGCGAGAGGTTTGGGAGATCTTGGAACCAAGCAGATGGCTTACCGCGAGAGGCGGCGGAGCAGGTGATCGAACGGAGAATCGGAGAACGGCGGTGACCTCGCAGCAAACCGCCCCTCCACGCCTCCATTTTCCTTCTCTCTGTTTTGTTTTGTTCCACGCACCATGATGTGGGCGCTACTGGAGGCCTGTTTAGCCCAGTTAAAGCCCATTAGCTGGCTAATTTATTTCAATCGTTCTACCAGGCCCATAGTTCGCTCCTCGAAGGATGTGTAGTATAGGAACGTTAGTACGCTCACCGGCCTTTCTAGAAGAAATTAATTGGAAGCACGAGTCGAAGCAACACGATCCTCTAAAGTCTAAGAAGGAAAAGACTCTTTCCAAGAGAGCTCAACAGCATGAGCTAAGCTCTCTCGAGAAAACTTTTGTAGAGGTGATTCGTTTCGACATTGCAGCATGTGGCCTCTAGCTTGTATGTTAAAGAAGGTTTTGGAACGCATGGATTTCACGAGATTTTATAGAAATTTTATACAAAATAGTTTTTTTATAGAAAACAGATAAAATTCTCAGCTCTAAACATAGCCTAAAGTGGCACCTAATTCATGCCTCGTCTCTGGGCCTGTTCGACTCCCTCCGAAGCTACCGGCTTTTGACTTTTGCTACAGTACCTAACTTTCAAACGGAGTATTTTCTCAAGACGGGGTCTACAAGTTAAACGTAGTACACGTTAAAAGCCCAACATCTGTAGCAGCCAAAATCGTAAGTGAGTATCGCTCTCCGTAATCTGTACCGTAAACAGCCAAAATTCAAAAATTTCAGCTAAAAGCCATAAGCCGCAGTCAAAAAGAACATACCCTCTACCTAAAACTTGTGTGTGTGTCTGTGTGTGTTTTAATTTGCTAACACACTGTGCGCCGGATTAGATTTATTTCTTCTAACAGGACTACATGAGATTGTTGCAGCAAAACAATCCGTATCAATATAGACAATCAGGGTGAAACAAAACCATTGTGTATTTACATGCAGATACAGTGGCACGTACTTTTTGTTGCGCTGCCCTACGCCCTTGCCTTCGAAGAGAAAGGAAACATAGCATATGCCACTCCGATTCCACCAATTCCCATACGCCGCGTGGTAAAATAACATTGGATAGATGTATCGGTGTATGGTAATTTTTTTTAAGACGAATCTATAAATAGATTATAATATATATTATATCGAGTTTATCTGTATCAACTATGATCATATTGTGCCACCAGTCTACCTCTCTTTCGCGGTTTCGCCTACTCTACTCCATTTCATGAGCCTAAACCCACAGCCTGGTCGCGCCGCAGCACGGGTAGTAGCAGAACATGGGGGCCCGCCCTTCGCCGGCCTCGCAGCCGCCACCTCCCGGATCGCCTCCCACGGCTGCGCCGGCGACGCTGCCGCCGCGCGCGCCGTGTTCGACGCGATGCCCCGCCGCGACGCCGTCGCCTGGAACGCCATGCTCACCGCCTACGCCCGCGCCGGCCAGCCGCGCGCCGCCCTCGCTCTCTTCGCCCGCATGCGCGCGCCAGACGCGTTCTCCTCACCGCCGCGCTCGCCGCGGCCGCCGCCCTCCGCTCGCCCGCCGCCGGCTCGCAGCTCCACGCCCGCCTCCTCCGCCTCGGCCTGCGCTCGCCTCTCCCCGTCGGCAACGCGCTCGTCGCCATGTACGCCAAGTGCGCCCGCGCTTCCGACGCCGCGCGCGCCTTCCGGGAGATGCGAGAGCGCAATGCGCTGTCCTGGTGCTCACTCCTGCATGCGTATGTCGTTTCAGACCGTATGGCGCTTGCCCACGAACTGTTCGATGAAATGCCTACTAGAAGCAACATCGCGTGGAACACGTTGCTCATGGGGTATTCCCGCAGTGGCAATGCCAACCAATGCTTGCTTCTGTTCAACAGGATGCGGATGTCAGGACTGACTTGCGATGACACAACACTCTGCATTCTTGTTGACGCTTGCACGGAGCTGCCCAAGCCATCTACTGGCTTTGCAATCCACAAGATTGTAGTGCAGAGTGGCTGGAATGCCCTCCCCGAGGTCAGTAACTCGCTGATTTCCTTCTACACTAAGTTCAGCTTGCTAGATTATGCCGTGCAGATCTTTGAGTCCATGGAAACTAGAACCATTGTGTCGTGGAATTCAGTGATCGATGCGCACACAAGGCTTGGCCACATTGAACAGGCTGCTGCTCTCTTTCGAAGTGCACCTGAGACCAATGTAATCTCATGGACTTCTATGATTGGAGGTTTTGCGAGGAATGGTTGTGCAGATGAGGCCCTTGCACTGTTTGTCAAGATGTTGACACAGGAGTGTATCCATCCTGATGGCTTCACTTTTGGGGCTGTGCTTCATGCTTGCGCTACTGCGGCGTCTCTGGCCAGTGGGAGGATGATCCATGGTTGTGCATTCCAAAGCGGTTTCGCATCCTACTTGTACGTGGCCAACAGCTTGATGGACATGTATGCCAAGTGCGGAGACGTAGAGGGTGCAAGCAATGTATTTCATGCCGTTCTTCAGAAGGACTTGGTCGCATGGAACACCATGCTGTTCGGATTCGCGATAAATGGATGGGCAAAGGAAGCACTGGCGGTGTATGAAAGCATGTTGTCCCACGATGTTTGCCCCGATGAGGTTACATTTGCAGGTTTGCTGACAGCTTGCAGTCATTCTGGCCTCCTAGAGCAAGGGAGAACCTTCTTTGAGTCAATGGTGTTTGTTCATGGACTTAAACCAAAACCAGAGCATTTAGCTTGCGTTCTTGACATGTATGCTAGATCGGGGAACATCGCAAAGGCCGTAGAGATGATGTACCATTACTCAGAAATGGTTCAGGTGCGTAGCAGTGACCTATCTGAGGCTCTGCTTAGCGTCTGCTCAGCGGAACACTTGGACGTCAGGGCTGGGCGGAAGGTAGGGGATGACATGGTGGCGACGGAACCTGCGAGAGACGTGGGTTATGTGATGCTCTCCAACTTGCTCTGTGCAAGTGGGCAATGGGACGAGGCTGATAGAGTGAGAAGAGAGATGTCCGAGCATGGTGTAAAAAAGTCTCCTGGTTGTAGCTGGATTGAAGTGAAAGGTGTTGTCAAGGTGTTTGTATCAGGAAGGCAATATTGTCGGGCTTCTTCCATTTCATCTGACGCTGCTTCTATTTGCTCACAACTCTTGTCATGAAACACAGCGATATGTCATATTCATTTTATTGCATTTTTTTGTATGCTTTGCTGATTTTTTGGACAAGAGGTTACTTCTTTATTTACCCGGCCTCTAAAAAGCCACAGTGAACACAAAACAGAGAGTACACGCTGGGGACTCCAGCTCACAATACAAGCTTAAAACACACACCAGAACTAATCAGCAACGGTGTTTTACCCTGCTAAACCCACAAGGCAAAGACCACGAACAAAGTGAGCAATAATTGGCAGGAGCTCGTGACCAGCCCGTAGTATCTCAGAGAACCCCAAAAGCAAAGTGAGCAATAGGACACTGAAACATAATATGGTTAGCGTCTGAGGATGAGCCCCGCTGCTCCGCATAATTGGCAGAAAAGCTCACACGGCCGCAGATTGCAGACTGAATCCTGTCTTGGACTTAGACGTGTAACAGCCTGATTTGTTGAAGGCCCAAGGAACTTCATCCCTGCCTTCTCACAAAGTGATTCCCCGTAACAAAGTTAGAAAAGTGAACCATTCCTGAATTTCCTCTTCACCAAATGTTCTCTTGAATTGTATTGACCAACTCTCCCCATCAAAACAATTAGCTACAATGGAATCAGGATCTGAAGTGTTCATAACGGTGTAAATACCGTACAGAAGATGACCGAGATGGCACAACTGAAGGGAGAGGCTCTAGGAGAAAGGGGAGATCATGGACTGGGAAGAAGAACTTGACAAAGAGACTATGTATATATATATATATATATATATATATATATATATATATATATATATATATGTGTGTGTGTGTGTGTGTGTGTGTGTGTGTGTGTGTATATATATATATATATATATATATATGTATATATATATATGTGTGTGTGTGTGTATATATATATATATATATATATATATATATATATATATATGTATGTGTATGTATATGCAGGGGCGAAGCCAGCAGGGGGGCTTCGTAAGGCTCCAGCCTCACCTCCCCCGGCACCGGCAACCCCTCCCCCCGGCTCCTGCCGAGCGCCCGCGGTGGTCGATGACGTCGCAATCACAGAGGCCCAACAAACAACAAAGAAAACAAAAAGTATAGTCAAATGGCAGCCCACTAGCCAAACAAATTCATCACATTGGCCCATCAAAACACCCATTCCAACTCACAACCTAGCAATTGCAATTGTTCCCACTTCCATTTCCATCTGGGGTCGGGCCCGGGGGCGGGATCTGGCGGAGTGGGGCGACGAGGGGAGTCGAGATGGGGCCGGCGAGTCTGGCGGTGTCGCGGAGGAGCAGGGGTCAGTCAGGGGCCGGGGCCGGGAGGCGGGATCTGGAGGAGCGGGCGACGAGGGAGACGAGCAATGGCCAGCGAGTCTGGTGGCGCCAGCGGAGGAGCACGGGGTTGGGGTCATGGGGCCATCCGGGTTGAGGTCAGCGGGCCGGAGGCTGGATCTGGCGGAGGCGGGCGACGAGGGAGACGAGCCGGGCCGACGAGTCTAGGCTGCGCCATGGAGGAGCACCGGGTCGGGGTCATGATGCAGGGTCGAGTCGCGGGCGGGAAGCGGGATCTGGTGGAGCGGGGCGGCGAGGGAGCCGAGCTGGGGCATGGAGGAGTGGGCAAGCGGCGGAGACGGCGGAGCGATTGAGTTTGAGAGAGAGACGACTGGGAGACGAGAGGAGGCGAGAAAATAGCGAACCGATTGAAGCGAGGAGGCGAGGAAATAGCGTCGTTGGGTGCTGCGTCATTTGTCGGCCGTCGCCGTGTCTGTTGTAGAGTAGGTAATTTTCTTCAATTTTTTCTTACCAATTTAGTACTCTAGAGTTTAAATTTTAGACTTTCATATTTAATGTGTATAAATAGTTTATATGATCTAAATTTTCATTGTCATTCAAAATTTTCTATTATATCACTTGTGCCAATTTAATTTAGTCGGACAAATGATTCAGCCCACCCTCAATTTTATTTCTGGCTTCGCCACTGTGTATATGTATGTATATGTATATATATATGTGTGTATATATATATGTGTGTGTGTGTATAACAAAAAATCATCAAAACATTAGGCAGACATAGTGCAGGATTCGGAAGGGCCATCTCTTTAGCAGATCATCTAATTATCAGATGACTAGAACGAAATTAGAAGGTCAGGCATAAGAAGACTATGGCTACTTACCATCGGTTTGGGCACTCCAAAGCAGTGGTTGTTGACGCACCTAATATCCGTATTTTACCACGGGAAATCTGTGCAAAAGGCACTTTTATTTCCACATAGTGTGCGCGCCAACATATTTTGCAGGATTTCTATCAAAAAGCGTGAAAACCAGACAAAAGTGAAGGTCGACAACAATTCACTGTGTTGGCCGGCTGGCCAAACCCTAAACCAACCAGCGAATGGACGGTTCTATGAAACTTTGTTTATATTTGTCTCGAATTAATTTGGTCTCATCCTATTTAATTTATGAAGTTTTGACAGCTACTACAAAAAGAATTATCATGTACGTCTCATCATAGACAGTCTAACATAAACCATCAATGATAAAGTTATCACAGACAGTTTTACAACATGGACCGTCTAAGTTCACTGTGATGGAAACAACTGTCTGTGATGATCTACTTATCACATACGATTTTTATTCCAAACCGTCTATGATACATCACAGATAGTTTAGAACAAAAACCATATGTGATGTCTATACTTATCACAGATAGTTTTTGTTCTGAACTGTCTGTGATAAGTACAGACATCACAGATGGTTCAGAATAAAAATCATCTGTGATGTCTGTACTTATCACAGACAATTCGGAACAAAAATTGTCTGTGATAAGTGTATACATCACAGATGGTTTAGAACAAAAATCATCTGTGATGTATCATAGATGGTTCAGAATAAAAATCGTATACGATAAGTAGGTCATCACAGATGGTTCTTTCCATCACGGTGAACTTAGGCGGTCTATGTTGTAAAATCATCTGTGACAGACAGTTCGGAACAAAAATCATCTATAATGACCTACTTATCCCAGACGGTTCTTTACATAGAATCATATGCGATAATATTTCAACTTACCCACTCTCGCCGAATTTGAATTTCCCGCTCATCTCACTGGATTTGCTCTTTAAAATAGAAGATTCGGTTGTTTTTCTCTCCATCTCCTCTTTTCTCTTCTCACTTCTCCTCCTCCACTCCTCTCCTCATCTCCCCTTCTATCTTCTTACTTCTGCTCCTCTACTTCTTCTCGTCAAATTTTTCCTTAAAAATAGAAGGGTCAGTCGGTTCTTCTTCTCCTCTTCTCTCTTCTCACTTCTCCTCCTCTGTTCCTCCTCTCCTTCTCATCCCTTCTTCAATCCCATCTATCCGATTTTCCTTAAAAATAGAAGGCTCAGTCTGTATTTTTACCGTAGCTTAGATGCTCAAAATTTTGGGAAGTGTGTATATTTACCATGGCTTAGATAGTCAAAATTTTGGCTAAGTTTTTCCTAAATTTTGGGCATCCAAACCATGGTAAAATTACTCACCTTTTTTTAGCATTGGTACAGTTATCACAGACGGGTTTTACCAAGAACCATCTGTGGTAGCTGACTATTACAGATGGTTCTAGTTTTGAACCATCTGTGATAACAGACGATCACAGATTGTTCTAGTTCTGAACCATCTGTGATACGGTTTTCACATGTGATACGGTTTTCACATGTGATACGGTTTTCACAGACAGTTCAAAAATCGTCTGTGAATAACCCCTATTATCATTAACTCATGAAGTCAGACGGTTTAAGGAACCGTCTATGGTTACGGTTCCGAATCGTCTGTGATGAATTTTTATGTGGTAGTGAGGGTTTGAGATTATAATTGTCCAATATATTCAACTTCTATAGATATATATATTTGTTTGGTTCCTAGCTTTTCCCCTGAAAATTACGCTAGTTTTACGTAGAATAGTAACATATTTGATGTTATTTTGAATATTTGCTTGGTTATCACCAATATTGCTTAGAGCAGCTGATTTTGCGTTGGAGTTGTCCAAGGTTCTGAATTTTTTTCCTGCTAGTGAAAAATCCTATGTTTTGGGTTCTAGGCTTCTAGCTTGGGTTCCATTCAAGCAACATCATATTTTTTCAGTTAGATTTTTAGATCAGAAAAGTGATTTAACTTTTGAAAATATTCTTTAAAATTTTTAATTATGTGACTTTAGCCTTTAGGAATTATGCGAGCTTAGTAGTTTACAAATCTATCATGGCATGCTTTCAAATCAACCCACCAATTTAGTCCTCTTTCTATTGGCTGGTACTTTAGTGTAACTGTACATTATGCTGATCATCGACAAAGATGTCCCCTGAACTTTTTTATTTTTGTTATTATAGCACTTCATCCGTTAACTTGAGAAGATCTTCAGTCAGCTGGATGTAACACGTTCCAATAAACCATATATGCCAAAATTAGGTAAAAGAAGATAGAATAAAACTTTGCACTGCTGATGGCGATGTGATCATTCTAAAATTAGCAGGAGATGCCTTTTACAATGGTGTTAGATTGAGTGATGTCATGTTTGTTCTAGATATATCTTTCAATATGATATCAGTGGGGCGGTTGGACAAAGATAGAAATTTAGTGACATACTAGGTGAAAACCGGTTTATAATCTTCTCTCCTGAGGATTGTCGTGTGATTAGGTAGGGTCAACTGGGTCATTAGATCAATAAATATACTATCAAAAACATTGATTATATGTCAGTGTCACGTGATGGTGTAAAGAGTAATACATCAATTGAGGAGGGGGCATCAGGTGAAGAATACATCAATTGAGGAGGAGGCATCATGTGAAGAATACATCAATTGAGGAGGAGGCATTGGGTGAAGAGGCAGACAAGGTAGCTTCAGCTCGGTCAAACTTTGCTTCCTCTCATTAATACTTTGCTTCGTCTTGTTCATGAAATTTTTGCAATTTCCTTTACATTGTAGGTGCTCTGGATTCTAGATTCATTCTGTGCTCAGCATATGATATCTGGTCCAGACATTCTTATTGATATAGTCCTGAGCAACAATCCTTCAAAACTCCCAAAGGAACAATGATTTCATCAATGATGGATTACGTGAAAACTGATAAGATAACTCTGTACTACATCATGTACTATCCTGAAAACAGGTATGGTCACCACTGCACAATTAATATTTCAGTTATTGTTTATTCACCCACATCTTCTATCATGTTTGAAATAGCAATAATATTATATCGCAAGGTCAGCTGGATATTCCTTCATGCATCATAAAGTCAGTGCATCATTCATAAGATTATTTTCTCATTGTTAAACTATGAAAGCAACTGCATCCGCACTGCAGTTTTTACAAAATGCATAGCATATTGGTTTGCCCCCTTATTTAAGAATCTATGTGATGTACTTTCAATACCAGAATGTTTTTTCTTTTAAGGATATAATATGCAGTTTTTATTCTTTTTGTTATGTCAAGTACACTTTTTGTTAAACCATCTTAAAGATTTATGTTCTATCATCTTAAAATACTATATTATTTATTATCATTTTATGAGAATTATGCTCATCCAGTGAACTATAAGGTGGTTATTGAAGAAAGGTTGCAAAGTATGAGTGGATTCTCAATTTGAGAATGAGATAATAAAATAGTATGAAGCAATTTAGAGTCTTGGAGAGTTTTATGATAAATTAGTGGATTTTGATGATATTTATGAAGAGTTTTAGTAAATTGATGATATCAGGCTTGTCCAGTAAAGGCATACTGGGGATAGTTGTGATGCTTTTACAAGGAAGAGAATTTGATCGTCCTTCGTGGTGTTATTTAAATGAAATGATATAGAGATGTTGTATTTTTAAACTTTTGGGTTCACAACTTATAAGTAAGTTGTATTCTATTTTGCACTGAAGAGAACTTTAGTGAAGTCTTTAGAATTTTCATAGTTTATAAAAAGTGCCTTGCTATTTAATTTCTTGTTTCTTTGGGTTTTTTCTTTGAAGTGGTTTAAACGATATGACAATTATTTGAGTGATGAGGATTATCAGCTTATTATACAATATGATTTGATCTTTAGTGAATATATCTCTTGGAGTTAGAATCTTTCTAAAAGATTATTTGGTGGAGATTGTATTTAGCTATTGGTGTTAGAAGTGTTAGAATGGTTGAGTTAGTTAGCCTTTCCTTCCTACTACTTAGTGCTTTATTAATTATTGGTTTCTAGATGGTCTAGCCACTCATGTTGAAGCCAAGACCGTCCTGCTTCCGGGCAGTTGAGCCACTCACGTTGAAGCTAGGACTTAGTGATTCTGGCAACCGAGCCGCTGACGTTGAATCACAACCCACAACACTAAGTACTAAAAAGTATATAGCTTACCAGAGGAGACCAACACTTACACACAAGAGGGATAACTCAATTCCTTTATTCACCACTACAAACTTTATATAAAACTTATACTTTACTAGTAGCTATCCTAGCTCTCACTCCCTACCTAAGCTCTTCTTATGATCTTCTACTATATCTCCATACTCATGGTGGCTTGTATGGTTCATTGCTTAGGGGTGGGAGGCACCCTCTTTATTTATACTTGTAGAAGACATTTGGATTGGTGCCAAGAGGCAACCATCCAAGCAAGCGCTTAACAAATATCTCTACTCTAGAAATCTCTTCTCAAAATATCTAAGTCTAGAAAATTATCTACTTTGCCATGAAGCTTAGCTAAATATTTTATTCTAGATTCTTCATGGCAAAAATATCTAGTCTCTTGTATTGTATAGAATACTCTAGATGCTTGCTTGTGCCAAGTATGCATTGTCTATTTTCAACATAATCCTAAAAAATTGGTTTAAGAACTGGGATCAAAAAGAAATTAATTAACCCAGAGAGTTAGGATGGCTTTATCGAATAACGCACTCACCTTCCAAAACCTTATTTGTCTTCGTCTTGGCCGCCTTTCTTACGTTTCTCCTTCTGTTTTGTTGCGATGGCATTGGTGTCGGCCTCGGTCATTTTCGCTTCTCTCTGTTGTGCCTTATTTATGTCAGTTATGTGTGATAAATGGATTATTAATCTGTTATTAGAACGCGATACATGGGAGTAACGCCCTGCGTTTCCAACTAACCCTAAGCGATGAATTATTAAGCTAAGAGAAATTAATTAAATAGCTAATAAATAAAATGCAAGGTAATTTAAACTTTCTCGTGTATCCAGTTAAACTAAAACCTAAGAGTGGTAAATAAATAGAGTGCATTCACAAATTTCATAACCAAGAGTTAATACAATTTGAATACACTGGATTAAGAGAATACAATTAATCATGCAGCAAGTAAAAGCGTTTGGCAACTCAGATAAAATATAACAGTTCGTATTACAACAGCTAATTAATTGCAGTCCATTTACAACACAGAATTGCATCTGTCAAGCGATAATTAAAATTATTCCTCAAATTAAATAAAAATATTAACAGTCTGAATTATAGCAGATTTACAATTCTTGATCTGAACCAAAATAACCATCTAAAAAATATAAATAGTTGCAACACAATTACAAGTAATCAAGAATTACAGAATTTAAATTACATTGAGCTCATCTCTTACATCAAATACAATTAACTAGAATTACAAGAATAAATTGCGGTATTGATTACTGGAAAAATAAATCAGTACATATTTATGGTAGAATTTAATTAATTCGTATGTTGGAAGTTCATAGACCGAGGTTATTGTAGTGGGTTACGATATGCGAACGATTGGCGAAATGTTAATTGCAGTATGTCGGTACTTTGGTATTGTACGAGGTTATATCGTCTTTTCTGTAATGTAGTTGGTGTTGTGCTGGTAGTTTAGTATTGCTCCGTTTACTTACTCATCTCTCATGCTAGAGCGATCGCGGACGGCGAGGCCCCCTAGGTCAGCTGGGGATCTGCAGCACTTGTCGCGACCTATCGTGGACTGTGCGATGCATGCTCGAGCTGCAGCTGTGGTCGTTCGAGCGCTTTAGCCTCAGACGACCTTTGCTAGACGACATGGGACCGTACGGGCCGGAGATGTATCCGGGGGGAGATGTGGACCGGCCGACGATGGGTTCTCTCTGGTGTCATTGGCTGGTAAGTAATATGTCAATTAGTTATTTCCTTTGTACTAACGACGGTTGGATGTAATAACTATTCATCCTTGCAAGTGTAGTTCACACATGTGCAGGTCACGTAGGCGTATCTGCCCTTTGTTGAGCAGATCGACCGCCTCACGGCCGATGACGTGCGCTGGGAGCCGTACTCACATGCGGCACTGCTGGACCGTGCTCCCGATGGGTTGTCGACACTCTACTGGCGTGATCGGGCTTTCTGGCTGACGCGCCGGAAGCTCGTCCACGACATCTTCGTAGAGGACTACTCGCCGCAGCGAGTGATGCGGTAGTTCGGTCTATGCCAGGCTGTTCTGGTACCAGTTGGACCACCAGTGCCGCGAGCTACACACGCGTGAGTGCCCGCGTCTCATAAATTTATACATACTTACTATTCCGTTGTCAATCACTAACGAAGTGGTCCTACATGCAGGCACTCTAGAAAAGGGAGTGAAACGCGGCACGGACTGGACGATGAAGATGCAGGTGTGGACTGCGCAGTGGGACGGCGCGGTGGATGGCCAGGTTGAGGAGGACCGCCCCTACGACAGCACGGAGTACACGGAGTACCTGCGCTGGTACCAGCCTTTTTTAAATAGTCTATTTTTTATTCCGAATTACATTATTATACCTATGTTTTATTTTTTATAATTTTGATCATCTGTCGCTCTACGGGTAGGCGACTTGGGCTAGTCACCCAACCGTTGGGCGACTAGGGGGCTATAACCTCCACACGCGTGCAGTAATCCGTGCACCATGCTCTTATTTTAGCCCCTAGTCATCTAACCATTGGGCGACTTGAACTAATCGCTCAACCAAGTTGGGTGACTAGGGGCTTGTCGCCCAACGGTTGGGCGACTAGCCCGAGCCGTCTAACCGTGGAGCGGCTGATGGTCAAAACTACAAACAAATAAACACAGGTATAATACTGTAATTGAAATAAAAATATATTATTTAAAAAACTCGAACGTAGCCACGTATGAAAATTGGATGGTGTGTGTTCGGTTGGACTATTGCACGTAGGGGTGAAATTGGATCGAATACAGATCAGATAATACTCAAATCATATTCACATCCATATTTTTTTCTCGAATTCGAATCAAATAAACGTTGGATACGAATATGGACCGAACAAATATCGGATATGAATTCGAATCGAATATCTACTTAATTTAGTTGAATCTAGATATCATCATAACTTATGTAGTATGAAGATATTAATGACATTTTATTCTCGTATAATGACGCTTAATCATTCTAATTCATTGACTTCACCTAAAGAAACATGAATTCACGTTCAATTAAAAAACTTATCCAACTAATTAGTCGTATTGTAATAAAATATGAATATTGCTTCATCGAATACAAATACAGATATGGATAGTCCGGATAAAATAATATTTCAGATGGTAAAAATTTAACTATATTCGTATCCATATTTTTATACGAATTCACACACTAATAAAATAGAAAACATTAATCAGATAAAAAATTTATACCACATACAAATCCTATCAAATTCGGCGCAGCCACTTTTCACCCTACTTGCACGCTGCAGTCAAGTGAGTCCATGTCGTCCATCCGGCCCGCGAGCCACGTATGCACACGCGCCGTGGGGTGCGGCGAGGAGAAAGATTAAAAAACTTATCCAACTAATTAGTCGTATTGTAATAAAATATGAATATTGCTTCGTCGAATACAAATACGAATATAGATAGTTCAGATAAAATAATATTTCAGATGGTAAAAATCTAACCATATTCATATCCATATTTTTTATACGAATTCACATACTAATAGAATAGAAAACATTAATCAGATAAAAAATTTATACCATATACAAATCCTATCAAATTCGGCGCAGCCACTTTTCACCCTACTTGCGCGCAGGGTCGGTCTGCAGTCGAGTGAGTCCATGCCGTCCATCCGGCCCGCGAGCCACGTATGCACGCGCGCGCCCCCCACGGCAAGCCCAGCTAGGCAAAACCGGGAAGAGAAGAGGAGAGATACTACATCCTTCACATACTAATAGCCTGCTGTTTTTATCCCACGCGCCTTTCCATTTCCGCCCGTGCGCACGCACGCAGCGCACAAAAAGCCTTCACGTTCTGCTCGATGCATTCCCACTCGCGTTCGCCCGACGGCTCCTCGCCGCCGGCATTCCGCGTCCCGCTTCCGCCTCGCCTTACTATTATTACCCTACCAAACCCTAGCTGCTTCCTCCCTTCCCCTCCCTCCCCATGGACGACGACCCGCGCGCCGCCGCCGCCTCTCGCTCCCGGGCGGCCAGCCCCGGCCGTGCCGCTCTCCCCGCCTTCGCCACCGACCTCCCTCCCACCGCCGCCTCCCGCCCTCGATCCTCCTCCCGCCGGTCCACCCGCCGCCGCCCGTTTCGCCTCCCCGTCCCAGGCCCCGGCTACTATCAGGTGCCGCCGCCGCCGGCTCCCACGGCGGGCGGTGGCGGGTCCCATCACGCGCGCTCGCTCTCGCAGCCCCATTCTTCTCCATGGACTCCCTCGCCCCGCCTCCGTACGCCGATCTGGCTGCGCCGGCGGCGATCCCGCTCTCCCCGCCGCCGTCGAGCTTCGACCGGGGCCGTCTGGCCTGCCGCCGCCGCGGGCGGGGCACCGGCGGTCGCAGAGCGACATCCTCGGGTTCTCGCAGCCGAACCTGCACATGCCACCTCTGTCGCCCGTGAAGCGGGAGGCCGCCGCGGCCGAGGGCCGTGAATTGGTGGACAAAAACACCCTCGGCGGGCTCGTCGGCTCGTACATGAACCCGAAGGGCCTGTGCGTGCTCGGATCCTCAGGGGACGGCACCCAGGAGCGGCGCGACCACCTGGGGAGCGACCCGCGCGCGTGGAGCCCCGCTGACAGCAGCGAGAACGAAACCGAGAGCGAAAGCGGAAGCGGAAGCATGCCCCGGCATTGCCGCAGCTTGTCGGTGGACAGCTTCATAGGGAAGCTCAACTTTGGAGCCGCGGTCCAGGAGTCGTCCAACCTGCCACCTCCATCTCCAGGGGCGGGTGCTGCTGGCGGCCTATCCCGCAGTGGAAGTGGGTCCATTGGCGGTGCCGCTGCTCTCTTTGCGACGGAGTTCGCCAATGGGGAGTTCAGTGAGGCTGAGAAGAAGAAGATCATCGCGAATGAGCGCCTCGCAGAGATTGTGTTGACAGATCCTAAGAGGGTCAAGAGGTGTGAACTTCTTTGGAGTGTCCGGGGTCCATTTGGGAGGGTCGACATAGTGGTTTCGTTACTGAAATTGAGCATCTTCTTATAAAAATTTCCAGGATTCTAAATAATCGGTTATCTGCTGTGAAATCAAAGGAGCGCAAGGTAAGATACATGTCGGAGCTTGAGCGTAAGGTTCAGGTGCTGCAGATGGAGGCTACTACATTGTCTGCACAATTGACAATGGTCCAGGTGTGTTATCTGAAGGTGGTGAGCATTTTTAAATTGGGCTTTAAGTTTTGACAATCTTAGTTACTGTTGTAGTATCTGTTTGCAGCTGGACTATGCTGGGCTTACGACTCAGAACAAGGAGATGAAAATCAGGCTGCAAGCAATGGAGCAGCAAGCACAGCTGAGAGATGGTGCGTTTGCTTGTTATTTTTCAGCGTTTATGTTCATGTCTTGTACTGGTGATAGAAATAGATTATGTTTGCAGTTTATGTTCATTTCTTGGACTGGTGATAGAAATAGATGATGTTTGCAGTAGAATTCAGCAAAATTTATGTATGTTGCGAGTTGATGCACGATGCCATACGTTCTGTGCATGTGTAACTTGCTGTATTAGAAAAGTTGTGATGACTTCTACATTCAGACCTTTGCTTTAGGAGTGTACATTTAGTGATCACCAGATAAGCCTTGTTGGGGCAACTTGAATTGGATAGTCAACAGGAATTGAATATGTAGTTCAGAAATCCGAATGGTATGACTTACGAGCAGTTGGAGGCTGGACATAATACTGAAAACATTAAGTTAAATTCCGATGCAGCATTGACAAACTGGAATGTGTGCTGGCCTGGATAGGTTATTGCACTTGTTATTGCAAAATGTGCTGAATGTGCCATCCAAATTGTTCTTATCTGTTGATGGCTCTTCTTTCCCAGTGACTGAATTCACACAAGGCCTGCATGTATTGCTTTATGTCTTCATAATGTACTCATCTGTAGCTCATGTGGTAGATTTATTCTTTTTTTGTTCGCTGACATAGTGCACGAATTTTCCATTGATTTGCTGCAAGTTGTGTCTACGTGCTTATTTCGATAATTGAATGTAGAATATCAATGTTTTTCACTACGACTCGAGCTGTTTACTTCTGAGATTCATGCGCTAGGTTCCCACTGGTCATTCTTTTAATGAGCTTGATGCATCTGTTTTGGCCATGTTACATTGAATTATTTTCTGTGCGTGTGTCTTTGGCTTCTTCAATCGCTAATTTAACTTTGTTATCTCATTATTTGTGTTCAGCTCTGAATGAGGCAATGAGTGCTGAGCTCCAGCGCCTAAAATTTGCTGCTGGTGAGATCAGTGATCCTCATATGCCCAAAGGTTCACACCGACAAATGAGCTCCCAAGTGATTCAACTGCAGCAGCTGCAAATGCAGAGGCAACCATCACAGCCTCAGCAAGCTCAGCAACAACAGCCACAGCAATCAGCACGGCTCGAGGCCCAACAACAACAGTGGAACTTCTAGGTTGATTTCACAAAGGAGATTTTCAAAGGGAAATTTCATATTACAGATTCAAGTAGGAACACCGTATGTCCTGGATAATATTTCGCCTAGGTTGCAGGGTAACAATGATAGGATATAATATTCGTCTTTTGTGCTTGGCGTGGAGGTCATTTTGTTAAATGTTGGGTAATACTTGGGTGGACCTTGTATTGTACAAAGTGCCCGTCTCGACAGTCTTGCTAGAATTATGAAAATTCCTTTTAGGTACATTTGTGCTTCGCCTTAAAGGGGATAACTCGAGGGAAATGTGTAACATATTCTTTATGGGGGTAATTCCTGCCATGTTTTAGCGCCCGTAGCTTATATATCCTTAGGTTTCCGTGAGTCGTTTTGGGTGGTGCCTAGTGGGTATTAATATTTTAGCTTCAGTTGTAGAACGATCCATGAAGCTGCAAGATGACTTGGCTCTTTTTAGTTTGAACAAAAGAAAGTTGGTTTGGCATTTTTGTCCTTTTGATCAAAGCTGCTTTTGTTTCCCTTTCCCTCTCCTTCCATACGAGCTAGCCAAACACATTTTAGTTAAGCCCTGCACTTCAAACTTGGGATGTACAAGCATGATGCCACAAATCACACAAAAAGAGCTTCAAAAACCTAGTGACTGATTAAGCACAAACCAAACATGGTAGAGCCAGCCAGCCATCCCTAAGAGGCCAAGAAGCTATCATCGTATGGCAAGCTAGCACAAACACCACGGAAGTGCTAAGGAGAACGCCGAGGGGCCACTCCATGTTCAGCAGCCAGAGGCGGCCCCTGCCCCTGCCGACGGCAGCACGGCCGCCGTCTTGCGCAGGTCTGCGCGCAGCGCGAGGTTCTCGCGGCGGAGCGCGCTGGCCCTCTCCCGGAGCCTCTCGTTCTCCGCTAGGATGCACCTGTTCTCGAGGTAGAGCTTCAGGTTCAGCATCTCCATCTCTGCTCCAGCTCTCGTCAGCTCTCTCCTCCTCAGCCTTAACCTGTACGTATATAGGTGTAAGCATGCAGCATCGTGTTCTTGAATGCATCGGAGACTATTCACACAAGGCACAAAACTCCATTACTGCTTCTAGCCTTCTTCTACTGCTTCTGCTGTTACAAACTAGAACAGAAAAAAAGTTTGGATCTTACCTCTTCCTCCTAAGAGTCATTGAAACATGAGGCTTCTTCTGCTGCTGCTTGTGCCGCTTCCGCCTGATGGCCACAGAAGACGAGTGCTTCTTGCTGTTCCAGGGACCAGAGCACATGTTGCTGGATAGTGTGTGTTTTTATGTATATAAAAGATGGTTTTGATGCTGGCTTTGGTGCCGTACGTGAGCCGTGGTGCTTTAGGTATTTTGTTTGGTGGTGCGTGCACACATTAATCATGGTGCATGGACTATGGGCCAATGGATCTTCCAAGCATTAATCATTTACTACTAGCATATTTCATCAAAAAAAAGGAAAAGGTACAGTGGAGAAATTAAATTAAATGCGATTCTGGTAGACCATCAGTGCATTGCTGATGAGACAGCAAGATCTTTTGACAGGAGGAGGTTGGAGAACAGAAGATAACAAAGAAAGGGAATCATTTCAGTTCAGTAGGAAGCTCCTAGAATTAAAATTGGCTGAATATTTGCAGTCTTATTGTTAACCTTTTTCTTTCAAACTCTTAAAGTTGATAAAAAAATGACAACATACTTCATCTAAAAGCAGATGGCTGAACTGCTATAGAGCGTCATTGATTCTGGGCGGGGTGTTTGCATGATGAAGCTTTAGGCCCTATTTTAAAGTGTTGTGGCTTTTGACTGAAATGATATTGTATCAGGTGTTAGCTTTTTCTAAAGTATTTAATTAAAAATAAAAAATATTGTTATATCTCTACTTATAATTCAAATGAAAAAGAAAAAAGAGAAAAAAATCTCGTTAAAAAGCAACATGTTTTAAACTACTTTTGATTTTTGAAAACTAGAAGTCATCGTTATTTGTAGCGGGCCTTAAGAGTTCTCTTGGTACTCTATGCAAGGCGCAAGAGGTCAAAAATGCTTTCAAGCATATCATTCTTTTTGCTCATGTAGCTTCTTCACTAAAGTGATACCTCGTGCTCTCCATGATGCTCCCCTTCTCTCTCTCTCCAAATATGCTGTGACATACCGTCTTCGTTCAGCACTCTGGCCCGGTTATGGCTTATAATTTTTTTGAATTTTAGGTGTTCGCATGAGAGAAATAGTCATATGTAATTTTGATCGATGTAGCTGAAGTTGGTATAGTGTTTACTACAATCGATTTATAGATCTTATTTTAAAAAATCGTACTATTTAAAAACTAATTAATATAATAAAAACCAAAGGATATAAGCAGCAAGTCCAAATGAAGCCGGACATGCCTATCAGCCTATTGGGAATTCCATTCGCTGCGATCTGCTACATCGCAATTGCGAGCCTGAAAGTGATCGGTCGCCACTGTTTCTGCCAACTTGGGAGGCCAAATTTCCACGAGACGTGCCCTTCCTTGCGTGCCATTTTCACCCAGACACCAGGAACACCAGGCAGCCATTCATCGCCATCACAAACCATCATGGAGGGGAGAATCTTTCGAGAAAAAACTTGAGCCGCGAAGACACTTTGGCCAAAAGTTGCACTCATTGCTCACACACACACACACACTCACAATGACACAGACTCTTAATAGCATCTCAAGAGCAACAGCACTTGAGCTTTGGAGCTGCTCCGGCCATCTGACGCCGATTCGGCGCTCTCGCGACACGTGTCCCTGCGCTTCGCATCCGGGTCCTCGTCCACTCATTCGATCCATGTCTACGCATGTGGTGGTTTCATTCCGATGCTTGACCTCCAGTCCCTGCACATTGACAACGCACCATTGATCATTGCTGCAGCTTTGGCCATTGACGCTGCCCCGTGCGTGAACCTGGTTCACCCGTGGGGGTTTCACCGCCAATGCGCATGCGAATCATGGATCATATTAGCCAGATGCGTCATGATTCATCAACATATAAACCTCGTCCAGCGGCAACAGGGAGTGTGATCTTGGTCCAATTAGGACATCTTGAGATGAAGGACAGGTACTTTGATACCTTTTGGAGTAGGATTGGTGAGCAAATGAAGCTTGCACAAGAGGCGCTGGTGCTAACATTCAGTGCTCAGAACTGTTGGAGACCAGGCATGGCAGGCTTGCATTACATCTTCTTAACCAAGGAGTTGGGTAGATTTCTTCTCATCTAAGTTACTGCACAAATTTCAGGGAGATCCTTTGCTGGCATGTGCAGAGCTCGCCAGGTGGACCGCAGGCGGCGGCCTCCGTGGCTCCCGTCGAGGTGGAGGAGAGGGTGCTAGTGCTGCTATGAGCCGGAGAGACGATGCCATGGGAGCTTTCTTGGCGGTCACAGAACCTCGCGAGTTGCTGAGGATTTTGTACAGAACAACCGGACATGCGTAGTGTATCTGTATCTGTATATCGGTATATGTATAAGTCGCCGTGTACTCCTGTACGGTCATGTACAATGTATAAGTTGTCACTGGCATTTACCCTAGCTTTGTAACAAATGTATTAAAGTTTTAGGGTTTGTTTGGATTGTAAAAAGTTTTCAAAAAAAGTTCAATTTCCGTAGAAATATAAGAAATTTCCTTATTTCAAGAATTAAAAATGCTCAGGTTGCGATACATACAATAGACTTCCGTAATAGACTAGTCAAGTGCGCAAAGGGCAGAAGTGAAAAAAATTGAACCGATAAACCCATAAAAAAACCTGAAGTGACCATGTCTGCACAAGGCATTAGATTTTTCTTTTCTTCTTTGTTAAGGCCCCATTTCATTTTATTTTTTTTAATATGTAACTGCGCTGCACATATTCTCTGCTCAAGATAGAATGGAAATAATGTTCGTCGCAAAAAAAAAAAAAAGAATGGAAATAATGCACAATTTTTGGCACAGCATCAGTTGATGAATTCAGACAAATCCACCAAGGACAGAGGTTCTTCTTTTTTTGAGTAATCCCTCTTTTACCTTTTATCAATCTAGGGGGAGGTTCTATTCATGAATCCTACAAAATATTGCAGACATCCTTTCACATGCGTTTCTGCAATCCTAGCTGCTTTGGAACCACTTGAAATCTTAAGATCAGAACCAAAAGAAAAAAGGACCAAAGGAAAATAAACTGAGAAGGATCCAGAAGTGCCAAGGTACCGTCATTTGGCAACCCTAGCCATCTGTGGTCTGAAATCTTCACCACCAATAGACATTGTGATTGGTTGTTCTTGGTGATTTAGTTAATGCTGACTAACTTTCGCAAAGAATTACATGGCTTGTGAATATGGAGCTGAGTGGCTTCAAGAAGGGCTACACTTCTGTTCTCTTGGACCATACCATGACAAGAGCAAAGCCCATTAGGGACATCAGCACAACCTGCACACAGAAGCACGAATTTATTTAGCAAATGACAAGTCCTAATTTATATCCGACTATCTGAGCAACAGATTACCAGAAAAATTCCCCTTTCCCAAAGCTTCAAAGATACAGGAATCAGAAGTAATGATGCTACAACAAGAATTACATGGTACTAGCACGAATTGATTCCTAGGTCTAAAGGAAGTGTTTCATCTGAATTAGCCATGTCAAAACATAAGTTATTAATTTGCTAAATAGATGTTACTCCGTGAAATAGTGCCAAGATTTAAGACAAACAGCTATAACTCAGGATGAAAGTCACTTAAGTAGCATGTGAAAGAGATAATCGGCAAGAGACTAAGAGTTAATGCTTAAATGCTGAGATAAAAGCAACAGGTGAGGAAAAGTAGACATACCGATATGGCTGGAGGCACTCCCACTAGTGGGTCTGGGAAGAACCTGTTTGCTAAAGCAAGAGCAAGAAGGCTACTTTGCATTCCTGTATGAAATATTGGTGAGACAACAGAAGAAATTGCAAAGAACATATCCTAATGCAACTGGAAACCACAAATACCTGTCTCAAAAGATATTGTTCTTTGTAGTGCCTTTACATCAGCTGACTTGCGAAACCAAGTACCAGCAAGATGATATCCAGCTACAAAAGATGACGTATGGAATGCAAAAAGGAGAAGCACAATGGCTAGTCCAAATGGCGACAAAACAGCCTTAATATTTATAGCCAATGGTGAGCCAACACATAAAGCAGTCACAAACACTGATAGCGGAGGGAGAAATGGCTGAATAGCCGAACAAAGCCTTGGAAGAAATCTTCATAGTATCATGCAACAAGAAGTTAGGCACATTAACCCAAACTCTTATAACGGATATTACAATAGGTGGGCAGCAAAAGATCAAAAGTATATATATTAACAGAACTGTCAGATCTAGCAAAGTTGTCTCCTATACTTCAAAGAAATGAAGGGAATACCTATTCAGAAGCAATCCAGCTGCAATTGGAGCAACCACTATTTGAACAATGCTGGACATCATCCCTTTGACATCCACAGGTAATTTCTTTCCAATAAGCAAGTAGGATAAAGTTGGGGTGACAAAAACCGCAGTAGCTGTCGACAATGATGTCATAACAATGCTGAGGGGAGCCATATGTGGATCTGTCAGGAAAGTTGCATAGTTTGACAGTTGTGCTCCGCTCACACATGAAACCAACATGATACCAGCACCTAAAAACAAGTCCAAGTCAGGGTTCACTACATAGCCTTCAATGTTTCTTATGAAAGCATATTAAATACTGGATGAATTCAATTCCCCTACCTAGAGCGGTAGGAAGATTGAAAGTTGTGACTGCTAGAGTGCCAAAAAGGAATCCAAAGAATGGCTTGACAATAAACTGTCCAACATAGCCAGCAGCAATAGCATCTGGCCTTTGTATTGCTTCAATAAAATCCTTAAGGCTTGAGTTCACACCTACAGCAAACATCAGGAACCCCAATGCTGGTGCGTAGTATCTACCAGGAAATTGACACAGTCACACTCACACATAAAAAAATGTAAATAACAAGGTTAAGTGTAGAACAAACTACCACTAACTAAAGAAAGATGGTATTACATCAAGCATGTAACCAATATGTTTAACTTCAACCTCTTCATAGCTGTCTGATTGCATATACAAAGGCTGCTTTTGAGTGATAAGTAGAACTTTCATAGGAGATCAGTAGCAGAAATGATATAGTAATCGCAAGCAAATCCCTCATCTCCCATCCTCACTGGCGACCAATCAACATTTGTCTTTATAAGCAAAGATGAACAATCAGGGTCCTATATCCAGAGTGTTTTTTATCTCTCAAAAACCAACCTTATTATAATTTCTGCATTAATTTGAATTCACCCCATACAGTGAATGGGAATGGTGATTTACAAACATTCCGTGTATTAAGTTAGAAAGATGGTACCTTTTCAAGGCATTAGGAAAACAGAACACAAATGCCAGTTTGGGTTAGTTCATTGGGAATCAATTATTAAGCATACTTATAATTTGTAAAAGAACACAGAAACCAACAAACATTTATCAGCTCAAAGAATGATCCTGAACCACTTAAACTTCAATACATGAATCTAACTAAACGGTCTAAGTCATCAGATCACTAGTCAAGGAACAGGGCCACATTCCACATACTGCTAAAGGTACAACCGAAATATACTAACCGGTGAGCCAGAAACCTATAAACACAGCCATTCAGTTCAAAAACTGAATCAAAGCAAACAACAAAAAACATTGCAAAATTGACCTGGTTGTGAACCATGTAAAAGAAGGTGGGTACACCAGAGCAAGAATTGTGCTCCCCAGCACTATATGGGGAATAATGGAGTTGGCACCCTTCAGAATCTTCAGCAAACCAACTTTGCTCTCCTCCACACCCTGAAAAATATTAGTCCAAAGGGTAAAGCAGCAGGCACTAAGTGAACACCCAATACTAATACATACAAAAGCCACTAGCTAAGGCGTAAATAACTACATCAGAAGGGCACCTGAGGAGAAGGTAGTACAGCATCCTCCCCAATGCGGCCTTGCTCGAACGAACCACTCGCACTCGCCCAGACGCGCCCCCTAGCAGACACTCCAGATCTCTGTTCTCCTTCTGAACAAGAACCACAATTCTAAATTTCCAACCAAAACAGTAAAGTTTCAATAAAAAATTTCACACTTTTAACCAAAAGGAGTAGGAAAAGAAAGGATCCGGGGTGTAGGATTAACAAAGAACGACGACGGTGGTATCAATCAATCGGGGAAAAGAATCGAAACAAGGACCTCCGGACTCCACTGATCCATACAAAATACAACTTGGAAAGCTTGAGTCGAGAACTTACGACACGAAACGCGCGGCGGCGAGCTCGCCGGGAGAGCCAGAGAGACGCGATCCGCCACGCGCGGACGCCGGCCGGCCAACGGGCAGAAACCGGCGAAGTGGAGCCGCCTCAGGACGGCGGCGGTGGGGGCCATTTGACCGCGAGGGAGTGGTAGCAGCGAGGAAGAAGAGGGGTATGCGGGCTTCAGGATCAGAGCCCAGACTGACAGAGTTTGATGACGTAGATAGGGACAGCCGAACAGGGTAGATTGTTGGAAGTTTGGGCAAGGACAGGATGGAACAATTAATTGGGACATTATAATATGGCTTAGCACCCTCTGATTTGGAATTATTCGGCTGATTCCTGAGTATTCAGTCATCTTCCGGTGCTCATTGCCTTGCAAAAACTCCCTGGCTTGGATTAACAAATTTGTTTTATCTGGATGTATGATTTCATAGTACATTGATTTAGATATACCTCACAAGATTATGTGGTGCAATTTACTTTGTTTGAAAGGTTGATCTTTTAAACAATCTCCCTTCAGAATTGCCTATGTAATTTGAGTTCAAACTACCCTATATTCGAAGGTGCAATGATGTCTCTCTATAAATAAAAGTTAGGGTCTCGTTATTTAGGTTTTCTGGCGTATGGTTTATACTATAATAACTATCTTTCAAATGAAGTGTTTTTTAAAATACGGTCTACTAGTACTAGTTGATTGCAGTAAACATTGTACCGACTTTAGCTATACCTACTAAAATTACACGTAACTATTTCTCTAAGTACTCTGTCATAAACAGTCAGAATTCAAAAGATATATAACAAAAGTCATAAGCCGCAGTCGAAAAAACACACTCTTAGGTTTTCTTTCTTTTTTTTGATCTGTCAAACAATGATGTGTCTCTCTATAAATGAACGTTTGAGATTACGCACTCATGTTATCATACATAGTATGAAAACTCTATATAGACACCAAAAACTACCACGGTAAATTTATTTTTCCTTTTAATAATGTCTACCACGTATTCTCTCTCTAAAGTAGGACCTGCAACTAAAACATCACCTCTTTTTCTCATGCCCTACTCTTCCTCTTCCTCCACCATTTCATTGACACACGAGTCCATTAATCTTTTTTCTTTTGCTTGGAACCAGTGCAAAACTTAGTGCTCATGCTAGTAAGATTCTCTTAGTTGGCATGTTTTTTTTGGCTTTTGCTTATGACTTTTGGTTGCGGTTTATAACTTTTAGGTTATTTGAGAGAGAGTACAAAATAACAGAAATTTGTGTGCGATTTTGGTTGAATAAATGAAGTCGCTATTGTATGTACTATAATCAACTTATAGATCTTACTTTTAAAAATTACTTGTTTAAAATTTAGTTACTATAAAAAAAATCAAAAAATAACTTTTAGGAGATGAAAAAAAGGCCCAGTGTCCTCTCCCTCCAACCTTCGCTTGGTACTGGTGCCAGGAGGGCTTAGTACCAGTTCAAAATGCAAATACGTGGATGGCCTTACTTGCATGATTCCAACGGATGTCACTTCCATCCAAATATCAGTCTTAGCCCATGTTCAAGACAACTTGGGACTTCTGATTTTAGAAACTAAAAGACGTTTAGAACGTATTGTCCTCTTAACATGCTTCCCCTTTTTCTTTGCATTATCTATGAAGGTATAATAGTGTTTTTTTATTTTTTTAATTGAATACATCAGAAAAACTAATAGGTGATGCAGTGTCATTTCGGCCAAAAGCATATCACTTTTGAACGGGGCCTTAATTTGGGCATGTTTTTTTCCTCCGAAGCTGGTGGCTTTTGGCTTTTACAACAGTATTTAACTTTCAAACGGAGTATTTTTCTCAAGACGGGGTTTACAAGTTAAACGGTATACATGTTAAAAGCCCAATATTTGTACCATTCAAAATCGCAAGTGAGTATCTCTCTCTAATCAGACTGTAAATGTACCAAAATTCAAAATTTCACCAAAGCCATAAGCCACAGCCGTTTCCAAACAGACCCTTTTGTGTCCTTTTGATCTTTTTAGAGGATTTTGATCTTTTTATTTACTCCCCCTTCTAATGTTTTTGACTTTTTATGTCTCTAAAATACGACTAATTTATACTAAGATATACTAATAAAATTATAATATTATGAAAGTCTGATAGAATTTCTATATACCAATATACAACCTATTTGTCGATAGACCTGATTAAGTCTCGAGCCAGCCCTAGAAAAGCCTGGTCCGGCTCGACATAGGCCGAGGCTAAAGCGTGTGAAAGGCCGACTTTCCCATTTTTAGAAATAAAAATATTATTTAATTATTTTTGGAATAAAATAGTATTACTTAATTCTTTTTCGTGATAAAAATATGTTATCATTTGTTGTTGACATCGTGCTTTTTGACGAAAAATCTAGGCCTAAGCTCGGCCCAACTTTGAGCCCGAAACAATCTAGCCGGGCTCGTCCCGGGCCACTGGCAAGGCTTCCCATGAACAGGTATAACTAACGACCCCACTTCATATAGTTTAAGGATACGGGTTTTATAACGTCAAATAAAAAAGACCGCCACGGTGGAATCTCCCGGTCACCCCACCCACCAGCCTCCGAAATATCAAGCGCCACGTCGGCACCGCCGCTACTCCTCCCCCTCACGCGCTAGGGTTTCCGCCGCATACCTACTTATACCACGAAACCCCAGGCTCCTCTCTTCCCCCTCTTCCCCGGCTGCGCCCCCGCTTGCAGCCGCCCAACCCTACGCGACGCCGCCACTTACCCCTCCTCCTCCTGATGCCGTCCCTCCCCGCTGTCCCCTCCTCCAGCGAGCCCATGGCCGTGGACGACTCCACCTCCAAGAAGTCCAAGCGCAAGCTCAAGGCCGCCGCCAAGGCCGAGGCGGCCGAGATGGAGGCCTCCTCGAGCCGTAAGGAGAAGAAGAAGGACAAGAAGCGCAAGGCAAAGGAGCCGTCCCCTCCCGCAGCGTCCTCTTCCGACGACATGAGGAGCAGCACGAGCTCCGAGGAGCCGGCCGCGTCTGCGCCCGCCGCGAAGAAGGCGATGAAGGATAAGAAGAAGGGGAAGGCTGTGGCTGATGAGGAGGGGGGCGACGGCGAGCTCACGGCCAGCGGCGACGAGGATCCGGCCGACCCGAATGCTCTCTCCAACTTCCGGATTTCAGAGCCGCTGACGCAGAGTCTCAAGTCCAAGGGGATCAAGGCGCTGTTCCCCATCCAGGCCACCACCTTCGACCTCGTCCTTGACGGCAGCGACTTGGTCGGCCGGGCGCGCACTGGCCAGGTGAGAGTTCCTTTCGACTTGTGTGGCTCATTCGACAGATTGGTACGGTAGAATTTGTAGTTGTTTGAGGTACTATCCTGCGCGTTTACACGTAATAGCAAGCTTGCTGCGCTACACGACTACTGTTTTGTCAGGAATTCCGTCTAATTTATGGCACTTGCCCAATTCTAGCTAGGGATTGCTACATTGTTGTACTAATTGCGCTGCTTGCATAAAATTTGAGTATTATCATGACCATACATACGTGGGTTTAAAAAGGGAATTGCTGTTTCTGTACATACGTGTGCTGTTCTCACAGTTTTGTCAGCATAGGTTGTTTTTTATGAAGTTACTGGTAGGGGAGTGATTCGTGTTCATAGTGATGGGTGTGGTAACCCTGAATTTCCCATTATGGACTATGGAGGACTAGCCATTGGAAACATAATTCTTTATTTTTGTCGTGTTTGTCTCGGAAAGCTTGGTATGGCCTAATCAAAGATGCTGCTACATATTATAGGGCAAAACTTTGGCTTTTGTTCTGCCCATATTGGAGTCATTAGTTAATGGGACACACAAGGCATCCAGAAGGACTGATTATGGCAGACCACCAAGTGTTTTGGTTTTGTTACCAACCAGAGAGCTTGCCAAGCAGGTAAGATTGTACTGTACTACTTTCTGATTCTCAAGAAAGAAAATCCTTTCTATTTGTTTTAACTTTGCCAAAATGAATTTCAGGTGCACACGGACTTTGCATTTTATGGTGCATCATTTGGGCTTTCTTCATGCTGTGTATATGGAGGTGCTGAATACCGTCCTCAAGAAATAGCAATCAGAAAGGGGGTTGACATTATTGTTGGGACTCCTGGCCGTGTCAAGGTAATTATTTTCTTTTGTTGACATCTCTGGTTGACTGGACGCAGAATCTCTTAATTGCTACATGATTTTCTTGTCCAGGATTTTATTGTAAAGGGAACACTCAATTTTAAGTCTTTGAAATTCCGTGTCCTTGATGAAGCTGATGAGATGCTTAATATGGGCTTCGTTGACGATGTTGAGCTTATTCTTGGTATATCCACATTTTCTATTCCAATTGTTCTTCAATTTTCGAGTCTCATGTAGTTAGTCATGATGATTGTCTTTTTTCAATCGAGCCAATTGTTCATTCACTTCTTCTGGATCCGTACATATTGAATAATCAACATTTGACAATGTCAATTGCGGTATTTATCTGTTTGACATAAATTCTGATGTAACTGAATCCTTCATTAATCATAAACAGGCAAGGTTGAAGATGCTACAAAAGTACAAACACTTCTGTTCAGTGCTACTATACCAGATTGGGTGAAGAAGGTATGATTCACTTTGACACGATACATTACTATTGTTGAGGTTTTTTTTTCATAATTTATATAAGCTGACAATTTGTTGGTATGGCTACTCTGGAATGATTGTAGCTCTCCGTGAAATTTCTGAAAACTGACAAGAAAACAGTTGATCTTGTTGGCAATGAGAAACTGAAAGCTAGTGCATCCGTTAGGCATCTTGCTCTTCCTTGTAACCGTGCTGCAAGGGCACAAGTTATTCCAGACATCATCCGATGCTATAGCCGGTATGAGCTTCCTCCAAATGGTCCTCGTTTATGAGTACTGTGACATCATCAATTTTTACTAAATCTTTTATTTTTGGGTTCAGTGGAGGCCGGACCATTATTTTCACCGAGACAAAAGAATCTGCATCAGAGCTTTCTGGTTTGATTGCTGGATCCCGTGCCTTGCATGGAGATGTTGCGCAAGCTCAGCGTGAAGTAAGTGATTATTTACTGACCATCTATGATCTAATGGTGCCTGTGTCCAATTAACTCGAGTGCAATAACGTGTCATCATCTGTAGCATGTTTTGAAAATTTCTACTAACATGTCTAGATTGTATTTTTTATTGTGCTTTGAAAATTTCTACTAACATGTCTAGATTGTATTTTTTTATTGTGCTACTAATGTATCATATAATTGGTGATGACAAGTGTATATAATGTACCAGTTTATATAATCTGGGTGTGCTATTCTACTTTTGACGCAGTTGGATCCCATTGTATAAATTATCGTTTTAAATGTTATTTGTGAATCCTTATTTTAGTAGCTTGTCACCCATTTGTACTTTTGTAGGTCATTCTTGCTGGATTCAGGAGCGGTAAGTTTCTAGTTTTGGTTGCTACAAATGTGGCAGCACGAGGGCTAGATATTAATGATGTGCAGCTTATCATTCAGGTATGACATGCTCTGCAGTTGGTTAACTTTGCTTAGAACTAAACCTTGCCCGCTCGTTGATGATATTCCAAACCTCCAGTGTGAACCTCCACGTGATGTTGAAGCTTACATACACCGGTCAGGTCGGACAGGGAGAGCAGGTAGGTTAAATGGGATTATCATTTTTTAGTTTGCTGTTTATAATGATTACCTTTTAAGCAATACCTGTTGATTTTCAGGTAATACTGGCGTTGCTGTCATGCTTTTTGAACCCAGATATAAGCACAATGTGAGCAGAATAGAAAGGGAATCTGGGGTGAAGTTTGAACATATCTCTGCACCGCAACCAACTGATGTTGCGCAATCTGCTGGTACTGAAGCAGCAGAAGCCATTGCCAGTGTATCAGACAGGTAAAATATTTTTTTAAAAAAATTGGGTTGAGCATATTTTGTAGTAGATTGATTTGTGCCATTAACTATGTGGTTTGATGCAATGCAGTGTTATTCCTGTTTTCCGGCAGCAAGCAGAGCAACTGTTAAGCTCTTCCAGTATGTCTGCAGTTGACCTACTAGCCAAAGCACTTGCAAAGGCAGTTGTAAGTTGGTTTCTAGTTACATACTTTCACAATTATACTGGCTGTAATAATTAACAGGAAATGTATTTCTTAGGGCTACACTGACATAAAGAAGAGATCTTTGCTTTCTTCTATGGAGAACTATACCACATTACTTCTTCAAACTGGCAGATCAATGTATACACCAGGGTGAGTGGCTATGCTATTGCTATTTAGTATTTAGTATGTACTCCTTTTGGGTCATGAGCAGCCTCATTTGTTAAATTGATCGGGAAATTTCTGTGTGCAGGTTTGTTATCACTACATTGAAAAGGTTCATGCCAGAAGATAGACTTGCAGATGTGAAGGGTGTGACCCTCACTGCTGATGGGACAGGTGCTGTATTTGATGTTCCTGCGGCAGAGGTAGAAGATTATATTCAAGGTATATCATTGGTACAGGGTTTCACTTATTTTTATAACGAGAAACTAGTGCAAATTTGTAAATGTGTTACTACTGTATATGTACAGTTTTGCAGAGATATTCTTAATCCTATTTTGGGATTCAACTTGAATCAATTGAACTTGAATTTGTGTATTTGGAGGTACTACTGCACTACTCAAATTTGCTGCACGATTCCTGCAGGTGCAGAGAACGCCGCCATGGTAACAATTGAGGAAGTGACACAACTGCCACCCTTGCAAGAGAGGGACCAGTCAACAGGCAACTCTGGCGGAGGAAGGTTTGGCCGTGGTGGCAGTGGTAGGAGATTCTCGGGTGGTGGTGGTGGCCGAGGCGGTGGTGGGAGAGGGTTTTCTGGCAGGGGAGGCGGCGGCAATAGGTTTAATAGGAGGTATTAGAGGCTGCTGCAGGCTTAGCCAACACTTAAAAGCGGTTTGTTATTTTTGACGAAGTTTGAGAAAGGAACAGGGAATCGTCACAGTTTTGACTGTGGCTTGTATCGGTTTCTATTTATTTGTTTGTGATGTCCCCGAGATTATGACGATTAATTTTGCCAACGAAGAGTGCACAATTTTGATCCGATACTCCATAGCAACTGTTATCAGTAATGATGACGATGATGATATATATGTATGTGTGTGTGCGTGCGTGCGGCTTTTGCATGCAAATCTATCTTAATGATACGTACTGTTCGTTTTCCGCTTTGTTTGCGTCCGGAGGCTTGTTTGATGCATTTTTTTCTGGAGTGGGTACTTCTCCCATGCTTCTGCGATGCTGATGTATACATAACTAAAGCCTTCTTGTTATGCTACGTATCGGCATTGGTCGTTTGGTTGAGCGCATCGCAGGGAAATAGGAAGGGAATGGTGGTTGCGCTGCTTATTCCAACTACGAACGAGAGAAGGGGAAGACCTTCACCTGACCGGAAGCCGTTCGAACGCGAGCGATAAAAACACAAGACTACGTTACAATGCGCTAGACAAGGTGTCGTTGCACCCCACAAATTATTCGAAAGGTGTGGTTTTGATCACGAAAGATGGACGGATCCATCCAAAAGAACGCCGCTTTTATCGCCGGTGCGCCGTCCGTCGCAAACGAATTGCGTTGCTTTGATTCGGGCGACGTCGACTGGCCACGTAACACCAATTATTGGCTCGCGCCACGCGCGGTGGCGCAGCGCAACGGCCGTCACACCACGTTCGTTGCAAAGGGGTCGAGGTGGAGGCCCACCGCCGACACCAGCGGCGGGGCCCGCCGCGCCGTGAACCATATCTTCACCGTCCGGCCGGCGACGGAGCTGGCCAGCCGGTGCAGCCGCTTGTGCCCCACCGTCGTGCCGTTGGCCACGGGCACGCCGTCCACGTACACCTCGTGCCGCGACACCCGCTGCCCCATCGCCACGTGCTCCTGCATCCTGACAACGTTGAACGCCTGGCGGGCGGCTGTTGCCGGCCGGCGCAGCTCTATCCAGTACCCGTTCTTGCGCCCGTCCTCGGCCGTCGGCGCCCAGTACGTGTCGTCGCAGCCGTCGAGCACGTTGCCTGCTGCGAAGCCGCCGCGCCTCCCGCCGCGCTCGCTGCTGGCCCTCGCCGTGCTGCCCGCGGCGAGGTCCGTGCCGAAGATGGTCGTGATGGCCGCGCGGAACTCGCGGAGCCTGGCGATGTCGGCGTCCTCGACCAGGCCGGTGGTGTTCGGCGGCGCGTTCAGCAGGAGCACGCAGTTCCGGCCCACCGAATTGTAGTATATCTCGAGCAGATGGCTCAGCGGCTTGGCCGTCTCGTTCTTGTGCCAGAACCAGCCCCGCCGGATCGACACGTCGCACTCCGGCGGCACCCAGTCCCTCCCCCGCGGATCGCCCTTGTTCAGATACCTGACATAGATCAACAGTGACGCATGATCGATCGATCGATCGATCGGTAGGCTCCATTAATTTACAGAGGAAGCTTTGGCTGTGCATGGTGTCACGTATGTACGTACTTCTCAATGCCGGCCTGGCCGATCGTTATCATGGAGCGGTTGACGGTGGACCAGCACGTAGTTCCGGCGAACCCCTTCTCGTCGCCGACCCACCGGACGTCGGGCCCGGCGTCGGAGAAGATGTTGATGGAGCTCTGCAGCTGCCTCACCGTCTGGAACCACTCCTGGAAGTGGTACGTCATGTTCGTCGCGTTCTTGCCCTTGGCGCCGTCGAACCATATCTCCGACACGCTCCCGTACCTGCACCCACAACAGTATTAACGAATGCAACTAATAAGCATTTAACAATGGCGAATTGCTTGAATGCTTTGCATGCAGTGAATGGACACGGGCGCTTGACACTGACCCGGTGAGGAGCTCGTGAAGCTGGGCTAGGTAGTACTCGTTGTAGGCGACCTCGTGGCCGTACCTCTCGTCGTGCCGGTCCCACGGCGAGAGGTACAGCCCGGCGTCGACGCCGCGCGCGCGCGCGGCGTCAGCGAACTCGCGCACCACGTCGCCGAGGCCGCCGCGCCAGGGGCTGGTCCTCACGGAGTGCTCCGTGTACGCGGACGGCCAGAGGCAGAACCCGTCGTGGTGCTTGGCAACGAGGATGGCGAGCGACGCGCCCGCCGCGGCGGCCGCGTCCATCCACTGGGTGGTGTTGAGCGCGGCGGGGTCGAACAGGGACGGGTCCTCCTGCCCCGTGCCCCACTCGGAGTCGGTGAAGGTGTTCATCCCGAAGTGGAAGAACACGATCACCTCCCGCCGCTGCCACTTGAGCTGCGCCGCCGACGGGATCGGCAGCACCGGCAGCGGCGGCGTCACGCGCGTCGCCTCGGACAAAGACGCCACGCCGACGAGCACAGCGGCCGCTAAGCACAGCAACGTGCCTCCCATGTTCTCCTCTCCTCCACCGTTCTTTGCTGCTGTTATCCGTCGTCAATTGCAGTTGATATATAGCATCGTGCTACAGATGATGCGTTTGGAAGTTGGGGAGATCAGATAGAGCTGGCGTGCATTCTGCATGGACGCATGTGAGTCTGTTTCTCTGCCTCATGCGGCTTTGTTTTGTCTCGTGCAGAAACATATGCATGTGACGCGTTCGGAGTAATTTGATTACGCCTGACACGAATCCGGTTTATTATTGGAACGGCTGATTCCTATGAGATCATCGCGCTTTCTTCCTCGATTCCCTCGGGAGTTTGTCCAGTTCCCCTGTCAGATCAGACGGGCCAGGGAACGAAGGCTAATTTGGTTCTTGTGAAGCCAAGATCGAGCAAGATCCATTGGTTCTGTGTAGAGCAGCAGAGCACGTTGCCTTTGGACGTTGCTGTTGGTTGCACCCGAGGCCGAGGTGTAACGTCGCTGTAGCTAGGCGGTCACCGGACCACTGTCCTGCACGCTGGAATCGGGGGCGTGCCGTTCCTCTCTGCTGTGCGTCCCTCCTGCTGAAATCCGTCCAGGAATTTGGTCGAAGGCTCGAGCAAGTAGTTGTTTCGGTTCGCACCGCAGGACCTCCATGTTTGCTATTATGGGACGGGGGCTGGGGTGAGCCGTTAGTCGCGTCAACTCGTCCGTTGAGACTGCATAACATGAAGCTGAATAATTTTCCACTTTTATTTTACCGAAGAAACTGAAGAAATTTTCTTGCTCCTGATGGCCTCGACAATTTGAAAAGGACAATATGAAAAAGACACACCATTCGACTTTTTCATATCTTGCAAATGAAATTGAGATTGATCCTGAAATTTTATATGATTAAAGAACATCTCCTATCATATATATGGTAGTTTTTTTTTTGGAAATTTTGAAAATTTACAATATTTTCGCCTGTACGCGCCCGTAACGTGTGTTATACATAGAGGAGAATCAAGTTTATCTTATCTTAGTGGGATATTGCCGATGGTAATCAATGGTTTATTGGTTGTTTGAGATAAGACAGCTAGGTGGACGCTGGCTACTTTGCGCATTGTACATCGATCACGCACACGGTGACAGCTGGTACACCAGCTCCTGGAAATAGCAGGGTTTTAATTTCCTTGTGTTAGTATTAACTTCCAGATTTACTCGGAATGTTTCCGTTCAGATTTTTCTCTGATAGTCTCGGATCAGAAATAAATATAACTTTTTTGGAAACAGATACGAATTCAATAGCACACTATCTATCAAATACGAATATGGAATCAGACTATCCAAAGATTAGAGTTATCGGATATCCGGCCCACTGGCCACTGGGCTGCAAGCCACTGGCCACTGGGCCGGTCGGTTTGAAGGTCTCAAGCCTCAAGCTTGCTCATTCTTTTTGAAGCCCAATCTGAGTAATGGTAATTCTTTACTAGGGTATCATACTATCATTAACAGATGTACCTTTTTGGCAAGTGATTAGCCGATCCAGATAAACATGGGGATGAAGCACATCATATTCTCCTGTCAGATTAGTACTAACTCTGTACATAATCACACACTACATGCTAGTCAAGCTAATTAATTTAATGTAATTGCAAACCGACTAAACTTAACCAAATCTCTATGGGAAAAGGGTGTGAAATGAGATGGGAGAGGTACTATGAACAATTATTTTTGTTGGAGGTCCTGTACTAGTGCAGCATCAATATTAGAGGCATTTAAAGTTTAAAGGGTTTTTATGTTTCGATAAATATTCATGATCATATTTATTTTGATTCATATTCACTCTGTATTTGTATTTATATTTGAGGTATTCATATTCCTATCCGCATCCGATAAAAAATATGAAACCAAATATAATAAAGACATTATCTGTCCGTATCTGATCCGTTTGCATCCCTGTAGCTATCATTGGAAATTAATTAATTGAGGCAATGAAATCAACATTTGGAGTACAGCATTTGACAAGTCATTTCTAATTTCCCTCTACTCAATTATTTCGCTCGCTCACAATTTCACATCCCTCTCAAGCCTCAAGCCTCAAGCCATGGTGGTGAGCACGTAGACGACGTCGGTGAGCGTGATGACGCCGAAGTCCTCCCACCTGAGCGGCGTCATCTCGCCGGCGTAGCCGTACTGCCACCGGAACGCGGCGTCGCACACGAACGCCGCGAAGCCGCTCCTCTCCAGGCACCACCCCATGCCGCCGTACGCTGGCCGGTCGAGGAGGCCGCGGCGGCACACCGGCAGGTAGTCGCGCGCGACGGCGCCGTACTGCGCGAGGCAGAAGCGGGCGCGCATGTCGTACGAGCCGTCCATAAGGATCATGTGCTCCAGCTTGTCTCTCGCCGCGGCCGCCCTTGCCGTCAGCACGTCCACACCGATGGCTACCAGCTCGCCGCAGCTCTTGGCCACCGCCGTCCGGCTGTCCGACTGCAGCGCCCTCACGCACAAGTCGGCGGTGAAGTTTGTCCTGCCGTACGCGGCGGCCTTGGTCGCGTTCACGCACGCCCTATGGACGAAGTCGTCGTCGGACGGCGTGCCATTAATGCCGCCGTCACCAGTGGCGGCATTATGAGCTAGGAGGACGGAGACGAGCACGACGAGGAAGCTAGAGGAGGAAGACATCGCCATCGCCATTAACTAGCTTAGCTATAAGATGAGAGAGAGATGAGTGTATGGGCACATATATAGGAGCAGCTGATGGATCCCATAGCTTGTGTGACCTTGAATTCTTGATGCGTAAATTGGAGTAATCTTCTTATTAATGATTATGCATATATTGTGAATCTTCTTACCAATGTGAAGTATTGCACTGTTTTTTGGTTGCACAACTGATATGTTTATCTTTGAGACAGCACGTGGACATAGCAATTGCCAAATTACTTAATTAAGATACACTCGGATTGCTAACCTTTCCTCCATGGAATCAATCAACAGATACAACAATAACGAAGTCATTAACTGCTGATACGCTTCCAGGAGTGCAAACTCGGCAAGTGAGTTGGCGAGATGTTGGTGATCAGTATCATGTGCAATTTTTTGGATTCCTCTTGCTAAATGCTAATGCACGTGAATCTGGAGTGGTAACTGAAGCTGATCATGGAACCAGGATGTCATCTGCGGAGGTAAATTGGGCCCTATACAACATTTGAGACTTATGCCCTGAGACCAGCCCTACCAGAAGGCATGGCCCGATAAACCTGTATAGGACAGAGCCCATCATCCTATTTGAAAAAGCCCAAGCAAGCCTAGATCATAGCACAACACATCACAAAATGTAAAGGCCGCACAAAAAACTGCCTCTGAAGCCGAAGCTTCCCTGGCAAAGATCAAGATGCATTGTTTGTCTTGCCGGAAATGAATTTCTGAAGGAGCAATCTACATGCAGACAGATACAGGTTTAACAAACTGCAACTGGACAAGACTTTTGTTAAAATTTTACAAGCCCCACACAGCATAACCATGGCAATTAAGCTAAATTAGCACAACACACCGAACTAAAATATTACGACACCAAGTTTTTCTGTACTTGTTGCTCCAGACTCCAGCAAAACACACACAATAATTATGCCATTTACATTTCCACGATCAGTTTCTTGTTTCTTGTGTCCCAAAGCAACCTGACAATCGGAAACGCGGTCATTACGACAAATGATAAAATTGATGCATTGTTACTGCTCAAGTAAAAGTTTGGAGCAGTCCAACGGAAACAATCTAAGGCTGAAGGCTGAAATAGCTGATGGTGGTTGCTTACCACAGCACAAGTCAAGGAACCACCGCTTGAATGGATTCATTTGTGCTCTGCTCGAACCACTAGCTTCGTTTGCCTACCTCAAAGCCAAAGTAAAGCTTGACAATTCTCATTTTGTATGGTGTCACTCAAGTAGATGAGACACAAATATTACTTGTATCATACATCTTTCAAACTAAAGCAGTCAAAAGATGGAACATGAACGTTACCTGAGTGTTGACTTGAGCGAAAATGGCCTTCACGTCTTCGAAAACTGCATCCGGTGGCCTGGTACCATCAACCTGAAGAGGGGCACAACCAGCTATAATTCATTTCGGCAAAAAAAAAAAAACATTTCTCGCTATAGTATCTAGGGTAGCAAATCCTTCACAGTAGGGAACTATGCATGACAATTGTACATAGCTGCCTGTTGAAAAGTTTAAGTGCAATTTAAAGTGATGAGAAACAGTATGAAATCTTGTTGAACAATCGACTAATCAGCAAATAATGAGCTGTGGGGCCAATTCATGCGTAGAGATAAATATAGATGAAAAAAAGTCAATTCCTATTTTTATGATGATATAAAGTAAAAACTAAGGTATAGTTTCCATCCCCATGTAATAGAGGAAAGGGGGTATACACATTAGGATGGAAGTTAAGAAGCCCAAAACTATATTATTTCTTTAGAAAAAATAGACCCAAAATGATTCTCAAATATCTACAGTCCTTCATTTCTTCCATTATCAGTATATATTTATAATTTTAGCATACAGTATGCTGGCCATAAATTCGGAGCACTCTAAATTACCCTTCGAACCTTCCCCCTTTTCTCATAATACTGAATTAGAGGCAAAGTTGACTGCTGAAAAACTTCAAACCGGCTCCCGAAGATCTTGATGTTGTCATCATCTCTTCCCTGTAGACCACCAAATTGAGCACCAAATGAACCAAATGTGACAACAAGCTGGCCCTAAGAAAATCACAAGCACAAAACCTGATTTCGATTTAGAATGCGTCGCTCCATCTCTTCCTTTGAGCAGTCAATGAATAGTATGAACTCAGGCTCAATGTTAATCTGAAGCAGAAATGGTACTAATTGTGAAAGTGTGAAACACTCAACAGAAGATTGTACTGCTTTTAGCACTACTCATAGATACAGAGAAGCAGTCTTACAATACTCTCATACACTTGGCGGTTCTCTTCGTTTCGCGGAAATCCATCAAGAATAAACTTATCATTTCCACTTGCACGCATGGCCTTTAACAGTAGCTCAACGATGAGCTCAGCTGGCACAAGCTTCCCTTCATGCATGATATTCTTGATCATTGTACTGGTTGAAAAAGACAGATGTTAGAAAGATACCGAGATGATGTTTACTATATAGAAGCTAATGAGATCAGCAGAAGATGGAAAATAAGCCAATTTGTACGAAGCAGGAGTAGAGTGTTACCCTCGTTCGGTATCAGATTTAGCTTCTTCACGAAGAAGGTCGCCAGCACAGAGATGGGTAAACCCAAACTGGTTCACAATCTTAGCACACTGAGTGCCTTTGCCACTGCCAGGCCCGCCTGCACCGGCAATTCAGCAATGGACTGATCAGCTCAAAGAGTTATGCAGAACATATCATAGGCCTATTTGTTCAGTATTAGTATAAAAGAAGTTATACCTAGGACAAAGACAACTGTTATCTTTTTATCAGGAAGGGATGACCCAACGTATTTCTGCAGGAAAGGGAAGAAATTTTGTCAGTAAAACCAACCATAAACTTGCTGTCATAAATCAAGACATCTGCGAAGACATCGTATGTTTGCTATGACCAAAAAGGTCACACGACCTTTCTGTTATTGAAAACTTGCCATCCCTGCCCACATAAAACTCAGATTCCTAGACTACTACCTCCACAATGGCATCACATCATATAGTAGTTGCAGAAATCACAGGAGTGAATTCAACAAATATTTATGCCTCTTGTAGTCACATGAGTGCACCATCATCACTACTAATCCCTCACAAATAATATTGCTCAGTGTTTGCCATTTAGCACTCGTAAAAAATCGACGACAGGTACACCTGTAAGCTGTAGCAACATTGGGAAGCTATGGCCTTGTTCTTTTAGGCTACGATCGATGACTTTTGTTTGTGTTTTTTGAGACGGCAACGGGTGGTGCATATGGTTTTAGATTCGGGAATTCGCTTGGAAAATTCGGTTTGAAAAAGCCGCCCCATTTGTTTCGATTTTCAGAGAAATCAAAAACCCATCAGAACAGGGCCTATGATTATATTCATGTGAAGACAGAATTGCACAGCACACAGGAGTAGGATCGATCAATGGAGATGGTATTGAGCTTATGGAACTACCATCCAGCACAGAGTTACCTTGCCTGCATCTGCCATCTGGTCCCTAAAAATGGGTCAACAGCACCAATCAAACTCTGCGGAGAAATGCCACAAGTGTGCAGGTGTTAGTACGTAAATATACCACATATTCAAGCACAGGATACGTAACATTCCAATTTTTTGCCTCTTTTAAAAGTTGTCAGGTAAAAAATAATTAGCTGTGAATTAATTCCCACTTTAATGAAATTTCCGAGATGCAAAAAAAAAATGATCAAATAGCTTAGAATCAGGAAGTGAAATAATTTATTTTAAACCATCCTATTCAAATAGGCATCGTTGAATTTTATTGTAATTTTTGGAGTCCATGTGGATTTTCTTCGAACTCAATTTGATTAAATCCTTTTTGCGAAATTCTGAAACCCTTTCTTTTTCCCAAAAATCCCTGTGGGCCCATCCATCCAGCCTGCCCCACTGCTTCCTGCATCGGCCCCGCTCCGCAAACTCAAGCAGGCCACCTCGCCGCCAATACAATTTAACCAAACAAATACCAAATGTCACTGAAAAACTTTGGATTCAAACTAGGTGGGGAGAGGAAGGAGGATGTTACTTGGACGGTGAAGATATCCTGACACCTCTTGGTTATGATGATCTAAGGGTTATGGATGCGGCAGGCTTTGTTGTGAGAGATCGACGGCTAACACATACCTGTTCATGGAGATCTGACGGCTCAAGGGGCTTGTAGTAATCATTGTTAACCATTAAGAACACTATCACCGTAATCTAGTTGTCGCCGTCTTCTATTAATTGCTTGCTGGCCAGCTGCAGCCGCCGTATGTATCGATGTTATGCTACTGAAACCCTAGCTACTTTAGGCTATTTTCCTTTCCCTAATCTATTTACTGTATTACTCTTTCCTGCTCTTACATTTCTGCAAGTTGTTTTCAGTTCTTGTTAGGATTCGGATTCAATCCCTGGTTCCTGATACCAGAGCTTCAAATTTCACTGGCAAAGTTATATACAATGCAACAAAAAAAAGGGTAACACCTTAATTACTAGTAGCGAGAGTTGCTACTAGTAACAATTTACAATTTCACTGGCCAAGAGTTGCTAGTTGTCAACATCTATATAGTGAAACCTATAATTACTAGTAGCGAAAATTTGTTAGTTGATAACACCTTAAAGCTGGTGGTTAATAGTATCTAGAGTTGCTACTTTATCAACACTTAGAGTTGCTAGAAGCTATCAGTTATAGTTTTGTTATACTCGTTGTATAGATGTAACGTCTAAATGAAACGCAAAACAGACAGTTATTTAACGGAAAAACCATGTACAAGTAATAATAGAAACTTTTATGTTTGGTTATATCATCTCCATGATCTGCCACATACACGAACAAACAAACCTATTCTATCGAAAAAGGAAAGAGCAAGGCGGCACGGACAGTCAGCAGGCTCGAAAAAGGAAAGATGGGTGTGCTCACGAAAAAAAATCCTTTTTTGACACGGATATGATGGGCTCTCTAGAGTCTTAGAGACTTCATCTTATCAGGAACAAACCAATTCGGAAAAAGGAAACAAGAATTATCTGTGAGAATCACGGACGGCAAGTAAAAGCTAAGTAACAGCTTACTGCTGGATTTATGTTAGAACATACAAGAAACAAGCTGAAACAAGAATTATCTGTGAGAATCACGGACGGCAAGTAAAAGCTACGGGTTATGCGATCCTACGCAAGAAACAGCGCCCAATAAAAAAGGTTCCGATAGATCGTATTAAAAGGGTGGGAATACACAAGAAACATCTTAACCACCAAAGATTCCAGCAAAAAAGGCAGGCATATACGCGCTATAGAGAGAAAATAAGATTTTTTTTTTGCGATGTAGTAGATGTGATTTTCTCTTGGAATATAATTTAAGCTAGAGATGGTAATTAGACAGAGACAAGCGTAGGAGGAGGAGGTGTACCGGAGAGAGCTTGCAGTTCTTGGCAATGGAGTTCGTCGCTGGCCTCCACTCTCGAGAAGAAGCAAAGCAATTAAACAGCCAGCCCGTAACCGTGAGGGGGAAGAAAAGGACGCGGGGAACAAAGTGGGATTCGGATTCCGGAACGGAACGGAATTTGGGCGGCGACCAAGGCCTGAAAGGCAGAAAGAAACGCGTAGCAGTCAGTCTTGGTCGTGAGCACTGTGTGTGGTGTCGGGTGATCTTTCTGCGAAGGGGAAGGAAACTAGCTAGCTGTTAGATCTATTCTTTTAAACTACAGTTTATTAATTTAATAAATAATAATTATTGAACAAAAATCAAGCTAAAAGCCAGCTAAAAAGCTAAAAATAACGAGCCATTATACCACTTCCTATCATTTTTTTGGCGTGTGGACAGATCAGGTTGATTTTGCAGGAACTAATTAGTAACTACCTCCCTCCCTCCGTTATTTTTCACTTAACATTTGTTATTTTTTATGGTTTTTAAAATATAGCTTTAACCATTACTTTTATAATATTACATTATAATATACTAATAACATTATAATATAATTAAAATAGTTTTAACATAAATCTAATAATATGATCTTTATGGTACTAATCTAGATAGTTTTAAATTTATTAATAATCGAATTTTAAAAGATTTGATGGCGCAAATGCTAGGCAACAGGCAAGAAAGCAGAACGGAGGTAGCAGTGAAACACCATTGAGCAGGGCGTTTCTTCGATGAAGTTTGAACGGGCCACGCATGCGAGCCGACGTTTCCACGTCCGATACGGCAACGACGACAGTAATCCCATGTGAGATAGTGCTTTTGCCATGCTTTGCCTCACGCCGAAGTCTCCACTCCCACCTATAGCCAGCCGGCCATCTTCGCCACCACCTGACCAAGCCTTATGCCGCTACTGCGCATACTGTCCCGCTGCCACGGTCCATTTGTTTACTTGATGTCCGCTTCCTAGCTACGCCTCTTCGCGCTGAGTCTTCACATACCGAACTGGCCGGATGCCTAGATTCAGCAGGATTTTACCCTCCGGGGCAGAGGTTCTAATAAACTGAGCACCTACACCCATAGACTGTCGTATACAAGTCTTAAAGTAATAACTAATAACTTTATAAGTGGTATTATGTCTTCTCCCTCTAAAAGTCTAGTCTAATGAGTGAGATCTCCCTCACACTTATAAGTTGCTTTTTTCTTTCCCACATCTAATATGGAACTATTTCCAACATTCTCCTCCTTATACATTGGTTGTGCACTTCCATAATCATGAAGTCCAAGGAGATGTTAGGCGTCTGGGCTCTGATACCAATTGACAGACCGAACCCTGACTGTATGCATAGATCCAACCGAGTTTTACTCTTCGGGCCACAGGTCCAAATGGGTTAAGCACCTGAGCCCACAGGCTACCATATGCAAGCCCTAAATTAACAACCTTATAGTGGTATTGAGTATTCTCCCTCCAAAAGACAAGTCTAATAGGTGAGGTCTCCCTTACACTTATAAGTTGTGATTTTCCTTTCCCATATTCAATGTGGTACTATTTCCAACAAGTCTCACTACCATCACCACCGGCAGCCTTTTCCGTTGTAGAGCACCGTCACCGAGCTCCTTCCAACCGCCATGGTCGCCACTGTCGCTAGCTCTTTGGACACCAGCTCAGAGCAAGACTGTGACACCTCGGCATATGTAGAATTAGGCCCATGATGGTCCATATGTGTGTGTGCACATGAGGGTGTGGATTAGTCACATCTTCCTAGTTTAGCTTGAGAATCACTAACATATAATCCTAGGGCTTCCAATAGTAGCAACCTCCGATTAACCGTTTTGCGCGAAGCGAAGACGAAAGTGCAAGCGGGTTGCTACGTGTGCGTGGCCTATCCAGAATGAGGTTAGGCCTAAGCCGGTTTGGACCCTAAGGCGTTACAAATGATATCGAAGCTGACCCTCGCGGTTACATGAGCGTGTGCGGTCAGGGGCGCAGACATATGGCGTATGGCGCTTGTGGGTTCGGAGTGGACACACTGCATGGCATATTGTGCCGAGTTTTCCATATTAAGAGGTGTTCATATTGATTTTTGCTGATAGCTTTTGGTTTTGGGTTTATAAATACTAACAACTTATAGAGGGAGAGACATGATTTTAGCCGATATAAATTAAGTCATTACAGTGTCTACTACTATCGACTGGTAGACCCCGTTTTTAAAAGACACTCTGTTTAAAAGGTATGTACTGTAAAAAAAACTATTTACTGTAGGAATAGTTATTAACGAACAATCCTAATTAACATACGTTCCTTAATTTTCATGTGCTTCGTACCCAGCATTTGCTCCTCTACATTTAACCCTCAATTACATCTCTGTACGCCATGGTGGTGACCACATAATCGTTGTCTGAGATCTCGAATTACTAGCTAGCATTAGCAACAGGCCGATAGGCAGATCTGATCGAAGAGGACGGCACGGTATTAAAGCCACCCCAGCCCCACGCGCTGCCAGTGCAGTGTAGTTGCTTGCCGGGCACCACACCGTGCAAATTTTAGCAGGGCTGTTTAGAACGCCGAAACGAAAAACAGAGTAACAGAGAAAACACACAGAAAAATCATAGGAATGTAATAGCAAAATAGAGGATTGAAAAACATAAAAGAAAAATATAGGAGAAGACGTTTGGAATGCAGGAACTAAAAGTATAAACAATACCTCACGAAACATTAAAAATCATTATGTGCGAAAGAGAAAGATAGGAACAGAGAGATTGCATTAGAACTTTCAAAGGAAAAGTTTTCCATGAATTTTCACCTCCTTTTTCTTTTCCTCCAAAAAAGCAACTTTCCAAATGAAAGGAATAAGACCAATTTTCTATTCCTCCGCTTTTTTTAAGGGAGTAGGGGGAAAATTCATAGCCGTTAAATTTCTAATACAATGATCATAAATTTAAATGAAAGTTACCGAGAAAACACCCATCACCCTTTTCTTTGATCCAAACAGGCCCTCAAGCCGTAAGCCGTCTGCTCTGCAGCAACGAACCAACGGGGGTTCAAAATCGTTGGGCGCGGCCGTGATCCCACGTGCCGGTGCCAGTGGTGGTCGCCGGCTGGCTATTGCTCTGAACCCTTATAAAACCTCCGTTTTTGCACGGCATCTGCGGCGCACACACCACACTGGCATAGCCTCCAACGACGATATGGCTATGGACATTGCTCACAGGGACTACCTCCTCGCCGCGCTCCACCGCCTCGTTGGCGTCGGTGTTCTCCTCCCCTGCCTCCTCGCCGAGTTCATCGTCTTCGCCATGCGGCGGCACGCGGCGCTCTACCTCGTCCCCGTCTCCGCGGTGCTGCTCATGTACCGCTTTCGCCGCCGCGCTGCGGCCGTGGGGATCGGCCTCGTCGACTTCTCGTGCCTCAAGCCGCCCCGCCGGCTGCGCATCCCGGTGGCCGCGCTGCTCGAGCACTTCAAGCTCATAGGCTGCTTCGACGACGGGAGCGTCGAGTTCATGACCAAGGTCATTGAGGCCAGCGGCATGGGCAACGAGACCTACTTCCCGCCGTCCCTGCACTACATCCCGCCTGCCGCCACGCACGTCAACGCCATCCAGGAGGCGCACATGCTCTTCTTCCCCACCCTGGACGACCTCTTCGCGAAGACCGGCGTGCCGCCGTCGGCCGTTGGGGCGCTCATCGTCAACTGCAGCGGATTCTGCCCCGCGCCGTCGCTCTCTGCCATCATCGCCAACCACTACCGCATGCCCAGCGACGTCAAGACCTTCAACCTGTCCGGCATGGGCTGCGCCGCGGGCGTCATCGGCATGGACGTTGCGAGAAACCTCCTGCGGGCGCACGCCATGTCCTACGCGGTCGTCGTCAGCGCCGAGATCATCACGGTTGGGTGGTACAGCGGCAAGGACCACGGCAAGCTCCTCCTCAACTGCTACTTCCGCACCGGCTGCTCCGCTGCGCTCGTGAAGAACAAAAGAGGCATGACGGCGGCTGCAGTGCCGATCAAGTACCGGCTCGTCAGCTTGACGCGCACGAACCAGATAGCCAACGACCGCAGCTACCGCTCCGGCTACCGGGACGAGGATAACGAGGGCATCACGGGCTTCACCCTCGGCCATGGCGTCGGCCGCATGGTCAGCGAGCTGCTACGCGCGCACCTCGTCACGCTCAGCATGTCCATCCTGCCATGGCGCGAGAAGCTGTGCTACGTGACCGCGCTGCTTCTGTCCATGCGGCAACGCCGAGACAAGCTCGCCAACTCCGCCATGCCGATGCCCGACTTCCGCGCGGCGGCGGACCACTTCTGCCTGCCGTCGTCGGGGAGGCCGATGATATGGAGGCTGGGGCAGGGGCTCGGGCTGAGCGAGAAAGAGATGGAGGCGGCGCTCATGACGTTCCACCGGTTCGGCAACCAGTCGGCGGCGTCGTTGTGGTACCAGCTCGCGTACCTCGAGGCCAAGGGGAGAGTCCAGAAGGGCGACACGGTGTGGCAGCTGGGCATCGGGAGCGGGCTGAAGGCGAACAGCTTGGTGTGGGAGTGCGTCGCCGTCGACGACGGCGTCGCCGGCGGGCGCGACGGGAGGAATGCCCCGGGGCCGTGGATGGAGTGCATCCACAAGTACCCCGTGACGGAAACGTAAGAGAACTATACATCCTCATGGTGTGCGCGAGTACCAAATATCGTGCCATGTATGCGTTGATGCATGGCAACATATCACGCATCACGTCGTTCGATATCTCAGTGCGCTGTTCTTGAAGAACACAACGCAAGAAATCGATGAACGATTGCGAGCGAGTTTAGCCATATAAATTTATGCTCAGTTAATGAGTCAATCGGGTGTTTTGCTTCAAATATTACTCCAAAACAATTGGAATAAGAGCTATCGTGTTGTGTACACAGATTAAGAAGTGTATTAGTAGCTTGTTCTGTTCCCATTTTTCTATCATGAAAAACATCTCATTGGGTGCCAATGCCGGACACTGGACTTAAAAAAAATTTTGTTTCTTAAAAATAAAAATCAGAAGCCAACACTAGCCTAATCGGGCAAGTCCAAAGTTTGCAGAGCGTACGTATATTTGCTAAGCGTTAGGTTTCTAATAAGTATGCCCGTCCAAAGTTTCTGTCGCAGCTAGTAAATGAGGTGGTACGTCGACTATCCATGCTGGTTGGTGAAACGGCATTGATGGGGAAAGACAATGCACGTGGTAAAGTTATGACTTATTACTGTCTGGTCATATTTATAAGCTGTACTAGCTAGGCTCATGCATGTAGACTTTGTATCTAGCCTACGCAGAAACTCTACCGTCCTGCACTGCTTCCATGCAATGCAATTACAGAAGTCGGGCTAGTTTTGATACGAAAAACTATATTAGTTTTTACTGATGATTTTGTCTTATGAATAGAAATAAATTATAGATAGATATTTGTATATGATTTAAGCCGATATAAATAAAGTCGTTATAATATATACTACCATCGACTAGTAGATCCTGTCTTAAAAAGATACTCTGTTTGAAAACTAAGCATCATAAAAAAGACATTTATTGTAAAAAATAGCTTTTAGAAGCTAAAGTAAATAGGGCCAGACTAAAACACCTAAAACTGCCCCGAGCAAATTTTAGTCTTCCAAATGGTAGACCTAGGATAGGTTCTTTTGAATTGTGGTTTATGGTTTTTGACTTAAAATTTTGAATCCTAGTTATTTGTGTGTGAGAGAGTACGGATATGAAGCATTTTTCGTACTTCAGGAAGTATATACTCCCACTTCTAATATATCACTTAAACAAATATTTTATGCATCTTTATCACTTTCACTATACTTAAATATTAATTCTAAGATACTCCAATGCGACTTGATTGAAAAAGATTTATGGGAGCTCTTTATTTTTGCTTATATACTTTTTTATGTATAAAGAGTACATACACAAATTATGATACTAAAAGTGAACTTTCATGAATTTTTTTCATAAAACTCACTTTGGAGTATTTATAATCATTATTAGAGTATGCTCAAATAGATAAATGTGTACAATAATACTATTAAAAGAATATATTAGAAGTGAAAATATGTAATCTCACAGGTATATAATCATGTTTCTATGTATATATTCCGATCCGACGAATCAGGCGTTTCGGCACTTGATTGCCCCGAAAATGCGACTGAAAAATGTTAGCCCAGCAGTACATCTTTTCATCTCTCCAAAACTGTACGTTCGTACACTCCAAAGAATCGAAGATGATGCCAAAATAGTATTGAGTCCTTTTACAGGGTAGGAAGCTAGGAGCTTCTTCAGATGCATATTTGGCCAGCCAAAATGCCAGGTATGCTGTACTAAAAAAAATGCCAGGTATTCTGCCACACGTACGTACGCGGATTCGGCCGCACCTCGTACTCTCCAACGCTGCACGTACCTACAACCTCTTTCGCCATGCATCGACGTACATGTCTGGCATGGTCTCATATGTGCGGTGCGGCGGGCCTGCAATTTGCCGTGGCGCCGTCCACTCCACGCGCGCGCACGGCCCACGAGCTGCTCGCCTACGCGCGACACTGCGGCTTTGCACTCCACACGCTCGCGCCCTGCTAGGCTTGGGCCGCGTACCCTCCGCCCACAAAGCCACCGCGGTCGAATCTGCGGCCCACCGCGCTGTCGCACTTATCCTGAGCATGCCCACGCTGCCGTTGCAACCCGCCACGGGCACGGTCAGCCTGAGCATGCCTCCGGTCGCCCGGCGCGGCACCCTTTGGCTCGGCCGGTTTGTGTTGAGCTTCTACTCCCAGTTTAAAAAAGAGAAATTTGATAATTTGTCCTACCTTTCTTTGCAAACAGTTTATTTGCCCCACAGTTGATATAAATTGATTATTTGTTCTATCTTTGAATTTTTATTTGATCATTTGCCATCTTTGCATTTTCAAACCATTTCCTCTTTTTATAAAGCTAATTTATATTAGAAAATGACCAAATTACCCCTGAGCAAAAACGCCTATTTGGCAAACTAATTAGTATTATAGACACGACTTACGTAGCTTCATTGAGAGTGCCCTTAGCTATTGCTTCCGATATGTATCTACCAAGGCATGTGACGTGATGCTGGACCCTTAGGCTTCCCAACCTTCAACCGCGGGGCTTCAGAACAGGGCACGGAAGCATTATGGTTCTGTTCAGACGACGTGTATCATCAATAAACGTCAGTAACAAAGTTGCCGAACTTTACATACTTTCTCTTGAGTCCACACACCAATTTGATAAACCCAATGCAAACTGTTGATTTTACATCATTTGGTTAAATTATTGCTCTGGAATTTCCAAAGTTACACTTAACCAGATACAACAACATTGTAGGGAACGGGCTCCTAGATAGTGCAATTCAACCAGCGTGATGTAAACCGTTTGCAACCAATCCCAGCACCCAACCAAAACCCAGAGTTGACTCCTAAACCTTCATCCCAAGACCAGGCAGTCACTAGTCAGGACTCAGCAAAACCAGTTCGCTGGGGAACGTAAACAACACAACAGACGGTTCTTAAATCAAACAGCCTAATAAAAGGGGTGAAAAAAAACAAAACTATATATATCCCTTGCTAGTAACCTCACTTCCAATGGCTATAACAAATCTAAATATTTCAATTGAGGAAACAGGAAATGGAGGAAATCAACCAGAGTATGTAATGACACGAAAAATTGGGTCGTTCTATATGAATCCATGTTCTCCATGGTGTCTGCCGAGTGCCATCACTGCCATGCACCTTGACATGTGAAAAATGCTCATGCTATCTGCTTCCCTTTCCTAACTCTATCGAGTTCTGACTCAGCTTCTTGCAGTGCCGATTTCAGTATAGATACTCTCTGTTCTAGCTCCTCCACCGAGCCCCTTTTCAGAGCAGACTTGTATGGTGTAAGGAAATGCCGGGAAAAACTTTGTAGAGCTTGCACACCACATACCTGAAGAATTAAAGTCAGATATCTTCAAGCGTAAATAAATAATAGAAGCTTGAATAGGTGAAGCGGTGGATTCCTTACCTCCTCCGGAAGCAAGGGCAACTTCGTGATGTTGAAGTCATCATATAACATATGGAACTGATCAATATATTTTTGTTGCATTTTTATCCGTGCTTTTAGCAGTTTTGACTCAACAGCTGCAAGGAATGACATATGAGTAGATTGAAATGCATAAAAGACTTGAAGGGTGTTCAAAATGTATCAATATGCAGAGTCTCTGTTTTGTCTCGTATTCAAAAGGCTTATAGGATACGTTTTCAGCCAAAGTTGAAGAGAACATGATTCTTTGCTTGCACAATAGGTGCTTATGAAATTCAAAGGTGAATCTGGTGCATTTACATTTCCAAGAATGCTTCAAGACACTGAAGACAGTAAAACAAAATAAGATAGTTTTGCCACTAACCTTCCTCATCAAAAAGAACTTGATTGATAATAATACTGTGTGCATCAATCTCGAACTTTGCTAGCTCTTGCACCAATCTCTCCGTTTCATATAACGAAAGAAATTCAGGAATACAGACACATACAAAAGTTGTCAAGTCCTGAGAAGAAAACCAAATAAGTTAGTCAGAAGAGGATAACATCTTTAATATTAGGTGCTTTAAATAATGCAGAGATATACTGAGAAGACAATCAGGGCAAACTAATCAGATAATCCAGTATGGTTAGTAATTTTATGTTAATCCAGTTGTACTTTTGTGGACTTAAGTTGGACAAGCGAACAAGTCATTTGACTGTGGCTTGTGCAGCAAGCAATTAATATGCTGATTGTATAAATTGTGAGACACCAAAAGCTACAATTGCCAGGCACTTCCCAGATTACAGTTCTAACCTCTACCAACAAATTTGGATCAAATCTTAAGAGCAACAATACATTGTCACCAATTCAAATCTCAAGCCATAACTTCCTATAGGCTATAGCTGATTATCATTACTATTATAAAAAAATGAGTTGGTGGTTGTACGTCTGTTCTCCTCCAACCGCCTCATTCCTTCTATTTCTTACTATTCTACATTTTTTAACCGATCAGAGCAACCCTCTTTTATATATAATTTTCTATACATATAATAAATTCCGTTGCAACGCACGGACACATAACTAGTTATTAGAAAGTCACGAGTTGTGGCAGAGGTCCATTCTCCCATGTGTTCTCTAATTTTTTACGCAACTCATAAGTATACTTCTGCAAGTGGCACTTGGGCATGTTCCTGTTGTTTTAACATCCTTTGCACATATGGAGTTACCTGACCTCACATGATAAACAGCCTACCTTGTTCATTAGATAAAAGATATATGCTGCTCTACAGGTTGGTAGTCTTACCGGATCTTTAAATTGCTTGTTCACTTGCTCGATCACATCCTTCATACCTTCGAGTCTTCCAAGCATTGCATCCTCGTTCAGTTCATCGCCAAGACCAAACAATTGACTGGCCTGTCACAAGCATATATTGTTGTATTAGCTACTTGTTGGTTTTCATCTCTGTCAGTCCAATTACAAATTTGTCCATGACTACATGTGAATGCGCACATCAAGTACATACTACCACTTAACTTCAATATGAAGAGAGGTACTATGTCATCACTCATTATAAATATTTTACTTCGAAAGAGGACTCATCATATCATTTTCAAACAATTAAACAACCATTATTTATTTGGGGTGTCATTGGTTGCTTGCTCTATTGAAGAGAACATAGGTTTCCTCTGTTATTTGTTTTGTTATAATTTATACAAGGTATAGACATGATGATATGAACTGATATGATATCATGTTATTTCCCAAAAAAAGCAACAAGGACATCTGCATACATGTGTGGATGACATGACAACAATTATAGTTTTCCAGTAGCTTGAAATGTATAAAGAATACCTGATTCAACAGACCGCCAAATCTATTTTTCAAGGCCATCATTTTCTCTAGACCCTTCTCGAGTGTTGATGGAAACTGCAGCAACCGTAAAGTATGCCCCGTAGGAGCAGTATCAAAAACTACAACAGAGTAATCCATTGTTTGGACTAATCTGCAGTAAGGGAAACACATCAGATAGTTGCTAGAAATCGAGAAGTGGTTGAATAAGAAACCACGTTTGCAAAGGGAAGACTGACAAACACCAGAGTGGGACAAAAATTACTTTAGCATTTCAGCAAAACTCATAGCTTCATCAACTCCTGGAATTGCGTTTGTTAATTCTGAAAGGAATCCTTCCATTCCTTCATTTGACAGATCATCATTTTCTACCTTCGGGTCAATTTCCTGCAAATTAAGTATTGAAGATGAGGTGGTTGAGCCAAAACACCATTTCTAATCAAAGGAGTCAAGTTGCCTTTTATGGAAATAATCAAAATAATGAAAGTAGCAAATACAAATAGTAAAATAACAAGAGTAAAAAAAAAGAGAGAACAAAATCAAGCCAGCAGAAGGTTGCAAAAGATATTGGCAGCAATAATCTGATAAAGAATCATGACACTGGACCAGAACTGATTTATCTTGTTTATCGTGCACTGCAATAAATGACTGAGTGTTAAAAACGGTTTTCTAACAAAATCTTATTTGATTCACACAAAAAATCTTATTTAACACGCATTAAAAGTTACAGTAAATGAAGAAACAATAAGGAATTCAAGAAACAACAGCCTTCTTTCCTATGAATCAGACACTTATTTTCTATTTCCCCTAGACCACAATGGAATGTATTAAGAAGGAAATTGCTAGACAATATGTAAGACCATGTAGTGGCAACCACGTGATGGTGATGAGTATTTGACTTTGCTTTTGCTTTGTTGTCATTGTTTGAGTTTGATTTTGCGCCATTTGAATCTCTGGATTATGCAATCAGAGTGGTAGCGGTCAAACCGGCCAGTGCATAGCGGTCTGATCGGCATAGGTGCCGCAATCAAACCGGTCCCCTGTTACTGAGAAAGGTTGAAGTCGGTTGCTAGCGGTCTGCCTGGCTTGTGGTTGGCGGTCAGACTGACCTCTGTGCAATTGTGTTGAGTTGAGTTGGTTTTGATTGTTAGTCATGGCGAAGTCCATGCAAACGTTAGTCATGGAGAATCCATGCAAGTGTGAGTCATGATGTGTCCATGCGTGTGATTTACTAATAAGCGCCAAGTGCATGTCATTTGTACTCAATTCAATTGCTAATTCTTTGATGTGCAGGTGCTTGATGATTGTTGCAGCCAGCGGCAAGACCGAGGCTTCAGAAAGGGTTCTGAGGCCATGGCGTGTCGCGTACGTCCAAGTGGAGCATAATCTCAAGTGAAGAAGCACGGAAGAAAGACAAGGACGTGATGAGGCAGGTGCATGCATGTGGTGTGCCAATTGGATTTGTGTGTTTCAAGTGATGACAGTTCTCAAAGCAAACGTACGATCTTGACGACAAGTAATTGGGCATCACAGACTATGGTGTGATGTAGTGTGCTATAGGACTCGGGCGTTTCAAGTGATGACGGCCTTGGAGCAGACATATGATCTTGGCGACGAGGCATTGGGCATCGCATCTTCGTGAAGACCGGTACGTAGCAATTGAGAAAATTGTCCAATACCAAGTGGATTGGTGGTTTGCAAAAACCGCAGCAATGGTCTAAGGGATTTAGATTACATCTTTGGAGATGAAATGTCTTATCAGGCTTCTGGAGCCATAGAAGTTGCACTTTGAAAAACGTGCAAGTATGTGTGAGAATAAAACCTATTTATGTGTAGGTTACCAAGTTTTTCCATTTGTAAGTGGTATGATCTACTAAATAGTGGCTGGTTGTTAGGGTTAAGTGAGAGGTGAGAATTTTCACTATATAAGCCCTTGTGTGAGGAGAGAAAAAACATTTGAGATAGGATTAAGGTTTTCTTGTGTTGAAGCATTTTGTGCGTGTGTGTTCTTGGGTTAGAGTTCTACTATCTTGAGGGAGTAGCTGTAAAATATTCCTTTTCAAATAAAATGAATATCCAAAGTTTGTCCAAGTGAGTTGTGCCATGGATTTTTCCTTGTACTTTTGATTTACTTGTCATTCTTATTTGGATTTCTCTCTTGTCAATCTTTCCTAGTGCCAAGGATGTGTAAGAGGTGGGGGTGTCTCTTGAAGATCTTATCACATCCATCTAGGTGCCTTCTAGGGAAAATTCTTGAGTTTTCCCAATTTACCTCAGAAGAGGTGATTTTGTGGTTTTACTCTTGTGAGTGATTTCGTGTTGCAATCTAGCTTGTTATGACATGTGAAAACCTATCTAAAGTCATCTACATCTTCTAGGACTCACGAGCAAGAGTAGATCAAGATTTCCTTCTTTTGTCTGGTTTTGGTGCAAGCTTCCTTGTTTTGGATAAATGTCATAAATTTGGCATCGATTTTTCACAATCCATGATTGGAATAGGTTCCTGACATCCTAGGGAAGGATTGTGCTAAGTTTCACTGTATTTGGATCAGTGGTTTGAGAGTTATCTCTTTTCTTGGATTGTGTGCAGTGCAGTCTACATTGTTCCTTGGCGAGCGGTCATACTAGTGGAGACTAAAGTCTCAGGCGATTTTTGTGATCTTTGGCTCTTGGCTTTAGTGAGCTTGTAAGTTTGTGCTTCCGCTGCATAGTGTTGTTAATACCTGGGAGAAGATTTTGAAATAGTCATTCATCCCCCCTCTTGCCATACCGATCCAACACAATGGGTACTTCTTTTCTACAATTCCGCCATCTTATTCTCCAATAAACCTCCACAGAACATATATAAAGGAAACTGCTAAACAACAGATACTTATTTTCTATAACTCACCCACCTTACCTTCAACTGCCATCCTAAATGGAACATATATTGAGGAATCACCACAGTATTATTGAAGCACAAGCAAAATCTCCATTCAGAAAAGGTTCATAAACATACAGGTCCCATCACTAAGCAACTCCCCACATACCAGAAGTAGCAACAAAGCCAAACCAACCCAAAATTGGGAACTTTCCAGTTTGCATAGCCTGGACTGGAGGAGTGCCCGTGGTATATATACTCTTACTAGTTACGCACTCGTGCGTTGCAATGGAATTCACTGAATGTATAGAGAATCGTGCTATAGAAAAGAGTTGCTCTGATCAGTTAAAAAGTGAAAAATGATGAGAAGTTAAAAGAATAGAACGGTTGAAGAAGAATAGACGTACAACCACCAACTTGTTCTTTATAATAGTAATAATGATACTTTGTTACATAATAGGGGCAATGTGCGAATTTTCTACCCGTACTTTTTCTCCTCTTCCACGGTACTGTCCCACCCTCCTCTCCCAAAATTCGGTGAAACTACCATCCTATCCGATCACCAGGCCATGGCCATGCAATCTATCCATCCAACCCTCGCAAATACCACCCAATTGGGCCGAATCAAGAGACAACCGCGGGAGAAAAATCGTGGGTTGCGACATGGAACCAGCGAGATGGGAAAAGGATGGAATTTTCGTTACCATGGCGTAGAGGTTGGAGAAGCCGCGGACGAGGGTGGGGAACTTGGTGAAGCGCTGCTGGAAGGCGTCGCTGAGGTTGTGGGCGGGGTCGGTGGAGATGATGAGCACGGACTGGCGGACGGAGGCGAGGAGGATGGAGAGGATGGAGCTGCACGTGGTCTTGCCGACGCCGCCCTTGCCGCCGACGAAGACCCACTTGAGGCTGTCCTGCTCCAGGAGGTTCCGCACCGTCGGGTCCGGCGCGTCGCCGGCGTCCACCACCGCCGCGGACGCCATCGTCGCCTCCTCTGATTCCGCGGGGGGCGTTCGGGGCGAGAGAGATCTGGACGGGAGAAGTGGAGAGGCGGACGGCGGTGGCCGTGGGGCAGGCGGAATCGTCTAGGTGGGAATTCTTTTCCCTTTCTGGACCGTTTTCACCTTGGGTTCTTTGGTCGGGGCAGGATGGGCAATTCGTATTTGAATATATTTTTCATAAGTAAATTTTGTATGGCTGGCTGCCACACCTAGAAGGCTAGACTCGCCAAGTGTACCATACAAATTAGCTATCGAGTTTTGCCTCCACGGCAAACTCACATCATTGCTCGAGATCACAGTTGTACACATGATCGCACTTGTGATTCTGGGAAGGAGGCGCGGGCTGGTATGGGGCGGACGAGCGTATGGAGAGTGGAGACTTTTGAGGGACGAGTCCGAAGGTGCAGTGGCATCCTAGCGTCGGGTCGGCAGGGCCCGTGTACCGTAAGCGCAATGTGGGACTGGGGGGTGGGCCTGGGCCGAACGAGCGGCAGGAGGCGGCGCCCACGATTGGAACCGCGTGGGGAGGGGGCGCAGACGTGAGACGGCGTAGGGAATGAGATAGACGTGGGAAAGAGGTGTGTGAGGAGGAGCGATGGGATGGGCCGCCGGGGATCCCGGAGGAGCACGATGAGGGTCAGCGCAGCCTTTTTTGTCAGTGCCGTCTCTTCCTCCCTTGCCGACGCCGCTCAACCTAGAAGATAGGGTTGAGTCGGCATAGGGAATGAGAAAGACATGAGGAATGAGAGAAATTGAGATTGAGTCTGTAGGGGACGAGATAACGTGGGGACTAGGATTGGCCTAGAACATGAGATTGAGCCAACTAATGGGCCAGTCGGTTGAAAGAAAATACAAAAGAGGCCAAATTTTTTGGTCGAGCTAGGTCTTTTTGGTATAGGCCGAGATAACTGAATTTCACCGAATTTTGGTCGAAGATGTTTTCTCTAGTGCTGACCATCGAAAGTACAAAGACGGTGCAACCCAAGTCGATACTAGCCCCAGCATCTCAAGACTCCCACTCTTCAAGTCAAAAGTCCCCACACGCAGGAACATCCAGTTAAACATCGCCAGCGGTGGGGAAATTTAACTTTTTGCCACTCTTAAGAATGCCACCTATTCAAATGCCACTTTCTTCGTTGCAATTAAAATTTTATCACTCTTAAAATTTGGTTCCTAATTAATTGCCACTTTCGAGTCCACGAGGCGCCAAATCAGTGCCATGTCAGCATCCAGCTTGGACTTAGACGCGAAATGACGATTTTGCCCACCACATGTTTTTATCGGTTTTGGCTCATGGATCGGGAGCAAAACCCTAATCTCATTTCCCATTCTGTAGCCGGTGGTAGCGACGGTTGGCCCGCCGCCCGCCCTGCCCTCCGGCCGGCGCCCGTGCTGCGCCTCCGTCGCCGCGCCTGCTGCCTCGCCCCGCGCCGCGCTGCTGCGTCTGTCCCGCCGCCGGCTCCTCCGTCCCGCGGCCGCGCCGCGCCCGTCCCGCGGCCGCGCCGCGCCTCCGTCCCCGCGCGCGCCCGCGCCTCCGTCCCCGCTGCGCCTCCGTCCCGCGCCCGCAGGAGGGGGCGGCTCGGGAATCGGCAGGAGCCATAGGACGACGCGCGGCCGTCGAAGTCGAAGCTGGAGTACGCGGCGCGGACCAACTCCCGTACCAAGAAACACACACCTCGATGACCCCGAGGTGACCTCTCGATCGCCCAGGTCCTCCCCGCTTGACCCCTCCGGCTCCGAATCGAGCCCACCGATTTCGAGCCCCAGATCGCCTTCGAGGACGCCGTCAAGCTTGGAGCTGTCCGGGATCGGTCTTGGGTATTCTTTCTGCGATTGTTGCCGTGATCTGGCTTGTTCTTCTTGGTCTGGATCTTTGCAGTGGAGGCGCCGCTGAAGAGGTCGTCTTAGGTACGGATTAGGGGTGCCCTGCGGGGAGCTTGTAGATTTTTAGCTTCTGATTGGATCATAGTGTAGCTTAGCTAAATATAATTTAGATAGATTAAATGTTATCCTTATTTTTTCTCTCTCTCGTGGGCAGGGTCTCCCAGTTTCTGCCATTTGTGTTGGATAGAGCACATATGACGAATCTTCGGTAATTTCTCATATGCTTGTTGCTATTTGCTGAGTAGGCTACAGCGAAAACCATGAAACTGGATGCTTTCACCTTCTGTTGTGTTAACAGATATTTTTTGTGAGGTTGATGTAACTTATTGGGTATTGACATTATACCATTATCAATTAGTGACCAAAATAATTATCTCATTCGACCAACTTACCATAGATGTGGCATTGTTCTTTTTTTCCTACTTAGTTCCACTTTGTCGACTAAAAGTAAAGCTATTTCCTTTTTAGATCCACTACTATGTGCAATCTTATATTCATATTAACGAATACCGTGATCGGTTAATTTTGGTAAGTATCGAACTAAATGTTCCAATCCAAACTGTCAGGTGGTGAAATGGCTGGATGTATGCATGACGGTAGTAGAGGGGTAAAATGGTCATCTCATTTTTAGATTTCAAGTTGGACGGTGACATGGCTACAAAATGGCAAGCAATTAGGAAACTTTCTCTCCCTAATGGCAAAATTTTAATTGCAACGAAGAAAATGGTATTTGAATAGGTGGCATTCTTAAGAGTGACAAAAAGTTAAATTTCCCCAGCGGTGCGCCGCTCGAGGGTCTCTGGGTGGTGCAGCAAGGCGGCCATCCCGTCCCTGTAATCAAAGGAACGCGTTTATCGATGTTGAAGAACCGGAGCACCTATATCGATGTTGATGAATATAGGTGCAATCCATTGTGGTGGACAAAAGGGCCGGCCGGCGGTAGGGTGCCATTCGTTGAAAATATCAGGGCACAGTCTCTCACTCAAAATAAAATAAAACAAAAGGACTAGACAAAATAGCATGTAGTGTAATAGCGGCTAGGCCCACTTGCATAGGCACGGAGACCCAACCCAACGGCAAGAGGCAGCCCATTACCCGCGAGTCTCGTAAGTTGCCGAGGAGGAGGGCACGAACGGGAACGCCCCCAAAACCTCCGACGACGCGCCGCCGCCGCTGCCGGGGAAGAGAAGAGATGGGCGTGGGCGGCAGCTTCTGGGACCTCCTCAAGCCGTATGCGCGCCACGAGGATGCTGGATACCTCCGCGGCCGCCGCGTCGCCGTCGACCTCTCCTTCTGGGTCGTCTCCCACAGCACCGCCGTCCGGGCACGCTCCCCGCGCGCGCGGCGCCCCCACCTACGCACCACCTTCTTCCGAACGCTCTCCCTCTTCTCCAAGGTCGGTTCCCCCTCCCCTCGTCTCCCCCATGCTCCGCTCGGCTTCCCAACCCCATTTCTTGTCTCTGACTCAAGTCTGTTCCTTGTCGCTCTTGCCCGTTTCTTGATCTCCCCCAGTTTGTAGTATTCTGTCTCGCGCTTGTGCCAGTCTGCATTCTGCGGTTGTCTTTCTGTGCTCCTCACGATTCAATCTTGGATATGCAACCGCCGCACAATCTTGTGGCATGGGGATTAATGCCATGTTTTAGCTCCTCAATTTTCTTTAGTGCTTGTCTCTGGAACTGTTGCAGATGGGTGCTTTTCCTGTTTTCGTGGTGGACGGCGAGCCGTCGCCGCTCAAGAATCAGGCGAGGGCTGCGCGCTTCTTCCGAGGCTCTGGGATGGACTTGGCTGCGTTGCCGAGCACAGAGGCGGAGGGGGAGGCCAGTGTGGCGGCGACGGTGAAAGGGAGGAATGCCGCGTTCACGCGATACGTCGAGGAGTGCGTGGTGAGTACCCATTTTTTGGCAAGGTTGTGCACCCTTTTCGCGATTTAGGGCTTAATTTGGTTAATAAATAATTAAATATGTGTTGAAGTGCCATGTATTGACGCTGCTTGACTAGATATCATTTGTTTTGATTTTTTTTGTGTATAAGCATCAGAGCACTCAGGTAGTAATTTATGCAAGTTTCTACTTTAGGTTGCAGAGACATTGACTTTCCCCAATCTTGTTTGTTGTGATCTAGGGTTGCTAACTTGCTATAGAAAACTGATAGATGTTCTGTCTTTGACAATGTTAATTTTCTGTAATGTATAGGAACTGCTTGAATATCTTGGAATGCCTGTATTGCGGGCAAATGGTGAAGCGGAAGCCCTTTGCGCTCAGTTGAACAATGATGGTCATGTGGATGCTTGCATCACTTCAGACGGTGATGCTTTCCTCTTTGGAGCTAAGACTGTCATAAAGGTCCTCCGATCAAACTGTAAGGTAAGCAGTCTATTGTAGTTCTGTTACCACAAACAAATGTTTTTTTTCAACATCCCTGTACCGTGGTAACATGATCAGCAAATTTCCTTCAGGAACCTTTTGAGTGCTACAATGTAGCAGACATTGAGGCTGGTCTTGGATTGAAGAGGAAACAAATGGTAGCCATGGCACTTCTTATTGGCAGTGACCATGATTTGCATGGGGTTCCTGGTTTTGGTGTTGAGACTGCTCTCCGATTTGTGCAGTATTTCGATGAAGATCATGTTTTGGATAAGTATGTTTCATACTTTCATGAGAATTTGTTGTTAGTTTTTAGCGGAATGAGCTGCCCAACATTGCATTTCTGAAGCTAATCATATCTATACTTATCCAGATTATATGAAATTGGTAAAGGGGTCTATCCATTCCTAGAAGGATCTGAAATGCCGCAAATTGATGATCTCCCATCACCTTCCACGAAGAGCTTACCAATTGTGAGACCGCCACACTGCTCATATTGTGGTCACCCTGGCAGCAAGAAAAATCATAGCAAGGTTGGGTGCAATTATTGCTTGGTGGAATCATTAGAAAATTGCATGGAAAAACCAGCTGGGTTTGTATGTGAATGTCCTAGCTGTGACAAGGTAGTCCCATTTGCTCTATAGTTAGCATGATTTTGTATTCTTTTCTCAAAAACACTCAAGTCTTCTTATATTTATTTCAGTGTGTATTCCACGGTATAAACACACTTAAAATATATAATTTGCAAGGCCTGATTTGGGAGGAAAAACTGTTGTTTAAGCCTGTCAAAAGTTATTTGATAGCATTACCTTCCACTGTCAAAGTGGTTCATGGAGCTTAACTCTCTCTATATTGATAGTATGTTTGATGTGATCAATGTTAGGCACGCAATCTGAAGGAGCAGAGAAGACATGAAAATTGGCAAATCAAGGTGTGCAAAAGAATAGCTGCTGAGTCCAATTTTCCAAATGAGGAGATCATTAAATTGTATCTAAGTGACAACAATTTGGATAAAGGTGAAATTTAATAGCACTGCTGACCTGCTGTTATATTTCTCATTGTCACCTGTAGTTTAAGAACGAAGATTCTGAACTTACTGCTTTTGCTAGTTATATCATTTTGCTCCACTATTTTCTTTCAACAAAATCTGATGTTTGCCCTTATTGATATCTTCTGACCGAGAGCTTATTGTCCTGTTTGCAGAAAATGGTGTTCTGCTTAGTTGGAATAAGCCTAATGTTGAGGCTTTGGTTGACTTCTTATCTTATAAGCAGAACTGGGAGCCATCTTATATTCGACAACGGATGCTTCCTATGCTATCAACCATATATTTACGTGAGGTGACTTCATCTCCATCTGAATCATTGCTTCTTTATGATCAGTATGAATTCCATTCAATTCAGCGGATTAAGATAAGATATGGTCACCCTTATTACTTGGTCAAATGGAAGAGAGCCACTCGTGGTATGGTTTCCAATGGTGCATCTAGCAAGAAGCCCGAATTGGACGGGAAGAGTGATGAGGTGGTGGTTTTGGATGAAGATGATGAGGAGGCTACAGTGATTTGTGAATCTTCTGACTTGTTAGATGAGCCAGATATTCCACAAGTACTCACTGATGACAAGTGCTGCTTTCTGTTGACTGATGAAGACATTCAGCTTGTGAATGCTGCATTTCCTAATGAAGCACAAAGGTTTCAGGAAGAACAGGTGTGTACTGGTTGCTTTCGGCACTAAGACGATTTACAATATGCATGATGCTACCAGAACATTTTAATCAGCTACTGAACTAGAAATGTGTGGATCCAGAAATCATAAAGAGGATTGCATTTAGTTAATCAAATTCCATGGGCCTTGCTTTCAGTTTCATCTTAGTGCCTTTTTATTTAGGTTCTTAGACTATGCAAAGACGGCACCTTTATTTTAGATTGCAAATAACTTAAATACTGGCTTCACTGCTTAGGTGGCAAACCATTACTACTGAGGCCTGAATTGTCACATTTCTGTCTGATGTAGTATTTTGGTGCAGTCAAGTTAAATTGCAACATTTGTTTCTTGAACAATGCTTTTGTTTCACTGAGGTTAATAAATCCACTGAATGTGTTGCAGAGGCTCAAAGAAGTTAAGTCAAGAGCACAAAAATCCAAGTTAAACTTGGCAAATAACATGTTTGAAACACCGAAAGGTCCAAGGCCTAGTGGAGTTCAGCTTAGCATCAAAGAGTTCTACCGCTCGAAGAAAGGTCTGAGCAATGAATCTGGGAAGAAACTGCTTGGAGAAGGCCAGACATCGAAGGATGGCTCAAGAAAATCCTCAGATGTGGACCTCAGCAAGAACCTACCCAAGTCTGCTCGGCGACGCCTCCTCTTCGACTGACAAATGGCCAGCCTTTCATCTTCCTATTATTCTTGCTGCCACTGTTGTACATGCTCCAGTGAATTATGCGTTAAAATTCTCTTTTGGCCCTTGTGTATAAATCATGCGCCCCCCTTTTTTGTACAGGGAACAAACATATCTTTATCTGAGGAAAAACAAGTTTTTGTTCAGCTTGATTGTCTAAGCCTAATGTGTGTTGTAAATAAGAGTTGCTGCCGTTCAGAGCTCAGCTAGAGTATGATGTTTCGCTATCATTATAGTTACGTTCAGCCAGAATTCATCCAAAGAGGATGATTCAACACTCGGCGTATTTTTTTTTACTAGACGAATAAAAAAGAATCGTGGGCTAATGTCCACAGCACAAAATTCTCTGCACCGAGATGGACTGGTTAGTGGGTGACGTTTTCAGGCTCTGAAACAACGAATGCGCGTAAGTTGCACTCGTGCGGCGAGAATTTGGGGCCTCTGATTGCCGTGGGCGTCACTGCATGCGTAACACGCTGGAGTCGATGCAGGAAACGAGCTAACAACTCTTGCTGCTAGTGCAATACCGTACCTTCTTTTGACCGTAAGGGCAAACTCTGACTTCTAGCCGTTCTTGGCCTTCCGCTTCCCCCCTTCTGTAGGGCTTGTACACCTTCCACTGCGCACGTACGTGTGAGTGAACTCAGTTTCACCATTGTGTGTAAACATCGTTGGTCAGATACCCTACGTAATGATCAGTGAACACACTGCGTTTGGTCTTACCTCAATGAAGATCCAGAGCTCATCAAATTGTGGAAAAGTTTTTGCAGGGACTCACTTACCTCCAATTCCAATGGAGCTGACTTTGAGCCTGTAGAGAAGCTTGTGTGTGTAACTGATATACGGAGTGTGTGTACTGTTAGACCCGATATATGTTCTGACCTGACCGGCTGTCAGCTGATGTCAACCAGAAGAGAGAAGACCGTGTTCTAGCCTGCAAGAGACGACAATCATCGCCTTTTCAGCAAGCAATTTGGTCAACCTTGTTCTTGACAGCATGTTCTTACCTGACAATCGCAAAGCAGTACAGGACTCATCGTTCAATCCAACTCGATTCAGATATTTCTGAATGATTGATCTTATCCGCTGAATCAACAGCGTAACTGAAGCGAACTGAACAGGGGATGCAAACCTAGGTTCAGTGGATCAACAGACAGCATTTCTACACGAGCTGTCACAATTCCACAACTTGCAGCTTGCGTGCGGACAATTCTGCTTGGACTAGTCGTGTCCTTCATGACGATGATGAGCTGGCCTTTCTACACGAGCTCACCTTGTCGGGGGAGGCTATCTGGTCGCCGTCACACGCTCAAGCGGGCAGGCAAGTGGAGCGAGTTGGGTTTCGCCGCGTTGGGGACGACGCAACTTGCGATTCTTGCAAGTTGGGAAGCGTGACAGTGCGAGCTTCCTTCCCCTGCAACTGCAAAGCCCGGCCCCGGCAGTGCTGATGCTGCCGTCTGTCTTGTTTTTACCTGCTTCGGCAATGGTATCTCACATCCACATGACCACATCGCCGGATGGACATTTCAACGACCACAAGATGGCAGACTAACCAGTCTCCAAGCCCATCATCTTTTCGAAGCAATGCCTGGCGTATGATTCTCTCTCTCTCTCTCTCTCTCTCTCTCTCTCTCTCTCTCTCTCTCTCTCTGTTTCTGCTTTAGCTGCAATTTTGGAGTTTAATTCCCTTTTGCTCCAAAAAGAAAGATGTATCATTCTTTCCCTTCCATTTCTTTTTCATTATGCGACAGCCAAATAGGGGTGAGTATGAATGTATGCACCGCGGCTGTTTGTAATGCGTTCGGCTTCAATCAAGTGGAGTTATGACTTGTGACCTGTGAACAGATAATAGAATGGTAAACCGGCTTGGTTCCTGGGACTTGTCAGAGCATGTGTGAACATCTGGATAAACTGATTAATAAACTGATTGATATATACAACTCAATATAGTATCAGAGTGAACATGTCCCGAATTCAAGACATGTCTAACACAATATAAAAAGAAATAATCGCGGCCCACTTTAAATCTGCATCTTAGGCCTGGCAGAGTCTAGACATGAGAAGAATGTTGAAGTATATTACTTATCTTTTCTCATTAGTTTAAACTTTTGAGTGAACTGGTAAAGTCTTTTAGTTCAGTAAAGCTTCAATTGTTTCATGAGGAACTTCTCTGAGAAGTGAATTGCCAGGTTCTTGGAGCACACACTCAAGTTCAGTTGGAATAATCATTCTTCATTGCCTAAATTAAGTACAAGTCAGCCTTCCCAAAATTGAAATGGGAAGATTTCACCATGAACCGTAGAAACACGGAGAGAAATGCAACGCACGTGGAAAGTCCCAAACTTGCCCTCGCTGCGTACTCTGTTCCAACGCACTGTATCTCTGCCATATTTGGAGAGAGAAAACTATCTTAAACATCGCATTGCTCAGTCGAATTAGTAGCTCCATAGCGCCGTCTCCGCGAGGCCGTACTCGCCGTCCTCCCACCACGCTCCGTTGGCCGGCGGTTCCACGAGCAGTCCCTGCGCCAAGTTCGCGTAGTACGACCCGGCATCCATGTCGGCGAACCTGAACACGTCGTCGAACTCGAACACGTCGCTGGACTTGGACGGCGCGCGCGGCGATACATCGTCCTTCTCGTCGTCCGCCGTCGACGCCGGCGACGACGGCGCCGTGGACGCGGCCGAGCGCTGCTGGAACGCCTCCACGGCCTCGGCGACGGCGCTCTTGACATCCTGCGCGGTGGCGAGCGACGACGCGGGCAGCACGGGCAGCCGCCACGCGGAGTCGGCGAAGTTGAGGCAGGCGGCGCGGCCGGAGAGCGCGATCGCGGCGGCGTCGTGCGCGCGCGCCGCCATCTCGGCGGTGGCGAAGGTGCCGAGCCAGAGCCTGGACCCCCTCCTCCCCGGAACCCGCACCTCGCACACCCACCGCCCCGCCGGGCCCCTGCGCCGCACGCCGCGGTACACCGGGTGGCGCGTCTCCCTGAACTTGGTCCGCCCCGCCAGCCGCTTCGGCGGCTGCGACCACACCGTCCTGTACTCCCGCTCCTCCGACGGCGACGACGCCAGCGGCGAGGGGGTGCCCGCATCCATCGCAGCGTCGAGAGTGGAGCAGTGCGTGATCTGGGTTGAGGTAGTGGAGCTGCTGTGGAGCCTGGATGGGAGGCAGGGGAAGGAGGCGGGAAGTATATATAGGTAAGTGGTCGTTACTCGGTGCGGGGATTGCTAGCTGGAAGTGGAAAGGGGACAGCACGGATGGGAGCTGCGGGGCGTGTGTCCAAGTCAGAGTGTCACACTCTGACCACCACTAGCTAGCAGCTAGCAGCAGGCAGCTTCATGGCCTTTTCTTCTCATACTGCCCCTGTTGCTCTGTCTCTTTCTTCTCCGGCTCGGACTCGCTCGTTTCAGCTTCAGCTTCTTACTTCTGTCTTATTTTTTACTATTCATAAATTTCATCTTTTTCTAAATTTTTGGCTTTTTAGCTTTTTTGCCGGTTCTTTTTTTCGTATTCGTTTGCATTGTTCGTGATGAGCTAGCATATTTTGTTATTTTTAAATTTTTTAGATTTTAATTATGCTAAATAAATCATCTTCAGCTACAGTAAAATTTTAGCCATAAGCCACAACTTTTCAGCCCAACCGAGCGGGGCCGAGCTTGGGTGGATGCGGTAGCCTTGCTTGGGCGGCTTGTACGTACGGCGGGGCAAAGTTTATGTTCCTCTTTTTTAGTCGGGCATAGAATCAGAAAGTTTGTCTATCCCAATTTGTTTGAGACAATATGTTTTGTTGTTGTTGTGTAGAATTAGAAAGTGGCAAGTTTTAGAAAGTAGCAGATAAAAAAACTTAAGGCATGTTCTTTTTTGCTGCAACTTGTGGCTTTTGGCTGCGGCTTGTGACTTTTGGCTGTTCATACGAGAGATTACAGAGTAACAGAAACTTACGTGTGGTTTTTGCTTATATAAATGAAGTCAGTACAGTATATACTATAATTAACTAGTAAACATTATCTTAAAAAGATATTTTGTTTAAAAGTTAGTTACTATAGAAAAAGCAAAAAACAGTTTTTAGAAACTGAAAAGAACAGAGCCTTATACTACGAATCCTTATAATTTGAAGCAACGCAATAAGCCTTCAATCTGGTTAGGGAAAAATCCTAAAAATAACCTCATTAATTAAGAGAAAATGTGAAGAATATACACAATTTATTTTGGTGGATCATATTATAATTGGCGTTAATTAATCACATAGACATATTAACACAAGTGCTATAGTTATAACTATGTAATAACTATAACTTTGTTTCAAATGAGACACTAGTACACAAATTTCTCAACTCAATATATTGAAGTATTTAACCGCGCAATTGTACAACGCAATTATGCAGGCAATTCTAGAAGAAAGACAAAATGCGACTTTTGATATTAAATGGACTAGTATACTCCCCTATGGAATTAAGGTGACACCACATCACCTCTTGCCTCCTGGACATATGATTTAGGACATGTTTATATTAAGTTGTGGCTGATAGTTTTTAGCTATGATTGATATCTTTCGGTGGAAAATGAATAGTAGTGGTTAAAAGAAATAGTTTCCGAATGAGGTGGCGAGTGGTAAGAAAAGTGAGGAAGGGGTATGTATGTGTGACAGGAGAGAGAGGAGTAGAGTACATAAAGCGTTCGTGATTTTTACCTTATATCTGGAACGAGACGAGACCGAAAGAAGTGAAAATGTTATTTCGAATAACTAAATATTCATATTAATTTTTAAGTTCTTAGAATAAAACTAGAAATAAAAGTTAATACAAATATGCACATAGAAAGGAGAGCTGCGTAGTGTTCCACCCCGAGAGAGTGCGGCTGCTTCGCTAGCCTTTCCCCCAATAAAAGCGACAGATCGCTTAGCTGCAAGGATTTTGACAGGAGACGGGGGGAGAAGATTCAAAGTGCGGTGGCTAACCCAGCAGCAGGATGACCGGACCGGGTCGAAAGACCACATCTTCTGGGTTACTGGTTGCGATACTTGGACCACATCTACCTGAAAAAGTACCTCTTGTGGTTCTACTTGCCCATTTTGGTCGTCACACATAGGCGTAGCGATGGTACAAGAGACAATGAGTGGGTTTTTTAGGTTAATGATTTATGGTTTTAATATTTAAATTCTGACCGTTTACGAGAGGGGTACGTATAAAAAATAATCGCATACGATTTTGATCGGTACAGTCGAACTCAATATACTTTTTACTATAATCTTCCTCACCTTGAACAAACGTATCGTTTAAAAATTAATTACTATTAACAGTACAAACATAAGTCAATTTGAAATTGAAAAAAGCCAGCCAATAATACCTTTACTTGGAATCCTTGTACAAACCGTCTATAGAATTGAACCAACCATTATTTTCAGCCAACAGAGACGCCCTTTGATGTGTCCTTTTCTTGTTTCTTTTTGGAGCTTAAAATTGCATGCCACACGAGTTGTCAGGAAAACAAGACCGGAGTAGAAATCAGTGAGCATATCAGTCGTCAAATTTGATGCGATTAAGTGTTCTATAATGTCATCATGCTGGTAAGCAGCTTCAATTTGTTACACAGTCAAAACAGAGTAGTACAATCCATTGGAGATTATCAGCATCAGTAGCTCCAGAGCGGGACATCAGCTCCGCCGTCGCTGCAGTCGCTGTTATCCCAGTAAGCCCCGGTGGCCGCCGCCGCCGCCGGCTCCATGAGCAGCCCCTGCGCAAGGCTCGCGTAGTACATATCCAAGTCCATTTCCCGGAACAAGTCAAGCTCGAACATGTCTCTGTCCACTGCAGCCGCCATGTCAAGCGTTGCGGAGGCAGGGTTTCCCGACGTCGCCGACAAACCGGCATTGTCCGCCAACGACGGCGCGGATACGCTGGAGGTGTCTTCGTCGACGGTGGCGGCGGGGGAGCCATTCGCGGCCTCCCGTCGCAGGAAGTCAGCGACGGCCTCGGCGGCCGCGCGCCGGACGTCGGCCAGGTCGGAGAGCGCGGGCGGCACGGCGAGCAGCCACGCGGAGTCCGGGAAGTTGAGGCACGCGGCGGTGCGGCCGCGCAGCGCGAGCATGGCGGCGTCGTGCGCGCGCGGCCGCCTCGGCGGTGACGTAGGTCCCGAGCCAGAGCCGCGCGCCGCGCTTGCCGGGGACCCGCACCTCGCACACCCATCGGCCCGCGCTGCCCCGGTGGCGCACGCCGCGGAACACCGGGTGTCGCGTCTCCCGGAACTTGGTGCGCCCCGCGGGCCGCTTCGGAGGGGACGGCCACACCGTCTTGTACTTGGGCGAGGAGGAGGAGGAGCTCGAGTGCTCGCGGCCCATGTCCATGGCTGCTCAAGTGCTGATCCCTTGGCGGTGGCTCTAGCTCAGTGTGGAGTGTGGGTGCGTGTGTGAGATGCATTTATATGTATGCCTTTCGACGTAGGGTTCGGACGCGGGGAAGGCATGGGTGGACGCGGCCGGGCGGTGCCCGTAGCCGAGGAAACAGCTGGTGACAGCGGATTCTGGTGTTTGCTAGTGAGTGACCTTTTCCAGATGGTGTTAAGAAAAGGCAGCCCACCGCTTAACGGAGGAGATTGGGGCCCACCGGCTCGGCTCATGGAGGCATACCGGAATTAAAAAGGGATATTCGTTTGCCTGAGTTTTCGCTCCGAGGCAAGTGTGCGCAACTGCCCACGAGGCCCCCTCTAAAACAAGGGAATTGAATCGACTCTAATAAAGTTTAACACGATACCTGAGCTATACCGGTTTAATTTTACGTGCCGGTCGTTTTGGTTGGCATCCGTTCTTTTTTAAGAGAGTTTTTTTCACGGTTTTTGAAACATGACTTTACCAATTATTTTTGTAACTTTATCTTATTACATACTAATAAAATTATAATTTTAAGACAGCATTCTTAACAATAAATCTAATGATATAGTTTTTATGTAGCCAATCTAAATAAGTTTTAAACATGTTATTGGCCAAACTTTAGAAAATTTGATTGCACGGATTATAGAGCGTTACTTAAAAAAGGACAAAGGTGGTACTCAAGGACATATGATAAGATCCAGGTGTTTGTTGTGATAAACAATTGCTAAATTGGAGGAATTGTGATTTGAATTTTGCTAATTTGTAGTTTTTAGATCATTTTGCAAACCTAGAGGTCTGATCGGCCAAAGGAGATAGTTAAACTGTCCGCCCAAGCAGTCTGACCAGGTGTGGTCAGTGATCAGACCGACTGAGTAGCAATCTAACCGGCCAAGTGTTTTCGTTTTGGCTTAATTTTGTGAATTTAGGAAATTTGGTCATGAGATAATTTGAATTGTGTTAGGCCTGTGCGTTTATATTGCATGAAGTATATTCTAGCTAACATAGGTAAAGTTGTGAAGAACATATGTCTGAAAATGATTTTTTTTATGTGTAGCGAGGCTTGAAGTTAACCATGTTCAACGACAAAGATGGGGGCTACGCTTATAGAGAAGTTAAGGCCCTAGAACGATCAAAAATGTTGGATGAGATGTCTGAGCTCAAATTTGACCAGTCAATATGTGGCTTTAAGTTTACTCAATTTGTGGCTTTGATCTAGACAGGAACGAGCACCAAATTAAGCAAACACACGTGTCTCGAACAAGTCAAATGTACGAAGAAGAAACACCGTCGCATCGTTCGAATACCAGTCCACAAATCTATCTACAGCTATATATGCAGCGCAGGAAATTCTCCTTACCAAATAAACTAATCCAACCAGTTCAAAACAGACAGGACACAGACATGAAGTATACACTATATAGTAAAGCCAGGGCCGTAACACACATGCTAGAAATCCTAAAACCGGGTGCCGCACCGCAATCCCCTGCATAGAGACGCAAAAGCCGCGGCAGCCGTTTCCTTAGCCGTATCCAGCCCGCGGCAGCTGATTCCGCCCCCCTTCCCCCAGCCTCCTGGACCACTAGTTTATTCATCGATCGATCAACCGATAAGGATCCGCGGGGATCGAATCGCGGATGAGCAGACGTGACGACGCGCAAACGGCGACGGAAATATCTGGGCCAGCTCGCCTTGATTGATTGCCCGTCTCGCCTTTGTTTACCATTTTTTCTTGCGGCTGCGGTTTCAGAGGTGCCGATTTTTGTGGAGGAGGAAGTGCCGAGGCAGCTTCCGTGCGCGTGGCTGCTGGCTCACGGTAGTAGCGTACGGCTCAGTTTTTAGTGTCTTATATCTTCTTATTTCTATCCAATAAATAAATCAGACTGTTTCTCTATTATTATTTTAAATCAGTCTATCATGGTAATTTTTTTAAAAACAACCTATCGGTAGTTATTTCATTTACTCAAGTGCTCATACTAGAGCCAAAACATAACAAATATAAACTGTAAGCCATAACCCGTTCATCATGCTTCTTAAAAGGGAGAAACAAAACCGGTGAAAATGCCAAAGTAGACAACAGTTCAACCATACCACTACTAGCGTTGTGGCTCTTCTGTCTCTTTTTTTAATTTTTCCCAATCAAGTTGTGGCCATAGGTTCCTCCTAGATTTTTGGAGAGATCTACAAGAAACTGCTCCAAAAGCGTGGCAAACTTGCGAGTAAGGGGGGCTACGGGCCAAGTGGCAGGGAGTGCGGGAAGGTTGCGAGGTGTCTGGAATTTCCACTTTAAAGCATATCTGAGTACATAATTTTACCGTGGATATCGACTTGGGGCCAAGGGGTGAAGCCAGTCGAAATGTACAAGGGATGAGGACTATTTGGTCAAGACAGTTAGGATCAAGTCAGAAAATCAATATGGGAACTGTATGTCGCTTTTGACTTTGACATGTTTCGTTTGTAGCGTTTAGATGGTGCTCCGTTGGATTGAATTTTGATGGCCATCAAAACATATGCCATAAACATAAACCATAAACCATAGCCCGTTCATCGTGCTTCCTAAAAGGGAGAAACAAAACTGGTGAAAATGCCAAAGTAGACAACAATTCAATCATACTGTAGCAAAAGCCAAAAACCGTCGACTTCGGAGTAAAAGAACAGGCCCTGCTACTAGTATTGTGGCTCTTCTGTCTCTTTTTTTAATGTTTCCTAATCAAGTTGTGGCCATAGGTTCCTCCTAGGTTTTTGGAGAGATCCACAAGAAACTGCTCCAAAAGCGTGGCAAACTTGGGAGTAAGGGGGGCTACGGGCTAAGTGGCAGGGAGTGCGGGAAGGTTGCGAGGTGTCTAGAATTTCCACTTTAAAGCACATCTGAGTACATAATTTTACCGTGGATATCGACTTGGGGCCAAGGGGTGAAGCCCGTCGAAATGTACAAGGGATGAGGACTATTTGGTCAAGACAGTTAGGATCAAGTCAGAAAATCAATATGGGAATTGTATGTCGCTTTTGAGGTGGTGCTCGGTTGGATTGAATTTTGATGGCTTATGGCTGAATTTTTACTGTAGCTGGTTGGAATTATACTGTAACTGATGGTGGCTTAATTGACATACTTAAATTTAAAAATAAAAAATAGGTTAGCCCATCACGTATAATACAAACGAATACGGGAAAAAAATAGGCAAAAAAACTCAAAATAAGTCGAAAAGTAAAAAAACAAAATTTAGGAATAGTAAAAAACAAGCTGGAAGCCAGAAACTGGTTTGCAAAACCAAAACAAATGGAGTACGGCGGTTTAAAAGCAAAGATGAATTAGACGCCACCGATCTTTCAATCGCCCTTATGTGTACAGGGTGCAAACATCATTTGGCAAACAAGGCGCACTTTTCGTGTATTTTTTTACCATAACATAACTCTCCAAGGTCCCACATAATGTTGTTAGAATCTCAATTCTATCATGCGACCCTAAGATTTTAGGATCCAAAATTGATTAGACTGATTCGATTTTAAGATGGAATCTTAATGTTTTTATGATTCTGTCTAAACATTTGTAGAATCATGATAAAAAATTTCATACAATTCTACTCGATTTTGTCGATTATATTGTTTATAATAAATAATTACTTGCATACTTCCTTTCAATTGAAAATTTTAGCTTTTATCTCTTTATATTCACTATAATTATCATAAAATAATACATGATCTTACATTTACTCTATATTGTAAAGAAAAGTTTAAAAGACACAATTTTAAAAATGCAGTAGTGTTATATTACACTGTAGATTTTTTTCAACTGTTTTTTTTTTGGTAGAATCAGGTAAAAGCTTAGATTCTACATCAATTCTATGATTTGTGATCCTACCAAAGAAACTCCTATCCGGTTCGTGATCACGATTAAGATAACACTGTTTGGCATATTTGAAAGTCAACGGACATGCTCTGTTTCCCCAACATGCTCCATGACATTGCCAAAAGTAGTAACCGTACAGTAGCAAAATCTGGCATCGGAAGCCAGGAGAAAGAGGCAAAATTGGAAGTACAACCGCATCAGCTCCAGTAGCTCCATAGTGGCACATCAGCGACGTTGGCGTCGCCGTCGTCGCTGAACGCGGCGGCTGCGGACGGCGGTCCCATGAGCATTCCCTGCGCCAAGCTCGCGTAGTACAAGTCCCACCCCATGTCACTGAGGACATCCAAGTCGAACAGCGTGTCCTCGACCGGAGAAGACGACTCGCCGGCGGTGGCGTCGTCGTCGTCGGTGGGGGAGGACGGCGTCGAGGACGTGGCCGACAGCGCGTCCTCGGCGAGCTCCTCGCGCCGCTGGAAGTCCTCCACGGCCTTGGCGACCGCATGGCGGACGTCGGCGAGGCTGCGGTAGGAGGCCGGCACTACGAGCAGCCAGGCTGAGTCGGCGAAATTGAGGCAGGCGCCCCTACCGGCGATGGCGAGCATGGCGGCGTCGTGCGCGCGCGCGGCCGCCTCGGCGGTGTCGAACGTGCCGAGCCAGAGCCTGCACCCTCGCCGCCCCGGCACGCGCACCTCGCACACCCACCGCCCGGCATTGCCCCTGCGCCGCACGCCGCGGAACACCGGATGACGCGTCTCCCGGAACTTGGTCCGCCCGGCGGGTCGCTTTGGCGGCGACGTCCACACCGTCTGGTGCTCCGACGACGAGGTCGAAGCCGGGCTGCACGGCGAGCCCGACTCCCCGCTCATCTCCTTCTTGATCTGGCACATCTTCTTAAACAGCTCTTGGTTCCTTAGCCTCGGAGGTTTCGGTTGCTATTTTGATTGCTTCGTTGGTTCTGAAGCGACTGAGGTGCGTGGTTTTGCGATGGGGAAATGGTGGTTTTCGGGGCGTATATTTATAGGTGGTGGCCGCCGAGGGGGATGCAGCCGCGGTGCAGTGCAGGGGATAAAGCGCGGGGAGTGAGACACAGCTGGATGCGGCAAGGGGGGCTGCATCCGGTTAAGGCACAGTGAGATTTCGATGGTGACCTGATGCTTTCTTCATCTGATTGGACTAGTCCTCCTTTTGCCTCCTCGTTTTCCACTAGCCTGCAAGAGGCGACAAGCATCACCTTCTCAGCATGAAATTTGGTTAACCTTATCCTTTGAAACGACATGTTCTTACCTGACAGCCGCAAAGCAGTACAGGACTCATCGTTCAGTCCACCAAACTCAATTCAGATATTTCCGAATGATTGATCTGATCCGCTGAATCAACAGCGGAACTGAAGCGAACTGAACACGGCACGCAAACCTAGGTTCAGTAGATCAAAAGACGGTGGGTTTAGATGAAGTATTTTTTTCAAGGTCCCCTGCATAGAAAAGCAAAAGCCGCGACAGCCGTTTCCTTAGCCGTATCCAGCCCGCGGCAGCTGATTCCGCCCCTCTTCCCCCAGCCTCCTGGATCCACTAGTTTATTCATCGATCGATCAACCGATCAGGATCCGCGGGGATCGAATCGCGGATGAGCAGACGTGACGACGCGCAAAGAGCGACGGAAATATCTGGGCCAGCTTGCTTTGATTGATTGCCCGTCTCGCCTTTGTTTACCATATTTTCTTGCGGCTGCGGTTTTGCTTTGCCCCTTGGGTTCAGAGGGGCCGGTTTTTGTAGTGCCGAGGCAGCTTCCGTGTTCGTCGCTGCTGATTCACGGTAGTAGCATACGGTAAAGTTCTTTTTAGGATATAACTTATATCTTATAATTTATATTAAATAAATAAATAGAATGATTTTTTATCGTTGTTTTAAAACATTGATCAGGAAAGTCTCTTCAAAATGACTAATTGTAATTCGGTTTATTCATATAAACGCTCACACTAGAGCCATAAGTCATAAGACATAACGTATTTACCATGCTTTCTAAAAGGGTGAAACGAAACAGACGAACATACTAAATTGGACAACAGTTCAATCATACTACTACTAGTATTGTGGCATCTTCTGTCTCTTGTTTTTTTAATGTGCCCTGATCAAGTTGTGGCCATGGGTTCCACCTAGGTTTCTGGAGAGATCTAAATGAAACTGCTCTAGAAGCTCGGCAAACTTGGAGTACCGGGGGCTACCGTGGCAAGGCGTCAGAAATTTTCCACTTAAAGCATATCAAAGTAGATAATTTTACCGTGGATATCGATTTGGGGCTAGTGGTTTCGGGGAGTGCCAGGGGTGAAGCCATTGTTCTGCTCATTTCAGCTTTAAACTTCTGACTCTATTTATAAATTTTATTTTTTTGATTTTTTGGCTTTTTAAAGCTTTTTTGCTAGTTCTTTTTTCCGTATACGTTTGCATTGTTCGTGATGGACTAATCTATTTTTTCTATTTTTAAAAATTTTTAAATTTAGTTAGGCCAAATAAACCGTCATCAGCTACAGTATAATTTCAGCCAGCTACAATGAAATTCGAACCATAAACCACTTTTTTCAGCCCAACCAAGGTCAGTAAACCAGTATGGGAACTGTATGTGGGCTTTTGACTTTTAGCCTGCTTCCTTTTTTAGCGTTTAGCCTAATGAATTGGGATCGCATGAAACCGGTTGACAAAACCAAAACAAACAGAGTGCAGCGGTTTAAAAGCAGAGACGAATTAGATGCCACTTAATTTTCAATTGCCCTCATGTGTACAGGGTGCAAACATCATTTGGCAAACCAAGATCACTTTTTGCGTATTTTTTACCGTAACATGGCCATCCAACGGCCATAAATCTAACTTATTGTTAGGAAGAAAACATCTGGATGATACCTAAACACACCCCAAACTAAAATACTGTTTGGCATATGCTAAAATTTGGAAGTCAACGGACATGCTCTGTTTCCCCAACATGCTCCATGACATTACCAAAAGTAGTAACCGTACAGTAGCAAAATCTGGCATCGGAAGCCAGCAGAAAGTGGCAAAATTGGAAGTACAACCGCATCAGCTCCAGTAGCTCCATAGTGGCACATCAGCGACGTTGGCGTCGTCGTCGAACGCGGCGGCTGCGGACGGCGGCTCCATGAGCATCCCCTGCGCCAAGGTCGCGTAGTACAAGTCCCACCCCATGTCACTGAAGACATCCAAATCGAACGTCGTGTCCTCGGCCGGAGAAGACGACTCGTCGTCGGTGGCGGCGGCGTCGTCGGTGGGGGAGGACGGCGTCGAGGACGTGGCCGACAGCGCGTCCTCGGCGAGCGCCTCGCGCCGCTGGAAGTCCTCCACGGCCTTGGCGACCGCGTGGCGGACGTCGGCGAGGCTGCGGTAGGAGGCCGGCACTGCGAGCAGCCAGGCTGAGTCGGCGAAGTTGAGGCAGGAGCCCCTACCGGCGATGGCGAGCATGGCGGCGTCGTGCGCGCGCGCGGCCGCCTCGGCGGTGTCGAACGTGCCGAGCCAGAGCCTGCACCCTCGCCGCCCCGGCACGCGCACCTCGCACACCCACCGCCCGGCATTGCCCCTGCGCCGCACGCCGCGGAACACCGGATGCCGCGTCTCCCGGAACTTGGTGCGCCCCGCGGGCCGCTTTGGCGGCGACGTCCACACCGTCTGGTGCCCCGACGACGAGGTCGAGGCCGGGCTGCACGGCGAGCCCGACTCCCCGCTCATCTCCTTCTTGATCTGGAACATCTTCTTAAACAGCTCTTGGTTCCTTAGCCTCGGAGGTTTCGGTTGCTCTTTTGATTGCTTCGTTGGTTCTGAAGCGACTGAGGTGCGTGGTTTTGCGATGGGGAAATGGTGGTTTTCGGGGCGTATATTTATAGGTGGTGGCCGCCGAGGGGGATGCAGCCGCGGTGCAGGGGATAAAGCGCGGGGAGTGAGACACAGCTGGATTCGGCAAGGGGGGATGCATCCGGTTAAGGCACAGTGAGAGAGAGAAACGGTGAGATTTCGATGGTGACCTGATGCTTTGATTGCACAATCATCGTACTGTATATTACTATCGATTGTCTACTCCACTTTAAAAAACACTCTATTTAAAAAATCGATTAGCCATGGTGGGTCTTTGCCTTGCCTTCTACTACCTGGAATTAAAAGGAAATAATCGCAGCTTGCGGTTTCTCCTTTTGGTATAGTGAACTTGTGTTTGTGTGGGACCCTTGGTATCTAGATGGACACTGGTCAGCACGGCGAAGAAGACCTTCTCTTTGGCGTCAGTTTATTAGTATCACAGAAACTGTTTATCACGAAAATCCCATTCGGCATTATTGCGTGGGATGCATTAAGGTCTGTTCCAAAATGCCGTGTTTATTTTTCTAAAATGGTACTGTAACAGTTATTAGCCTTTCTAATATATTTAATTAATAAAAAATAAAAAAACATCGTTACATCTCTATAAATAATATAAAGGAAAAAAGAAGAAAATACTATATTAAGAAACTAACAGTTTTCAAATAACTTTGAGCTTCCAGAAGTTAGAAATTATCGCTATTTAGAATAGGTCTAAGACATCTCCGTACCGAAAACTTCTTTTTTACAAGTTCAGTACGAGATTTTTGTTAGGGAGCACTTCAGAAAGCATATTCTTTTTGCCATTTCTAACTGTATGCAAGTCCAACAACTCTCCACCAAGGGATGATTGTAAACACACTTTTCCCAATAAAGCGTTCTCGGAGAAATTGCACTGCTTAAGCGTTTACGGGTAGCTCCAAATTTGAAGAAGATATGGGCTTTCGTGCTTTTGCATTTAAAAATAGAATTCGTTTCACTAGCGATGCACGTGGGACTGGGAGCATTGCATTTCGTCGGCCTTCGAAGTTCATATGTCATTTCTGACGTGGCTGGCGTGCTGACGTCGTCTCGCTGTTTGGGACTTTTTTATTTGGTCCTATTACACCATCGAAATTACAAAACGTTTTGGCCCTATTTCTACTTCTCTCATTATCGTCTCCCTCTGTCTTTTATTAAACTTTTGACTTTTTTAGCTTTTTTACTTGTTTTTTCCCGTATTCATTTGCGTTGTCCATGATGAGCTAACATATTTTTTATATTTTTAACTTTTTAAATTTTAATTACTCCAAATAAGCCACATTCAGCTAGAGTGTAATTTCAGCCAGCTACAATACAATTTCAGCCATAAACCATTATTTTCAGCCCAACTGAGCGGTTAGTTGTAGTTTAAGACTTTTAGCTAAAAATAAATTATAATGGTTGAAAGAAGTGGTTTTTAAAAAGATGGGATGAGCGGTGAAAAAAATAAGAGAGATGTGCGCACATGACGGGGGTGAAAGGATTGAGATGTGTAATGCACCTATGACCCTCTGACTTATCTTCAGAGCGAGACGATAATGAGAGAAGTAGAGAAGCCGCTTCGAGAAGCCGTATGTTCGTATTAGTCTTTTCTAAGCAAAAACCAGAACTAGAAACCAATACGGACAATGCCTTAGTTTTTCCAAACAGTCTCTGGTTTTTGGCATTTAAAAACCAAAAGTTGAACAAAGTGGCTTCTAAAAGTGATTTTTATAAACTGTTTGTATAAGTTACTGCAAGAGTTACTTCGAATAGGATGACTTCTCAGTGTGAGTGTCACTTACTCTTTTAATTTCTCTCACAGTTAGTCAAAAGGTATAACACCTTTTGAACCGGGGCTTAGACTCTGCTATTGCCACCGACATACCTGATATAGAATTTGACTTTTTCGTTCTCGCCGAAAGGGCTCCAAATTAGATTTTGCACCGGCAGTAACCTTGATGATCTCGGATTCCTTCTTGTAGATGCTACTGTCCCATTTTATGCTTCCCGACATGGCAGCAAAACACATCACTTCATGAATCATGATTTGGGCAAATTTGGGCTATGTTTGTAGATTCGAGCAACAAGCATTCTTGAGCCTCTTGGCCCTAATTAGAAAAGGTTTACTTGAGACAAGTTATTTGATCACTTCCTTAATCGAGTTTTAGGTCCTATCACTTCCTTAATCGAGTTTTAGGTCATACTCATTTGAGTTTATACTTTTACCTTTTTAATTTTGTTTTTCTAACTTTTTAGCTATTTTTGTGTTTTTCTTGTTTCTCCTTACTTCTTTGCATTGTCTAAGATGATATATCTTTTTATCCCTTTTCATCCTTTATAATTAATTACGCTGAAAAAAAGCTCACAATAGCTAATATGCAAAATAGTCCCAAAACAGTAAAAAAAACTAAAAGGCGTAAGTTTTAAACGAAAATGAGGACCACCGTCAAGAAATCAACAGCATCAGCAGGACGCCCATCCATCCATCCATCCATTCCACTGATGGCGTCGTGAGTGAGCCGCGAAACCGAAACCAGCCACCATCTCGACTCGAGCACCCCGGTATTGGGGAAAAGAAGGCGGCAGCAGCACGGAAACCGCACCTGAAACGCGTGCGGCGAATGCGTCGCCCCCTTCCTTCGCGTCCCATCCCACTCGCGCTCGAGTGCGGACAAAACATGACTTTTTGGCGTTTGAAGCAATCAATACCCCGCCCTGCCCAACTTGCGGGAGACTTGGAGGCGCCTTCATGACCCTCGCGCCCCCATCCCCCGCCTATCGTCGCGTCACGGCAATAAAGTCGCCGAATTTAAACCGGCTTTGGCTCCCTCCTTTTGGGTTCTTGATTTTTTTAAAAAGACAGGACAATCAAAAACATCTTTTTAAAGCAAATTCTTTAGACGATTTTTTGATTCTAAAATTGTATATGCTGTCTGCGTCTATATCTTCGTCGTCTACTATATCTCGAAAAGCGTAGACAAAAGTAATCCATTGTAGCCTAGAATAAATGACCTTTTGCTAATAGTTTTTAGCAATAGTTATTGATTTTTAGCTGAAATAATCATTGCAATGGTTATTAGCTTTTAGTTAAGTCATTCAATTAAAAAAATAAAGAAAAAACTATTATATCTGTACAGATAATAAAAAAAGAAAAAAGATACATCAGAAAACCCGCGCTGGCCATGGCCGTGGCCGTGCCGGTGGGCGCCCAGCAGAAGTCCGCCGCGGGTGGTCTCGCGGAGTAGGGGCGGTGAAGGGGGCGTGCATGATGCGGGCGCGAGGCGTAGCGGATGGCGACGTCGTGCCAGTTGCCTACACCGCAGCACTGACGCGGGCGGTCTAGTTAGTCTGATCCATCCACCGCTCCGTGCACTGCACACGCTATTGGCATCGTTTTGTTTGTGGTTATCTAGTCGGTGACTGCTGATGTGGCCTGATTCCGACCGGTCGATTAAAATAAGGGAAGGAGTTCCGGTTGGATTTCATTCGGGTCAGGTCCAGCTGCTGCTGACCGGCCCGGGAAGAGGAAGACGGGAGTACTTAGCATGTAAACCACGTCTCTTTTTTATTCTTACTGCTGATGCTAACCCTTGTGGGAGCCAGCTAGGAGTGGGAGGTAAAGGGAGTGTATCGTAGTGTTCTTTTGTGAAAAAAAGTTTGCTTTATTGGTTTCTTTCGAGGATCGAATGAACTTTCGGTCGGAGTTGTTTGGTTTTTTTATTCTGTGATTGCTTCTCAGATATGTATTATGTTTTCCGACATATCATGAAATTGTTTATTCAGAGCTTAGTATTCCAATACTGCAGTAAACCAGTAGCAGACTGATTGGTTTGGTGCTTACTGCTTAGTTGCCATGATAAATATTAGGGTATTATGGTTTAGATCGAACCAATGCTGGAATCATATTCTATGGATGTTGGAATCATATTCAGATATTCTATGGACTTCGATTAGGGGTAATAGGATTTGATCTTGGGACCTCTCAATTTCATCCATTTCTGGCTGCGTCCCCAGCTCCAATCATCTCCCACTCTAAAGAAGCTCCTAAAGAATGGCACTACACAAAAAACCTAGTTTTGGCATGCCCCTTAACTGCAAAACGTGCAGAATACTGTACTCCGGTGTCGCAACTCAAAAATAATCACTGCACAAGCTGTGATCAAAGATGTTACAGCTGTATCGATGGAGTACTCTGTTGCACTGCAGGTTAAGCAAACTTTGACGTCATGGTCACGGATCACGATGGGCATCGACCGCCCGTAAGAACCGGAGAGGATTCCAGGAAAGCGATATGGTTTTGCAGACCAGCTTGGCCTTGGTGAAATTGACTCTACTGAAATTGACTGATCTGTCCATACTCCATACTGCTACTTTCACAGAATGCCCACCTGGGCACTCGATAGTTCTGCAGACCAGCTTGGCCTTTGTGACTGGTCTCGTGAACAGATCTATTCAGAATAATCCAGCTTATTCTATCCATTAGATCGTACTGTGATTAATGGTTGTGCGAACCTATGTATAAAGTAGGATGACGCGGCAGATTAATCCTACAGTGGTACTGTTTGTCTGTTCAGGTTTACCTTGTCAACAGTTTACAGTTGACTATGTCTGTGGTGAACAAAAACTGGTAAACAGCATACATCATCAGTGTTGACATACGAGTGTTGGTCGAGATTGACTGTCAACAAAGCAAGGGCAAGCCGGGGGTCGCCCCCTGTTTCCGTTGAACAGGCAGGGCTGCCTTTCTTGGCCTCTGAAGTGGGACTAACACCACCTTGACTCTTCCCGATGAGACATGACCGAAAAAAACGCACGCCTTTGACTGACCAGACAGAGCCTCGCAATTCAACCAACTAGTATAAAGGATGTGCCGCGCTGACTAGCTCGTGGCTCTCTCAAAGTCAAAATTTTCTTGGTCAAACTTATATGCCCCTCGCCTCTCGGTTTTTGCAGGGGAGATTGCAGACGCATGCAGAAGTCAACGGTGACGGCTAGAAGCTGGTGTAGAGCATGTGTCACACCTTACATCTAGTGCTCATCTACAGGCGTGGAAATTTTTTAGTGTATAATTTAGATCCATGGCAAAGTATGCTTCAGTCTAGAACGTGAAATTTTTTCTAATATATAGTTTAGATAATTTTAGTTTAGCCCAAGGTAGTTGTTTAGTGGTTCAGTCCATAGCGTGTAGGCAAAAGCAAACCCATGGCATACTCTCCTAGACAGGCCCAAGTCCCTACTCGGCCCACTCCTATCTCCAGCCCACTCCCATCTTGCGCAAAACAGCAAAAGCGATGCATGGCATGCCCAAACCCTACCACACCCTAGGCCCCCAACCGCCTCGCACCGCTGCACGACTCAACGCCGTGTTGCGCCCAGCTCCCACGCCGCGTTGCTCTCCTCCCACCTAGCTCCACATTGCACTTCGCCTAGATCCCACGTTGTACCGCCTCCTCCTGCCTAGCTCCCATGCCGTGCCGTGGCCAGATCCCATGTCACCCATGCCTCCCGCCTAGCTCCCACGCTGCTCCCATCCAGATCCGGAGATGCCTAGCGGATTGGAGTCTCCAGAGATGTCTAGTGGACAGTTGACGGCGAAGCTACGCCCTCAGGGGCGTCCAAGACCTCACGCCCCGCAGTAGGCTCAGGGCCGCCCATGTTGCTGGCCCTGTCACCCGAGCCGTCTGTGGGGCTCGTGATGGTGACGCACCCGACACCACCTGCGCCACACTCGAGGTCTGAGTTCACGTAGTGGCCCAACTCCGAATCGGTACCCACGACACTCTTCTCGGGCTCACCTGCTTTGTCCGGAGGAGGCACCGAGCGTAGTGGCTGAGCTACGAGGGGAGAGCTAGCTTGACGCGAAGGGGGTGCCTCCCCATCGTCGCCCTCTCGGCCACAGGGCCAACCAATGCTGGGCACGGCACGCTCCGGCACGAGGATGTTGAGGGCTTCATACACCCGGTTTACCCGGTCGAGGTTTTCCATCACTGACTCCCGAAGGCGGTGCTCCTTTGTTGTATATCATGGTCGGCATCCTCGAGGGTGAGTCCTAACATGAATACAAAACAGAATCACCAACGACCTCCTACATATCTGGGATAAGTGTGGTGGTTACAACCAAGTGCTTACTTGGGTCGGTCAGCCTTGACAACGAAGCAACGGTAGAGCGGAGGCTGTTGTCGCGGGCGGGGCCAGAGGCGTTGGGGTCAGCTGCGCCAGCTCCAACCGATACACTTGAAGGACCTCACGGACGCCAGTGCGACGGGAACACTGATCGCCACCACGAGCCATTCACTAAACGCGAAGTGCGACGCCGATTGGCGCGCTTGCAGGCGGGGCGCCGACAGCACGGTCGAGGGAGCGGCGGCAACGGGGGCAATTGCTACAGTGGAACCCACGGGTGAGGGTACTAACCAGCGCACACACGAGGAAGAACAGCAGTGGCGGCGGCGGTTCACTAGGGGCGCCTAGCTTTAAAGGCAAAACGCCTTTTTCGAGCGTCCTTTTGGAACTCGTGCCACAAGACAAGATGGCGCACGACGCGACAATCACAAGTGGATGCGTGTCACCCAATACAGCAGTCGTGTATGACCACGGTCAATAAAACCAAACACATAGGCCCATTCCTTACCAGGCTGAAAGGACGGTGGGGGCCAAAAAGCCTAGGCAACATGTTGAAGAATTGTGCTAAAATTGACATAGTCGTGTCACCCAATACAGCAGTCGAGGATCGAATGAACTTTCGGTCGGAGTTGTTTGGTTTTTTTATTCTGTGATTGCTTCTCATATATGTATTATGTTCTCCTACATATCATGAAATTGTTTTTCTAGAGCCAATGCTGGAATCATATTCTATGGACTTCGATGAGGGGTAATAGGATTTGATCTTTGGGACCTCTCAATTTCATCCATTTCTGGCTGCGTCCCCAGCTCCAATCATCTCCTACTCTAAAGAAGCTCCTAAAGAATGGCACTACACAAAAAACCTAGTTTTGGCATGCCCCTTAACTGCAAAACGTGCAGAATACTGTACTCCGGTGTCGCAACTCAAAAATAATCACTGCACAAGCTGTGATCAAAGATGTTACAGCTGTATCGATGGAGTACTCTGTTGCACTGCAGGTTAAGCAAACTTTGACGTCATGGTCCAGGAAAGCGATATGGTTTTGCAGACCAGCTTGGCCTTGGTGAAAGTTTTTTTTGAGGGGTGGGCTTGGTGAAATTGACTCTACTGAAATTGACTGATCTGTCCATACTCCATACTTCTACTTTCACAGAATGCCCACCTGGGCACTCGATAGTTCTGCAGACCAGCTTGGCCTTTGTGACTGGTCTGGTGAACAGATCTATTCAGAATAATCCAGCTTATTCTATCCATTAGATCGTACTGTGATTAATGGTTGTGCGAACCTATGTATAAAGTAGGATGATGACGCGGCAGATTAATCCTACAGTGGTACTGTTTGTCTGTTCAGGTTTACTTTGTCAACAGTTTACAGTTGACTATGTCTGTGGTGAACAAAAACTGGTAAACAGCATACATCATCAGTGCTGACATACGAGTGTTGGTCGAGATTGACTGTCAACAAAGCAAGGGCAAGCCGGGGGTCGCCCCCTGTTTCCGTTGAACAGGCAGGGCTGCCTTTCTTGGCCTCTGAAGTGGGACTAACACCACCTTGACTCTTCCCGATGAGACATGACCTAAAAAAACGCACGCCTTTGACTGACCAGACAGAGCCTCGCAATTCAACCGACTCGTATAAAGCATATGCCGCGCTGACTAGCTCGTGGCTCTCTCAAAGTCAAAATTTTCTTGGTCAAAACTTATATGCCCCTCGCCTCTCGGTTTTTGCAGGGGAGATTGCAGACGCATGCAGATGTCAACGGTGACGGCTAGAAGCTGGTGTAGAGCATGTGTCACGCCTTACATCTAGTGCTCATCTACAGGGGTGGATTCAGACCGAGGCTTCAAATCAGGGCGTGGGAATTTTTTTAGTGTATAATTTAGATCTATGGCACAGTATGCTTCAGTTTAGAACGTGAAAATTTTTCTAATATATAGCTTAGGTAATTGTAGTTTAGCCCAAGGTAGTAGTTTAGCGGTTCAGTCTATAGCGTGTAGGAAAAAGCAAGCCCATGACATATACTCTCCTATACAGGCCCAAGTCCCTACTCGGCCCACTCCTATCTCCAGCCCACTCTCAGTCTCGCGCAAAACAGCAAAAGCGATGCATGGCATGCCCAAACACTACCACGCCCGCGACCACGCAAGGCATGACGAGCACGGCGTGAGATCACCACCACTTGCATGTACCCCACCAGCGGCGCGCTGATTTCTGACAAGGGGCGGGGAGACGTGAGGGCTCTGCCTCTGCTCATCAGCCTGCAGAGACAAACGCGTCGAAGCCCCGCCTGAGTTGTGTGCCGTCGGACCAACCCAATTTTACCGATTCTAGGCCGGAATGCGAGTTGGATCGGGCTCCAAAAGTACCTGTTAAATGGGCAGGGCCGCACGAGTAGGACGGTCCCGAGGCCATGTAGTTTGGTTGTTTGGTTGCGTGCCACCGTCGGTATGGATCACAAAATGGATCAATACAAGTTGAATAGCGGCCAAATCACATTCATATTTATATTTTTAAATAAATATAAATATAAATTCAAATATGCTCTATTATGAATATAAGTTCAAATCGGATATCTTCTTAGTTCAATCAAATCCGAATATCCTCGTAGCTTTGCAATATGAAAATATTAGTGACACTTTATTTTTGTACCGTCTTACGTAGCCATTTTAATGTATTTATTTTACCTAAAGGAATATGAATTTACATTGAATGAAAAAACTCGTGCAACTAATTAGGCATACCACCATAAAATACTTATATTGCTTTATCGAATTCGAATACGAATAGCTCAGATAAAATAACAATTTGGATGAAAAATTTCTATAGCATATTTTTATCTATATTTTTACATAAATTTAAATACGAATATAAATAAGAGAGAAGTTGTAATTGGATAGAAAAATCTATTTGTTATTCGTATCATATTAAATACGGTAATCAAATAATACAGATAATTAGCATTCCTTTTTCATCCCTAACCGTCCTGTCGTGTCGTGTCGTTTGGGTGTCGTGCGTGCGTCTCCACGCAATTCCGGCCAAGTCTTTAAACCGGGCAACTAGGAGGAAACTTAAACCGTTAATCGGCTAGACTTCATGTATTGTAACCTGGAAGCCGGTACATATTCATATAAGCTAAGGCCAGGAGATCACGATTTGCAGAGAAATTAAGCTAAGTATCAGAGGGAGCCAATCGAACAGAGATTTAGACTATGAGATGATATACACTGAGTAGTATACTAGTATTCTTTTTTTGGGAGATTAAGTAGTACTATATCAGTATTCCATGATTACTCGCTTGTCTTGGCTTACTGGCTCGCTCTCTCGCGCAAAAATCCGCTCTTACTCTCTTGTCTTCACTCGTAGCAGCTATGATCTCGACCGGAAGAAAGCACCAAAAAACATCTTTCTCGCCAAGGAATGTTTAATGATAAACAAGGCCTATGGGATTATACTACTCTTCCATTTCCTGCAATACGCAGCATACAACCAGCGTACTTGGCAAGTATATTCTCCATGATCTCACCACAATTGGTATTGTATTCTTTTCTTCCCGTATTCGAAAATGATGTCGATCGTATTTGTTATTCGAAAATGATGTCGATCGTATTTGTTATTCGACCATTGCGATGCCATTAGCCACGCCGCACACTTGGCAGTCCGACATCAAGCGGCAGACGGCAACAAACACGTAGGAATTCTGAGGATGACGAGCTTCCAGCAGACCAATCTTTATAAGGCCAATCTGACACAGGAACACTCAAAATTTTTAGTCCTCGTGGAGCGTCTAACTCTGCGAGACGACAAAGGCCTCGCTTCATCAAGCAGTGTGCGTGTGTTTCACACTAGCGCTAAAACAAACTGAAGAGCACGAGTGGGCAATCGTATGGCCACTAAACAAAGAGATTTCAGCTCAATAAAGAACGTTTTGTTCACATCCAAATGGCCAATAATTGCATGCGGTTAACTAATCAGGAACCTGTATGTCTGCATCGTCCCAATCCGACCAGGAGCTAGTAGCTCCCAACAAGACGTCATGCATAAAAGAACTAGAGAAATGACAAAGGGATCAGAGGAAATTTAGCTAGTAGTAGATGCCTCCCCACTCTTTGGTGGACTTGTATACTTGCGTTCTCTGTGGTGTGTATGTATATATACGCACGAAGTGGCAAAGCTAGCAGTCTGTGTGAACACAAGACAGTGCTTGATCTAGCTAAGTGCTTAAGCTAGCTCCAACTCCAAGTCATTATAAATCCAAACCAGACGCGCGGGGTTCATGGCGGCACGAGAGAGCGGCAGGACAGCCACCGCCACCGCCACCGCTGTAGCGTGCCGTGGACGCCGCTTCGTTGGCGTCCGGCAGCGACCGTCCGGGCGGTGGGTCGCCGAGATCAAGGATTCGGCGCAGCGCGTGCGGCTGTGGCTGGGCACGTTCGACACGGCCGAGGAGGCGGCTCGTGCCTACGACGAGGCGGCCCGCGTGCTGCGCGGGAGAACACGCGCACCAACTTCGCGGACGGTCGCGGCCGGCACGGCCCGGCGGCCTCCCCGGCGAGGGCCAGGCTGAGCAAGAACCTGCAGCACGTCATGGCGAGGGCGGCCGCGGGCAGGGCCCCGGCGTGCACGGGGGTGGGCGACCAGTTCGCGCTCGGCGCGGTGTTCCGGCACTGGCAGCAGCCTGCGCTCGACTGCGGCAGCGCCGGGGCCGAGACCGTGCAGGTGAAGAACGCGGTGCAGCCCAGCTTCGTCGTGCCGAGGCGGACGGAGGCGCCGCCGCAGCCATCGATAGTGCTCGGAGCTGGAGTCGTCCGGGGCGCGGACATCGACGGTCTCGACTTGGCCGGCGCCTGGGAGACGGCCGGGGGGAAGTCGTTCAATGTTTCCTCGTCTTTGGTCGTGCCATCCACGTTTGGAGCAGCGCCATCGGAGTCGTTCGGTCTCGACGATTTCTAGCTAGCGCGGAATGTCTTTAACGCCGTGCTGGTTCGATCGTTTGCATATATGCATGGTGCGCTCGCGCGAGCGAACAGCGTAGATATGGCGCGAGCGACGTGCTGTCCTTCCAAAGGAAGAGATGCCTAGTTTGTACCACACGACGTGGTGTGTACGTGTCACAATTTCGTAATCAACATTTCGTTTCAATTGCTGAGGGATTCTAAGTTCTGTCGCAACTCCGTAATCGAAGTAGTACAAATTAACGCGTGACGTCAACATCAGTAACATTTTCTTTTGAGATGTAAATCGAACAACAGACGAATTTTCTTTTTCGGTTTTAAGACGATTTTCTTGGTCAGAGTCGTGGAGTACAGGAGTCTGCTTCCGTTTTCCAGAATGCCCGGATGGGTTTATCTCCTACTGGGCTTGTTTCCTTTTATTTTAGGAATTTGGGCTTATTTTCTGGTGGGACCTCCTGGAAGAACAAGCAGCCCACAACCACAGGTAGTTATTGTTTAGGAGCGGCCCACTGAAATTAAACCTTCGATTTTGCCATTAGCTGTCTCAACTTTTCAGGAGTGGAAACAAGATGAACCAGTGATTGGTTTTTCTTTAAAAGATGAAATAGTGATTGTGACGACTGCAATGAGACCACTGAACACAGGAAATCACGAAGTTTTAACATCGCGTATTTTTCTCCAAAAAAAAAAACATCGCGTATTTTGATACAAACGGAGCAGCAAGCGAGCATATCTACAGATTACAAAATATCTTGCGTCTGCAGCGGAAGAAGGTACAAAGCCGCAAGAGTGCAAAACACCATAGTTTTAATGTCCGCAACGACCAAGAATACGACTGAAGCTACGGCTATACTGTAGCACGGTGCAGTCGTCGTCATCCGTAACTGCCTTGTTCCTGAAGCGGCCTACACGAACACGATCACGTCCAGTCTGCGATCTGTAGATAATCGGCCGCGAGATGCCAATCTGTGGTGCCGTACGAGGGCAGTTTTGCTTTAGGAGACATCAAGCAGTTGTAGAATTGTGGATAACCAAGCAAAAATTAGGTTGGTTTCGTTAGAAAGAACATAATCAAATGATTCACTGTCTATGTCTGTATTAAGGATGTACCCTAAAATATATGAATGATTTACTGTTGTAAAACCATGCGGTGGTAATACTATGTTGGTGATGAGTATTTGAAACTGCTATTCTGGTTATTGTATTGTTTGAGTTTGCAAAGTTGCAGTTTACTGTTAGGATTTAAACGGTCTGACCAGCCTGGCAACGACGTCTGACCAGTCTAACAACGAGTGTCTGACTGGCGACTATCTGACTGGCGACTATGGAGTGGTCATAACGACCATGTGGTCTTTTGAAAAATAGACACCAAACACTTGTGTAGATATGTTTGAGGATATCTTTGCATTAGGTGTCACTCAAATAGGAGTTTTGATCTGAATCTAGATAGAGATTAACCGAAATTCTAAAGAGAGTGTATTTTTTGGTACTCTTAAGCGGTCTGACCGGCCTGTGATGGGCGGTCAGATCGCCGGTGGTCTCACCAACATTGGGCTAGAGGTTAAACCGGTCCCTTATTATCCGGAGATGTTTGAACCGGTTTGTGACGGTCTGACCAACCAATCGTTGACGATCAGGCCAGCCTTTGTTGAGTTGTGTGAGATGAGTTTTGTCTCAGTTGTGTTGTTGCTCTAAGAGCTTTTTAAGAGTCTATGTAAGGTGTTAGTTATGACAGGAGTCCATGCAAGTGTTAATCATGGCCAAGAACGCCATGTGGTGTTTGCTAATGTAAGTCAAGTGTATGTCGTTTGTGCTTGAGGTGATTATTGGTGGTCAGAGGTAAGACTGAGGCTAGGGGAGGAGCCCGAGGCCATGGAGGGTTGTGTAAGTCCGAGTGAGGCTATATCTCAAGTTGAGAGGAATAGGAGAAAGGCAAGAATCGTGATAAGTCAAATAGATGCATGTGTTGTGCCATTGGACTTGGACATTTCAATTGGTGACGTTCCTCGGGAGGAGACGTACGATCTCGACGACAAGTCATTAGGCACCACCGACTACGTTATAGAGTTGACTTCGAGGACAAGCGTCATGGAGGATGAGAGGATGAGAGCGTCTTATCGGGCTATTGGAGCCATATGAAAGTTGCGCTGCATGTGTGTAAGTGTAAAGCTCATTTGTATGTAGGTTACCGGGTTTTCCATTTATAAGTGGTTGTATCTATTAAGTGTGGGCTGATTGTATTAAGAGTGCAGGAGACTGTCTTATAAAACTACATCCAGACTTTGTTATAAAACTACATCCAGACTTTGTTTAAGTTCGTTAGGAAGCGTCCAAATACGAGTTTGCAGTAGCACATCGATTAGCGCACAAAAGCAGTAGCAAAATGCAGCCTACATTAAAGCAAGAGCTACACCCTGAATTCAGAAGTGTCCGGTACTGACTTCAGAATCGATTAGCGTACAAAAGCAATAGCAAAATGCAGACTACGTTTTCTATGGGAACAACGCTTGTTTACGAGATCATGGGATCAATCATGGCTCTTCTGCTCAAAGCTCATTGGCAGGAACTCGAATATATTGGATCCAGGAGATCATCTTCGAAATTCAAATTAGGAGAGCAAAGTCAGGCCGAGATGCTCAATTGACAGCGAGTGACCAATCACGTAGTACTTCGATTCGCTCAAGACTAGGTCAACACTCGACGTATATGTTTAGCAAAATGCCGTAGACTATGAATAATCTACCAGAGGCATGCAACTTATCAGGAACCAGAAAATGGCAAGTTAGTGCGCAACGTTATACTAGGAGGTTCCTGCGGGAGTATAATATATATCCAGAGTCAAGCTATCGAGATCAGTATTACTAATCTGTCACCAAGAACGTTAAGTTTCTTATTCAAAACCTAATTATCAGTGTGATATGGAGCTGAAAGCACTCTATCGAAGTGGCCATTGATGCAGCCGGGGCGGCAGTCGACGCGGCTCCCGGCCGGTCAAATCACCCCCATGCTCCTCTCCCCCAAGACATGCATGGCCTCCTCTTAGTGAACAGTGCCGCACTAATTAACCAGCTGCCATTAGCTCCAAATCGATGGACCGGCCGGTCCCTAAACCTTAATTAACCCTTGTGACCACCGCCACTGATGCGTCGTGTCATGCATGGTCCCTCGGAGCCGGGCAACCAAACCAAAGGGAAATTAAGACCGGCCCGTACGTCCTTGGGTTTGGGCTAGAGCTACTTGCGTGCTCGGCTCGCTGGTTGGTGACCGGGATAGATCTGCCACCATTGATTGCTTCGGCTTGGGTAACTTGACTAATGGCGCTAGCTTGCCTATGGCTAAGACCGTAAAAAAGCTTCAGGCTTACGGATTACTCGAGTCCAACTTATTCTAGATTTGATTTAAGTTTGGCTCGAATTTTAAACGAGTCGATCTCAAGATTGATCTCGAACTCGTGAACTTCACCGAGCTGAGTTCGAATAGTTTGCGAGGCTCGATTCGAACTTAAATAGTAATAAATTTTTTAATTGTTATCGAGCTTCAATGAGCCGAGCTCGAGCCTACTCGAGTTTAGGTCGAGCCGAGCTCGAATCTAAATCTAGACTCGGATCTTAACTTAAGTTTAACTCAAACTTAGCTTAAGCTTTTGCCAAGTTCAAACCTGAAAGATCAGGTTCACTTAAACTTACCTATATTTACAGCCCTTTCTACGGCAGGAGGACGACGCACGCACTGCGCCCCCGGTCCTTGCGCGCGTGCGGATGCAATGAAAAGAGGTCGGGAGGCCCGTGCGGTCGGCCCCCGCGCGCGCGGTCAATCCGGCGGATGCCCGCACGCACAGAGTTTGAGCAACCCGTTCGTGCACACCTGTCGCATTAATGCCATCACACGGCCGGGCGGGCTCATCATTGGTAAACGGCCAAGACCACTGGGTTACTGCTTCCAGCTAGTGCTAGTATTTATTATACGCTGCTTTCGTTCGTACGTACTTCACTGGCATGCTCGACCTACTTGGAAGGTGAGAATTCCCGAGATATTTGAAGGATTTTCTGCGTTTCAAACAAGCTCGATCGAGATCATCAGTAGGCAGGGATTACCAACCGAGAAGGTAGTAGCATACACAGGAGATCTAGTTGAGACCAGTGTTACGTTACTACTTTGGACAGGCTAGCTAGGTGCAAAAGCAGGGTCCAAAGCGAACTGAACCCAGTACGTAGGAGTACATTATAATGTCTAGGGACCTTGTATTACAGGGTGTCGATGGATGGAGTCAAGCTGCCGGCCACCAACAGCATGGAGAAAGAAAGAGAGAGGCAGGGGCGGGGGCCGTGCGCGCATGTGTTAGATGCCGCGTCACTCTCGTAGGGCGGGGAGTCCTTCGGTTGGCTTTGCGAGTCCCCTACACAAAATCTCTTCGTGCATGTGCGGATCCCTGGCTCGCCGAATCTCCAGCCCCGCCAGCCACGCATTTAATTACCAGCCGATCGGCCGGTCGCGGTACGTCCGCGCGGTGCGCCTGTCGCCGGGCCGCTGGCTGGGGATGCATGGCCTCCGCACCGCGTGCATGCGCTCGTGCGTGCGCCCATGGTCCTGCGCCTCCGTAGCGCCGTCGAGCTGTTCGGCTCCACCCCCACGCCCGCCCGCGCCGTTGAGCCGCGCGGTGGATCGATGAGTTGTGCCACGGGCTGGCTGACACCGATCCGGTCGCGCGATCTGCCCCCGGCACGGCACGCCACGCCACGCCGGCCGCGCGCCCGTTCACCTGCATGCGTTTGGCGCGCGCGCGGCAGCTGGTCCATCCATGCATGCACGGCTAGCTACTGGCTTTTGCCGCGGGCTACGGCAAAGCTAGCTCCCGACAGACATGGCCTAGCTAACTCTAAACACGACTAGTACACGGCCGAATTGGCCGGACTAATCTAATGATGCCATGCACTGACTGATCCAGCACATAGTAACTAGCTAACTAACTAACTAAGTTAGGAGCACTCAAGTGTTAGCTAGCTTAGCTGCTGCTTAGTTATTTTTCTGATTTCTTGCTGCTTAGTTATTTTTCTGATTTCTTGCTGCTTAATTATTCCGCAAGGCTGGGGAGCCCTTCGTGCTTATGCAGCGCGCGACCCGTGGGTGATCGACGACTACGAGCATCGTTGATTAGCATGCAGAGTAACTAGTTTACATGCAGAGCAACTAATTATCTGCAAGTTGCTGGGATCAACAGGTTCATTAACATGGGGAATTGAATACAAGTTCATCGACTAGTCGGATGGCTCACGTAATTTACACGTACGACTAGATTGGCTTTGTACTAAAAAACAATTTATGTGTGTTAGACGAATTTGTTTTTAGATGGAATTTGACCAAGGTTATGCATCAGAATTAACTTATCGATTTGCTCTCCAGGGTGGATGGTGCCAGCTAGCTCTCCCTAACTTTTGCATGTGCAGATGCTTGCTAGCCAAAAGCTAGCATAAGGAAGCCGAGTCCTTATTGATATGCATTCCTTCATTTTTCCCTCCATGGAAACTATATTTTATCCACCAATTTGACCAACGTGTTGATGAGCTTTGGTCTTGGTAGAGCCTTGTCATTGCTATCAGATATCCTTCTTCTCTATTGTTCTAATTATGTGGTTGCTTTCTCTCATTTCTGGATGTTACATACATAGATTGACATCTCTGAGTAATATGTCTTGTATGCATCTGTAACATTAGAGTCATATTTGTTATCAAAGTGTATTGTCAATTTATAGCACGTTAATTTGCGGTGTTATAATCTGGATCCACCACTATCAACGGTGTTGATATTTTATCTTTTTTCTCTGATTAATATAGTAATTTCTAGCTCTTGAGAGCAATGTGGTGGCTTTGTTTGAATTTGCATACTTTTGGATTTTATATGACATGGAGTTTTTCGTTTTAGGTTGAATTTATATACAAACACAATTGGTAATTTTCATTTTATTTTTATTTTGAATTTTAGATATTTAGGGATTATAATTTGGAATTCATATAAAAATCAAAATTACTAATTTTCTTTGGTTTTTATTCTAGATTTGCATATTGTTGGATTCTACATCACATGTAGTTCTTTTTTATAATTTTAGATTGGAATCACATACAACTCCAACTGGTATTTTCCATCTCATTTTTATTTTGAATTTACGATATTTAGGGGTTTTACTTTGGAGTTCCTATGGAAATCAAATTAATAATTTTATTTATTATTTTGAATTTTAAGTTTTAGGTTTCAATTCTTATGCAAATCTAACTACTAATTTTTATTTAATTTTTGTTCCAAATTTCAGTTTTACTTTGAAGTTTTTTGGGGTTCGTATGGAAATCAATTTGCTAATTTTATTTTTATTCCGAATTTGAGTTTTAGGTTTGAAATTTTATACAAATCCAACTACTAATTTTCATCTCGAATTTTAGTTTTACTTTGAAGTTCTTTGGAGCCCATATGAAAATCAAATTTCTAATTTTATTCCAAATTTTAGTTTTGGGCTAGAATTTGTATACAAATCCAACTATTAATTTTATTTCAAATTTTAGTTATTTTTGTTGTACTTGATATGAATTTTTTCTTTTTAATCTAAGCCGTTATAACTTAAGTTCACCAGATAAATGACTAGATGTTTTTTCTCTAATTAACGTGAAAATTTCTAATCTTTGAGAGTGAATACGATGACTTCTTTTTCCCTGCTTTCGTAATATAATAATAGATAGATATTCTTTGACTGCCAGTTCAGTGCTGACATGGTACGGCATTAGAATAAGCTTCTGTGCTGTGAGCCGCTCATGTGTGCGATTAAGGATGGATTAAAAGAGCCATTCCATCTCTCCATGCATGCCAGTCTTTATTCCCTAACTTGGTCCTTGGGTGATCTTTACAGCCAATGTGGCGTCTGAATAGCATTCTTTGAATATTTCTCCATCGACCAAGGACGAGCTAGCTGCTATAGAGTATTATATTTTCAGGGAATTTCTGCGTTAAAACGGTTCTTGGGGTCATGAATTCTCAGAATCGCAGTCAATTTATTCTGCTGCCGTGTAAGCTTATGTGGTGCTGACTGCAAAGGCTATTGCGCAACAGATGCTACGGACTTGGTTTTTTATGCTGCGAATGATGAATAGTAATAGCTGATAGAGAGGCCATAAGAGAGAGCATGGAGTAAGAAAAATTTATATGTAGTTTTGGCAGATATAGATAAAGCCGTTATAGTGTCTACTACAATCAATTTGTAATCTTTCGTTTTTAAAAATTCTTCGTTTGAAAGCTAATTACTGTAGAAAAGTATTCTATCGTCGAAAAAGCTAAAAGTTAAAATAAAAAAGAAGAGATTCTGTCGTAGAAAAAGCTAAAAGTTAAAATCGAAAAGAAGTGACCGATTTTCTTTAGCCATAGCTGCTTGATCAGATATGTACTTGCAGGGCTTTTTAAATCAGCGCTTCGCGTACGTACTCACAAGTAGGGGATACTTAAAAAACAGAAGCCCAATCAGGACATGTACCCGAGTACTGCCCCATGCTGGCATGCAGCTTTAGCCAGTCAGTGCGTGCAGTTCAGAACAAAAAATACAGTAAGGGTTACACCCTTGAGAGCACTTCAGCTCAAGTGCAGCCACAATGGAGCAGCAGGGCTGTCACAGCAATCTGCTGCTAGCTCCTGCGTTCCTATCTGCATTATTTCAAAAAGATCATACTGCGTACATTTTTAAGTGTCCTGTCGCGACCAAACCATTCAATCAAGGAGCTGATCATCCTAGGAACCAAGCATATATAGGTGATACGTCGGTCAGTGGTCGATAAGATCTGTTGCGTCACGATTCCTTCGTGCTTCAGAAACAGAGTACAACGCAAAGTCAATCTCGCGACTTGAGCTACGGTGCATGTCAAAATCTGGCGAGACAGGATTTCACAGGATGTCGTAGCTGCAACACACAAACCGTTGCACTGCACCAGCAACTGATCGTACGTTCTCCTCAATTATGTGCCGCGCGCCGTACGCGCCAACAATCAAAGCAAAACCAATGGCCATCACGGTTGTGTTTGCTGATACGTGACATGTTGAAGTATGAATAGGAAGCACCGCGTATTCTTGCTCGGGGAGCCGAGTTGCTGTATGAAACTCAACACTGGTATTAGCTAGAGCCACGTTTCAATGTTATTAGAAACGCACGGACTGAAAAACGCATGCATAGAGAAAGCACAGAAATATAATGTTACATACAATAGAATTCCACAAGAATTTAAAATACATGAATAGGAGTGCAAATCTGTTTGGATGGTTCATAGAAAATAAACACAGGAATTTTGGGAGGAAAACATTTCTTGAAGATTAGAGTGTAGAAAGAAAGGAAGATGATGCTTTGGACTTCTCAAAGAAATTTTCCAAGAGCTCTAGCCTCTTGCTAGTTCTTCTATGTAATTAGGGCATAGGAAAGCATTCCAAACGAACATAGCGACCTCATTCCCATATTCCAAAGAGCACTATAGGAAAAAAAATCCTAAGAAATTGAAATCCTCCAAAATCCCTATGAAAATCCTACAATCCAAAGAGGCCCTCAATGGGGATTGTCAAGGATTTGGTGCTAATAATTTGTATGTAAGAAAGAATCACCTCTCTAGATAGCTTTAGGGATAAAAAAAATATTAGGTCAGTACCATCGTAAATATATAGTATAAACTAGAAATTACCATCTACGGGGAGAATGGTATGTGAGGCCTGATGTCACATGTCATAGACACATTGGCTACAATCAGAGGCGGTCCTAATGTAATTCATGGGTGTTCAGTTGAGCACTCTAGTTTTTTGAGGAAATACCTGGTATTTAGTAGGTATATTAATTATATATACTAACGAATATGTCAAAATACTTTATATTTATACTGCTAATAGATTTCAGCTCACTCCCACACCTTCCTCCTCAATTCGTCTTGAAAACTGCAGCCTAGCTAAAGATTCAAGGATGTGAGACTAGCTATCGAGTTATTATCGAGCTTCGTTCGAAATTGATATAGTTCGACTTCAAATCATTTTATTTGTTTTTTGAGTAGTTGTTTTAAATTTGAGCTAATGAGCCACTATCGAGTTGAGCCTCGTTAACATTTTTCATTCAAAATTGACTCATTTCAATTTTGAACACATTAACTACTGTAGTCGCAGCAATTTTGATTCGAGCTCAACAAATATTTTTGCCAGCCGACTAAAGGGGGTGAACAGATTATTTAATTTTTTTGAGCAAAACTGAGTTTTATGCAAAATTTAAGTGCAGGGTAACAAGCGAGCGATGACAAGCATCAAGCAAGGCCTAGCTAGACTGCCTAGGAGATAGGGTCCCAAAAGGGAGCACGAGGCGACGATGGCTGGGCCGCCGAGGACAGCAAGGCAAGCAACATATGTCAACAACAAGACAAGTGCATCCCCATTTTCAAGTCTCAAATCCCATATTCCCAATTCAACAATTTTTCTAAATTATTTTATAATTTCTCTAAATTATTTGAGATATTATCTCTTGTAAAAACAATTTGTACTTTAATTTTTGCTACTATAGATCGATATCTACTTTCTTTATTAAAACAATATCTTATTAACTCTGAACACCTATACTGAAAATTCCGGATCCGCCACAGGATACTATATTTCTTTAGCACTGTGATTGCAGTGATAAAGCTGTAAGCTAGATCAGGTGTCCCAAGGATGGTAAATCAGGCCATAGTTGTTGCATGATATAGTACATAGTATTATCTTGCCAAATGGAAGTGCACCCCTCGATCTCCCTAATTGCAGTATTGGGCAAGGTGTTAATTAAGTTAGTTGATGCATCATCAAGCTCAACAGGCGGAGACAATGGCATCACAAAGGAGGTGTTACATGGCAGGCCTCCAAGCTGTCGCCGGGGCGGTGGGAAAGTGTTGCGCTCGCTGACATGGAGCGCACATGTTGGCAACACGTGCGGCATTTGCAATGATGGGAGGTTTATTCGGCTAAAAAGTTATGCAGGAGCACATGAAATACCGACAGGCATGTTGCTAGTTGCAGCGTACATGCCCTGCCCTGCTATGCTCAACGTGGTAAATTCTTTCTCTTTCCAGTGTTGGTGTAGCGAGCGAGAGAGGCAGACAGAGTAGGCAGGGACAGATTACTTTATCACGGAAATGGCATTCAAGTGTTGACATGTTGTATTTGCCAGGGCAGATGCTGATGATATGGTAGCAGCTGAGGCTGAGATAACACACACACACACCCCTATGGCTAGAGCTAGCCAGGGTCGAGCAAATGCGGTGCATGTGGGCCGGGTAGGCGAGCTGGGAGCTCGACACAGACAAAGTTGTATTGGTGAATTTTTGACATATCTAGCACTCTATATTTCGAAAATTCCATTTTTAGCCACCCGAACGTATTATTTCCAAATGTAGCCATCTTCCCGACCGCACGTTTCTGTAGAGGCGACACGTGTCCGGTCGTGCGGTCCGGGACCGCACGACTCCACTGTTCACCGTCCGCCGAGCGCACGATTGACTTCTGATCGCATGACTCTCTGTCCCGACCGCACGATTGAATTCTCGACCGCACGATTGAATTTCCGACCGCACGATTGATTCAATCGTGCGCCAACGGGCGGTGAACAAGGAGTCGCAGTGGTCCCGGACCGCACGACCCAGCTTACAAGGCGGTCGTGCGGTCTCGGACCGCACGACCGGACACGTGTCGCCTACGTAAACGCGCGGTCGGAAGGGGCTATATTTGGAAATAATACGCTTGGGAGGCTAAAAACGGAATTTTAGAGATCTACAGTGCTAAATTTGTCAAAAACTCTGTATTGGTACAATACCCAGGGCATCTAGTCTAAAGAAAAAAGAGATCCACCTAGGTATGGATATTCTGGAATGAATGTGTTCATTTCTTAATTTTGGTTTTTTAGTTTGTTTTGATTTTTACTTGTTTTGATTTTTAATTTTTCTTTGTAATGTCTGTGGAGGTATAACAATGTTTTTTATTTTTCTTTAATTGAATGACCCAGAAAAAACTAACCGCCACCGCAGTGCAATTTCAGCCAAAAGCCAATAGACATAAGCCGCCAGATTGAATGCCACCTTAAGCTATCATCCACAATAATATATTTGCATTCAGCCTTCAATAAATTATATTGCAGCTCTCAAATTATACTTCTATTCTTTTATTTTACATTGAGAACCTTATAAACAAAAAATACATTACAAACACGAACCTCGGCCCATTAGTTAGCCAAACTACTCCCCTCACACTTCTTTTCCTCTTCCGTCCATCCCACTATCCCATGCCTCCACATCACTTTCCCTGATCCCCATCTTTCCCGTCTCCATTCAACCACCACTGCCACAAAAGATAGCTAACTGGAAGGAAGAACGAGGAAAAAACTGAAGAGGGAAGTAGAGGGGAGGTGGTTTGATTGTGTGAGAGAGGAGAGAGGTGCGAAATAGATGGTCTAGATCCTATCTAGTGGTCAGATCAGATCGCTACGAAGAGAGGAGGAGAGAACGCACCGCCACTAACTGATTCTTTTATAACAGTAAAGATATTCAAATGCATGACCATCACCTCTAAAATATTCTAAACCGTATATTGCTTGAAAATTAGAGAGAGAAATGTGACAACGCTACAATGGTAGAATATTATAGAAAAATTGAGAAATGGCAAGCCCACTTACTCTTTCACAGCCTTGTTTTTTTACTTTCGATATTTAAATGCATGACCCATTACCTATGCAATATTCTAAAAGTGGTCTGGCTTTCAAAATTAGAGAGAGAGAAATGTGCAACATTACACTACTAGATTTGTTTTTTTTAAAAAATAAGTGTCACACCCACTTATTGGCTTACAGCCTTATATTTAACTTTTGATATTAAATGTATGAACAATTACCTCTACAATATCCTAGAAATGGTCTAGCTTTTGAATTAGAGAGACAAAATGTGATAAATATACACTGACATATTCTTATATATATATATATATATATATATATATATATATATATATATATATATATATATATATATATATATATATATATATATATATATATATAAATCTACTCCACTGTACTACTCAAATTTACCTGGGATCAAACCAATCTTTCAGTTCCAAGAATCCTCATCAGTGTTATTGATTAATAGATCAAGTGTAGAACCGTCTCTGTATCGGTAGTGATCGATATTGTGTTCCTGCTACTAGTTCCCAGAATTCCTGAAAACCACACTTTGAAAACTGGCAGTGCAGATTGTAATCCGTGCAAATTAGACGCATGGAACAAGTGCCAGTACTCCATCTTGTAATACATGCAAAATATACCCCAAAAAATAATATTTGGAATTTTATTTCTATAGCAATATCTACCAAAATAATATTTGGAATTTTATTTCTATAGCAATATCTACCAAAATAATATTTGGAATTTTATTTCTATAGCAATATCTACCAAAATAATAATGTACACAATGTATAAGAAGAATAGCATTGTTGAAGAAAAAAATGAGAGATATTCTAAGAAAACAAGGTACTAATAAAGAAGCAATGTAACTTTATTTCTGCTGTTAGGGACACACAGAGCATCACCAAAACAAATAAGCTGAGAAGGCAGTACACCACTTACGACGAAATTTTTTTGTTTGCACATGCCAGAGATAATGACAGTTAAATCATGCAGCATAATAATGAAATCCTAAGATTAAAGAAGTATAATTTCCACTGTTAGAGACCAGCACATTCAGGTCCCATAGATCACTTTGAGGCCAAAAAAAATGTTTGGCATTGTTCTCAAATCTGAAGGCAACACAGCCTACCTTAATTTGTACACCGGACCACTGTTTTCACTGTAAATATTCTCATCTCTTCACTCCCTCAATTCATAGAGGAAAAAGAAGCTAAAATGTATGGAGTTTGCAGCTTTACATTGCTTCAAATCCCTAAAAAAAGCTCGGTACAATTACAAAACTAAAGAAAAAAAATCCTATATCTAAAGAATCAAGGATTTAATCATCCAAGAATCGAGACTTGCTCCATCGCCCGCTACACACAATCAGCCACCATGAACAATGTGTTGTCCACCTTTGCTTTGGCCGCTTCTGCATGGTTTCTTTTGTCCTCGTCGGCTTCGTCGACAATGCCGACAACGGCGTAGCCGTCGCGCCCTCCGGTGAGCTCGCGCGCGCGCACCGTCTGCTCCGCCCAGTCGGTGCCGCGCACGGCGCGCAGCATCAGCGCGGCGCAGACAAGCTGCGCGGCGACCATGCCGCCCCACATCCCGCGGAAGTCGAGCCGCGCGGGCCAGAACGCCAGCGCCAGCGCCAGGGGCATGCCGACGCCGTAGAACGCCGAGACGTTGATCTTCGCCGCCTTCTCGGGACGGGCGCTCCCGCGCAGCACTCCGCAGCCGGTCGTCTGCGGGCAATTGCCCAGCTCGGCCGCGCCGAGTAGCGGCAGCGCGGCGGCGGCGAGCTTCAGGATGTCATCGTCCGTCGTGAACATCCGCGCCCACACGCCCCTCACGGACACCGCGAATGCGCAGGCCACGACGCCGAGCGCCGTGCCGAGGCCGAGCCCGACGCGTGCCACGAGGCGCGCGAGCTCCGGCCGCCCGGCGCCGAGCTCGTGGCCGACACGCGTGGACACGGCGCAGCCGAGCGAGTGCGGGAAGATGTATATCAGCGACGTGGTCTGTATCAGCACCCCCATGGCCGCCACCGCCGCCTTCGGGTCAGCGAGCACGCCGCAGAGGAGCACCATGATCTCGTACCACCACCACTCCAAGCAGACCGACATGCAGCTGTGCACGGACAGCCTCACCAGGCTCCGCCACTCTTTCATGGCCTCCTCCTCGGCCGGCGCCGCGCACGCTTTCGTCTTGCCGTAGCCGTCATCGCCGTACATTCCGAAGAAGCACACGTACGCCACGAGCAACAGCAGGAAGTTGAGGTTGGTGCAGACCGCGCCGAGCGCGACGCCGCGGATGCCGAGGCCGAGGACGTCCACGAGGAGGAAGTTTATGGGCACGTGGAGGAGAAGCGCCGCGGCGGTGGCGTAGGTGAGCGGGAGCGTGACCGACTGCGCGCGGAGGTAGATGCGGAGCGGGTGGAGGAAGCACTGCACGACGAGGTCGGGGAGGGAGCACAGGATGTAGGCGTACGCCGTGGCGGCTATGTCCGGGTCCTGACCCGTGGCGACGAGGACGCGGTGCATGGCCACCCACAGCATGCTGATGGGGACGGACGCGACCAGGAGCAGCACGACGGTGCGCCGGAGCGCGGCGCGGAGGAGGTCCGTGCGCCCGGCGCCGAACGCCTGTCCGCAGACGGGGTCCATCCCTCCGGCGAGGCCGGAGAGCACGGAGTAGCCGGTGATGTTGGCGAAGCCGAGCGCGAGGGAGCCGGCGGCGAGGGGGAGCTGGCCGAGGCGGCCAAGAAAAACCATAGACACTAGGGAGCGTAGGTAGAGGAGGATCCCCGCGCCGACCATTGCCCCGGTGAGGCAGAGGATGGACGCCACCTCGCCAAGAACGCCGCCGCCGGCAGCCGGCCTCGGGCGCTCATGCAGCTTGGGGTAGCCCTTCGCCGGCGGGAGGAGGGCCCGGTGGGGGCATTGCGCCGGCTCCGAGCAGTGGCACGTTGCCATGGCTGCACGCTTCGTCTGGTTTGTGCGTGCTCTCTGCTCTGGGAAGCGTCGTGCCGGGCCTCTTGTTTGTTTGCTGCAGAGGAGAGCGGATGGCCTTGGGTTTGTGGGGGTGATGGGTAAGAGAGTGGGCAGTATATATACAAACGGTTTTGCTATTGTACAGTCGACTGAATTTTTTTTATCTTTCAGTCATCTGAAATTTTTATCTCTTAGTCACCTAGAATTGCAACGCACTAATTCAACTCCTCCTGAAGTTGCACTTTCAGTCGTCTAAAATTACAGTGTAAAAAAGTGACTAAAGATGAAGAGAAAAAATAGTCACCTGTACAATAGTTACTTCTATATACAAACGGTTGGCCGCCATGACATCTTAGATTTTCGGTGGGCGCGGCTGAAAATGGCTAATTCTAAGGTGAATAGCTCACCTGGCCCACAGGTCAGAGATCCAGCTAGGACGCCAAAAAAGGTATGTTCTTGATTAATGGGAAAGTTATAGCAAGGGGGTTGAGTGATTCTTTTGTTCGTATAACGTATGAAATTAAGAGGTTTAGATTGTTAGAAAACAAGATTCCGTCGCATTCGGAAAACAGTAAGCTACAAAGCATGAGCTTTTAGGCTCTACTTGAACAAAGGAAAGGAATGGATTTTTGTAGGGTTAAAATCCTAACAAAATTTCCTATGTAGGGTAAATTCCCACCCTGCTTTTTTGGATTCATGCGTTCCAAATGGGCCGTTAGTTTTACCGCTCGGATGGCTTCGAACTTTGTTATGAACTAGAATCATAGACGCGGCGCCACGTCGCGCCAGTCACCGTACGTACAAAAATAAAAGAGACGATAATTCGTGAGGAGTTTCTTAAAAAACCGGGGGGCAAAAACGTATTTTCGGAAAAGGCGAAGGGGTTGTTCGCAAAAAACAAGGACCTGTTAAAAAAAGCGGGGGCAAAAACGCATTTTCGGGAAAAGCGAATGGTCTTTTTTGTAAAAAATCGAGGACCTATATGTAAAAAATGGGACCCGTGCGCAATTTTCGAAAAAGCGGGGGGGCATCCTGCAAAACGGATGGGCTAAAAAAACTAACATGGACCTTTTTGTAAGAATCAAGGACCTGTACGTAATTTCAGAAAAAGGCAAGGGCTTTTTCGCAAAATGCCTCCCCCGACCGTACTGAAATTTGCGCACCACGCGGCGGGCGGAGAACGGCGCGGGCGACGGGCGCGCTCCTGCCTTCCTCCGCTGTAATAGGGGTTATTCACTACCGCACATTAGTTATTAGAGCCGAGCAGAGGTACTAAAATGAAAATTGTGTAAGTAGAGAAGAGATGAAAATTTCTATTAGCCAAAAATTAATTCTAGCATACTCATTCATGTAATTTAACTAAATATGTAAAAAGCTGGAACACGATAAAATACTTAGATAATTATATGTTTTTTACATGGAATTAATGGGTTCAAACAGTTAATAATTTATTATCTTTACACTCTTTTTTTTTTTTGAACGGAGGCCATTCGGCCCAACTTTTTCACTTTAGTCTTGAAATTAGATGGGTATAATATTCGAACTGAACACGCAAAAACCACACCAATAACCAGATACTGAATTCATACAAATTCACAGCTAGATTCTGGGCATGCCTCACACAAAAAATGGCAGCTAATTCCTTATGCCATATACAAATCTAGTGGTTATTTTTCCGAGCTAGGTTTTTCCTACTTGAGATGGACGAGGGAGGGATAGGGATGGCAATTGTGCCCGTTTACCCGCGTACCCGCGGGTAAATACCCTAATGGAGCCGGGTATGGGATGCATTCTTTGCCCGCGGGTATGAAAATAGGGACAAATCTCTGCCCATCGGGTAAACGGGTACGGGTATGGGTTAGCTCTACCCGTACCCGTCTCGCCCGTTTACCCGTGAAATAGACTGACAAGTGGGCCCACATTAAAAACAGTGAACCCTAACCGCACTCGGGTCTCGGTCACTCCCGCAGTCCGCGTCTCGGTCACTCGGCCTCATCCAAATATCGCAGCCGCCGCCTCTCCCACGACCGAAGCCCGACCGCCCCACCCGGCCGCCGGCCTCCTCCAGATCCGCCGCCCCCCCACCCGACCGCCGCCTTCTCCTCCGCCTCCTCCGCTGCACCCGCCGCCTCCTCCGCCGCACCTAGATCCGCCTCCTCCGCCACACCCGCCGGCCTCCTCCGCCGCACCTAGATCCGCCACCGCGCCTGCTTGCCTCGGCCCGCCTCGCCCAGATCCGCTGTCGCACCCGGCCTACCGCCTCCCATCCTCCTCCCTCGCCCGCCACCCGCCCCACCTCCAGATCCAGATCCGCCCTCCTCCTCGCCACCGCCCGTCCTTCTCCTACGGCAGCCCCACCCTACCGCCGGCGTTTGTCCCGCCCTCGAGATGTCACGGCCCTTCTCGCCGACCACCGACTCGACGACCCTCCGACCGCCGGGTCCAGCCCTCGCCGACGCCTGCCGACGCCAACACCCTCGACCTCCTCGTAGTACTTGTAAGAGAACAAAATTTATCACTATTTTCGCAAGTTCATATGTTCATGGACTGCCATTAGGCCCATTACAAGTTGAGGAAGGAGGGCTGGATGCTCTTCTGTCACTGCTAGAAACATCGAAAATACCACAATTCATCGAGTCACTTCGTGCAATTGCCAACTTGGCAATGAATGGTAATAGATCTATTCCAATTGCTCATCGATTTGTTTTCACATTTGGTCCAAATGGCCTAATAATTCGTTGAATCGGCTCACCGCATTGCTAAAGAAAGATTCGTACTCTATTTTTTGTCATCACCAAAGTAACTTCTATCTTTTTGCTAATTGAGATGAGAGTATTTCTTCTCTTTATGATTGGTCTTTATTGTAGTATTTGATACAACAGTTAGATTAGTTTATGCAAAGATGTATCATCTAGTGAATGTATGTGTGTATGTTGTTGAATATGTGAATTTGTAATGCATTGGTGATGTTTGAATGTGAATATGTGATGTACTCGATTCATGGTAACGGGTATACCGCTGGGCGACGGTATGGGCGGGGTTTTTACCCGTGGCGGTACGGTATGCCCGTGGGCGAAAATTGAGGTCGCTGGTGCGGGTATGGGTGAGCACTACCTGCACCCGCCGCGCCCGATTGCCATCCCTAGGGAGGGAGGGTTTTGTCTGCTCGAGGTTCACGACAGAGTGCGTGCAATGCAGGGGTGCACATTTGTCGACACTAAAAATCCAGAGAAGGGGGAAGGGGTGGACAAAAACACCTTTTTCTTTAACCATGTAACAAATCGTATCCGAGGAACTGTTTAAGTATGAAGCTCGGTTCTACTCTTTTCAGAACATAGGGCATATTCTTTCTGGCTGCGGCTTATGACTTTTGGGCTGTTTATACGAGATATTACAGAGTAACAGAAACCCACGTGCGGTTTTTACCGATATAAATGAAGTCGGTATAGTATGTACTATAATTAACTAGTAAACTCTATATTGAAAAGATACTTTATTTAAAAGTTAGCTACTATAGAAAAATCGAAAAACAACTTTTAAAAGCTGAAAAGAACAGCTCTATAATCGGGTGTTCGGCATGAAGTCCTTCGTGGATGTTGGGCGGCTTAAGGATGTACGAAAGCATAAAATTAAGGAACTATGACTCTCTCTCTCTCTCTCTGTGAGTGTGCCATGCATGTGAGATTTCTTCATTTAGGTGTGTGTGTGACTGATGCCGACCGAGCCATTGCAGCGTGATGGCGAAACAACTTCGTCTTTTCTCCAAACAAGCCATTCTTTCGGTCACCTTTCGCACGCTACGTGCGCTCCGAGCTTGTTTTCGCACATGCACGTCTTCTCCAAGTAATTCTCACGACCATTCTTCGTGGTGAACTGGTGATGACATCGCTAGCTCCTGCTGAAGCCTGAAAGGCGCAGGTAGGCACAACTGCACAAAGCGCGTCTCCAACTTCGTTGGCTAGCATCCTTGCAGAAAGACGAACTACACATGCATGCTGACGCTATGGAAACTACAAGAGATCGAAATGTGAAGCTTTTATTAGTGCAATATCCTTAGCGTTCTTGAAAGGTCAGATATTCGTAGAATATTCAGAGATGATCTCTGCATTTTTTTTGGAAGGTTGATCTCTGCATCTTAAACTTAGCCTACATAGCTTCAGGCTGCAGCTTCCTAGGCATCCTGGCATGGCATGTATCTCCAGTGAAGAGCACATGCAAGTATTTAGTAGGGATCGATATGGCAAGAGGGTGGTGAACGTGGTTTTCTAATTTTTTTTTAGTATTCGTTAAGTCTTCACTCTAATAATTACATAGCTATAAAGATTTAGAATTAAAAGCTAATACAAAAGGCAACAAATTAAGAAGCTGAAAATCGGTATCGGTAGTACCACCACAGTAAAATTACCTCGCGAACAGTAAAAACAACACTATTTCAAAGCCAAGAATACATGTAATTTTTTATTCGTAGATCCAAATGACTTGAAACTTGATATACACATTCTCTAAGATGTCAGCAATATATTCCAATCAATGATCAAGAAAATCGTTGCCAAAATTGTAGCCTTTTCCGTTTAAAAGAATGTTGCACTAAAATTAGGTAAAAACAAACAACGATGAATGTGACACATTTACTCATGGTGAATGATGGTTAAGATGACTCTATATGTATTCCTACATGTCACAGCAAACTAGAGCACCTAAGCAATTGAAGCAAAAACAATTGGATCAAGAAATCACACCGAGAGGCTAAATCCAAGCAAAACCGGACAACTTCAAGAACTTAGCTTAACTAAGCAAGTGAGAGATAAGATCAAAATCAACCAAATTAAGAGCAAATCAACCAAAACAAGAGAGTCCGTAATAAATAAAAAGGTTAATATATTACTACTTGATTATGAAGGTTTTACAGCCACTCTACCTGAGGGACAAGAGAGCTCACTACAACACTCATACTTCTCAAATTCTAACACTAGAACACTTGCCTTCAATAAGTAAAACTAGAATGATTAGATGGTTAACTTGCAAGTCTTCATCCCATCTCATTAAATAGACAAGGCAACCGGCCTCATCTAACCTAATAGATACTATCCACTTAGTACAAATGGAAGAAGTCTGTTAACCTCACACAACACGAGTTTTACTCACACTACATTGTGCACGTTTTTCAAAGCACATAATTCTGAATCCGTTAAGTCCTTAGACTTTGATCCAACTTGATCTTCTCAGTTTCTACTTGACCTAATCCGCTCTCGCAAGATAGTTTTCAGTATTTTAGTCAATTTACCAAAATACACTATCTTGACCCAGTTTTCACCTTTCCTTACAAGCAATCATCATACTTACCACGTAAGCGTCGGCAGGTCTCTTTGTTCTGGTTTCACTGGACCACACTCCACTTAGACTGATCAAGCTACATGGTGCAACCTGTCGCTTGAACTTCCCTTCAACATGCCATGTCTTCCTTATGACATGTTTGAGCTCAACCATCTCACTCGATATTCTTGATTGTTTTGGATTTTGGCTCCTCTATGAGCGTAGATCCAATCCTCGTTGTTGACCATGATTGACTCCAAGCTACCCTAGACATCCAAAGACCAAGAAATTATTTCTGGGCATAAGTTCCTTACAGTTTGACCCACATTAGTCAAAATATACTTTATGTAACATTAATACATTTACCTAGGTCAATTCAAATCAATCCATGGCTCAATTTTTCAAAAGCTACAGATTTTCACCTAGGTCCGTACTACCGCCCACCACAAGCTGGTACTACCGCTCTCCGCAGCTGGACCTCTCTGAAAAATAGCAACCTAGAAGTAAACCGCGGTTTCACACCTACAACATTGGCGTCATCCGTAGGGAGTGTAGCTAATTGACGAAAAGCTATAGCTTCCACCAAGAAACACTCTAAGTCCACGAAGCCTCATTCGGCTCCGGAGTGCAATGAGTTTGTGGGCGACCCATTCGCTCTCTAAAGGAGCCCTATGTGTGCACCCTCGTCAGAGATCAGGGCCATCCACTCTGGGATGGACAATGTCCTACGCGCCCTTGGGCTCCTAAATGCGTCCTCCTCCCTTGCGCTGTCCGGTGCAAGGTCCCTTGCGCTCCTAAACTGGCTGGACTACAGGCCATCCAGAAATCTGGCATATTTGCACAATTAAATTTTCACTGTTCTCAGATAGTAATGATTCGTCACAACATAATTCTGAATCTTTTTATGTAGTGCTTTAAAACGCAAGAGGATAGGAGATGTAGAGACTTGTAACCAAGAGTTCGGCTAAGATTATATGCATTTGTCACAGGAAGGACACGACTCGATCGGCTCCCGGGAGCTTGGAGGACCGGGCCCTGGACGACCCACTCCTGTAACTTCGCAGAACGCAACACATTGCTGCTTCCTCCTGTATCCTTATCCTTTATAACCATGTGCTGTTTTTCAGTGAACGCTGGAACCTAGTGGTTATTTCAGCTGTCAAGACTCGTTTTCCGTACAGAGATTTGACAGCTTGGGGTAAAAACGGTCATGCCATTTACAGTCGCTTTCCTCACTCTTGCCTTATCCAGGGAGTGTCAATGCATGATCCCACTACGCAGGAAGCGTGTGATTGGTGGTACCATCAGCTCAACAGCAAACATATGTGCAAGCTAGCCTACCTTACCTATCTCGTCTCGATGTCTCGTCAGATCTACCCCCCTCGCCCGTGCCCGGCCCTTTTGTGTGGCACCCACGGCTGCCGCTCAATCTGCCGTCTGTTAGGAGGACTAGCGCGTAGGTGAGGCCTGGCTACTCCCTAGCCTGGCCAGTCGTCTGCTGATCTAATCTAATCTATACGTGCCGGCCGGTATTATTTTTCTCGTTGCATGGTCTTGTCATTTCGGTACAGCCCCAGCCTACCCCAATCAAGACCTGACGGCGATCGAGACCCTAAAGTCGGAGCAATCATGGCGCGCATGCCGGACGTTCGTGCAGCAGCCGAACGCTAGCTGCAGTGCGTGCCAGCACTCCGGCCCCTGGTCATGCATGCCGACCTACCGTGCAGCATGGAATTGAAACACTGTTCCGTGAAAGAAAGGTTAGAAACTGCTAGCCGTCATGCATGTCTATAGCACCGTTTTCATAACCAACACGCATAACCTTCCGAGTGGAATTCAGATCCATTCTACCCGGCCGGTTTATCATTTTCTTGCATGCAGGAATAGGTTGGGGGAAATGTTGCATCCTAGAAAGGACCAGGGATCTTGCTGTCGTGTCCAGACGCAGCAGCCCACTTGAAGTGAGACAGTACTACAGGATATAGCTGGTTTCAAATGTGCATGGAAATTGACCCGGCCGGTGGGGGAGGGAGAGAGAGAGAGAGAGAGAGGGAAAGCCTAGCTAGCTCGTGGCCCGGCCGTGGTGGTCCATCCACCCATCGCAACCACCTTGACGCGAACATCTGAGGCCACAATTGTGCTGCCCTTGGCCGGTAGCTCGCTCCGCCGTGCGCGCCATCATGCCACCGGCGGTTGGTTACAGTAACTGGCCACGCTACACGCTCCTCGGTTAATCTGCATGCTCCCCGGCCGTTTCTCTTCAGAACGTCTCTGCTTAATTCATGATGCCCTTGTACGTACGTATGAGTCGTAGAGGGAAATTAAGAGAGCCCTTTGATTTGGTTCGATTTGATTTGCCATGGAGAAAAGAAAAAGGAAAGGAAAAGGGTGAAAGGTTTGAGCACGCACATGCGAGCGTCACCTCAGGGCGCATCGCAACCGATCGATAAATGAATGATTCCGCACACGTAGCGTCATGGGCGCGCACGGCACAGAGCTTTCTTTCGCTGATTGACGAACGGACGTACGCATGGGATGGGTGGCCGCCGGTCGGTCAGCCAGCCACAGGTTGGCCGGGCCGAGCCAACCTTCCTCTGAGATATTTCAGGTGGTATATCAGAACGCATGGACCGTGCCATTTGGTGTCATCTGAGCCTGGCACGCTTGTACTGCAGCTGCAGAGCAGCCAATGCAAGTGTACCACAGTGGCAGCGGCGAGCAAGAGGGCAAGAGGGCAAGAGGTTGCAGAAACTTGGCGAGCATGCCTGCCGCCGCCGCAAGAAAACGTACGTTTTTGGGCGCGCGGTCGCCGGCGACATGATAAACATTTGCATCGGCAAGTCCGCTCGCCCTGTCGCCCATGCCGCCGCCGCTTTCCCGGGACGTATTATACAGGCTTAGTTACAGGCAGGAGTGCTTAACTGAGACGCCCTGTTTCCTGGCCATGCATCCACGAGGAGCAGAAGGGTATACCACGAATCCGAACGATGCGAAATTGCTGTTGTGCCGGCCTCTGCGTATGATCGAATCTTCCGTTACGTAATCGCATCGATCGTTTTTACCGACGAACCAATGCGCATCGTTCTTCCACAGATTCTGTCGTTATCTTGGCACTGCTCGCGCATAATCGGACGATATATGTAGGCATCATTCTTCAGTTCGTACGACACAGTGCTCTTGGAAATCTAGTATCTTGAACACTGGCTCTCCTATGACTTATTACAGATTTGTCAATGGCTTCTGCTCCTTTTGTCTGATAAGTCTTTTTAACTACACGTGCAGTCAGATCACGGGTGCCTTTCTGACCTAAACCCAGTAGACTTTCTCAAATGAGAAAGTTGAAACCAGCAAATTGGCAACCCATTCTGAGACGCAAGAAACGATAGGTCAATTTTACTGTCCCGGTTCCAGAACCATATGAGCAGGCTACCTAGCTAGGCTCTCTTATCTTCAGCTTGCAGTGACTTGTACTCAAGAAATATCTCTCACACACAAGCCTGCCCAAGTCTGAACGAGCTCTCTCCAACTCCATTTACTCAGGATAATGCCAGGGCAGCCTCTCGGCCAATGCGGACGCGCCACGTCGCGACAGGAAACATACGTCTCGTATCTGAGGGCTCAACTTACTATACGTACATGGAAGGGAGGAAGAGGAGCAGCTGCTCCGTTGGATTGTTCGAAGTGTACGGAGCAGGTTCATATCAGGGATCATTTCATGACAGGCAATTTCCATCCATCATTCCGTCCAAATTTTCCCGGTTGGCAAAGATGCTCCAAAAGAAAGGGTGGTGTTTTGACCATCTAGGATGGTTTTCACCTAACCGCAATGTGAGATCCAAATCCTAGAGGTTTGGCATAACCACTGAACCCATAGGGTTACTGTGCCCCATATGGGCAAAACAGCATGCTAATATGCACTGCATTGTCAGATGAACGACCATGTGTGGAAATCTGAATTTCCTTTTGGGTACACAGCACACTGCTAGTTAATATTGTATTGGATGATTGGGGCAAGAGGCAGCCAGGATGGAGGTACGAAATGGCCAAAACTATTGTTTTTCATTTGCTGCACTTCTTGTTCAGCTCATTGCGTGATTGAAGGAGAAGAGAGGAGACGAAACCAGCCAGCACCTGTTTTTGGCCAGCAGTTTGATCATGCACGCTATATGTTGTACAGTAAGCATGTTTAATGGATAGAAAAGGACATAATATATGTGGCCAGTATCTGATAGATGAACGGGAGAGGAAAAGAAAATGTGTGTTACTGTGTGAATCTCAGAAGTCTAGAAGGGCTACTTTTTCTGAAGGCACATGTGGAGTGGAATATAAGGGATTGAATAGAAGAAGCCTTCCAAGATGCGGCCATGATCGTCAGGTCCCATCAATAACTCATGTCCCCCAAAATAAACCAAGGATTTGGGTGCCGCTTAATTAGGCTAAAATATACTGACTTATGACTGAAATTATATTGTAGCTAGCTAAAAATACACTGTAGCTGATGATGGCTTATTTGATATAACATGTTAGCCCATCACGCACAATACAAACGAATACAGGGAAAAAGATAAGAATGCACAACGGCTAACCACCTCGACGCCATCTAGACCCAGTCGTCGCGCTAGGGTTCGGAGCTTCGGGCTCCCGCGTCTGGCCTCCCCGTCGCCGAATCGACCTCGCCGCCTCCGAATCGCCATCTCCTTCGAGCGGCGGCCTGGGGCCGAGTAGGAGGGGCGGCACCGGGAGGCCGTGGCTGAGTTGCAGAGAGGTGAGCAGGCCAGGGGCAGCGCACGGCGCACGCGAGCGAGATTCGTGCAGCCGGCGCAGGGGCGGATCAACACATCGCAGCAGGCCTAGCACGTCGCGCCAGTAAGGCAGCCCGCGCGAGCCCGCTTTCCTAGCAGACGGCACGGCCCACAGGTGGGCAGGCCTCGGCCGGACGGCGCGGGCCACGTTGTCCCGAAAGAACGCGGCCGACGAGATCCCCACGCGGAGTGGAGGCCTCGCAGATGCGGCCGTGGGCGTCGGAAGCGCACGCCACTACAGACGCGGAGCGGCTCGGCCGCTCGGTGGTTAAGGCGTGGACAGATTTCGCACTCTAAGGCGCGGTTGCGGGCCTGCAGTAATGGTCAAAGCTGGTGGACGGACTGCGGGCCTGTAGCAAAGGTTGATGGGCCAGATGGAGAAGACTTGTAAATAATGCTGGCCTATTAGTACCTAATCCGACGAGAGCAACCGTGCTAGCCGCCCATAGCCGCGTGCTGATGTGGTGGGGATTCTGCCTGCGGCTAGGGACAGGAAAACGAATTTTTCGCACCTTTGGGTCCTTGAAAGTTGTATTTTACATATTAGCCCTCTTCCGGACATTTTGCAAATCTAGCCCTTACGTAGTGCTCCTGCGCCCCCGATACCGGGCGCGGCAGGTCACTGCCCCCGACATGGCAGGAACACTGTAGTAACACTGTAGTAGCTTTTCAGAAAAAAAAACCGTTTAAGTATATTTTTTTAAGAATTTTTAAATATAGTAAATGAGTTTCAAAAATTATAGACTCCTGACACAACGTACTTACTTTTTATAATTTTAACCATTTAAAATTTTTCCATAAAATTCCTATAAACTTTATACTTAAATGAATTTTTGAGAAAAAACCCAGCCGCGGCCATACCAATGTTGGAATAGTTCTAGGCTTAAACGGAGTGCGTTAGTGGATACGTAGGTCCTCCTTTGTGTGGCACTTCTTGACGTGGGATGCTCGAGTGCTTCCGTGGATTCTTGGAAACTAGCGCGCTAGCTCTTGTGCGAGGCCTGTTTCCTGAAATCAACAAGAGTTCATTTTGTAATTCGCGTAAATGATACTTATAACTTTTTGTCAAAATTGATCACTGAAAGCTCGTTTTTACAAATCTAGCTTCTTTTATAGGCCTATCGAGCGTGGCAGCTCAACAGGTGCGTGCCGAGACATCCATCCGAGCATGTCCTCAAATAATGCTTGCTAATCTCAATTAGTTCTTGCTAATTAAATTGTTAATGGTCGACTATGCACAATATGCCGCGGATGGGTGACTTGTCAGACACCTGCTTAGCTACAGTAGCTTATCAGGTGCCAATCAAGCTCATGTGGCTTAGTAGGTTTCTATCGTGCTCGATAGATCTATAAAGAAACTAGATTTATAGAAACAAATGTTCGAGGTCAATTTAAAAAAAAATGTAACGGTACCACCTCGGTAAACAGTTCTTCATTTTGCCCATGGAGAATTGCTTAGTTCGACAAGAGGAAAACTGAACTAGGTTCATTGGAATCCACACTTCTATCTGAAGCAGTTCAGCGGCAAAAGGCCCAAAATACAGCCTACGGACAGCTTCAGTCTACAAGTGTATGTATGATCTGACGACACAGTTTTCTTCTTTTTTCGTTCTCCGTAGGTTGCCAAAAGGATGGTCCCTGTGGTGCGTGCTTACTTTGAAAGGACGGAACATAAAGGAAGCCACTACCAGCAGCAGGTGGAGTCCTCCCAACTGTCCCCAGGCCCAGATTGATAGAACCGATGGCAAGTTCATCTATTGCACCAAAAAAGCTGGAGAAACAGCAGATGCAAGGGAGAGAGAGAGAGAGAGAGAAGCTACCAGTACTACTCTGTCCTACTGGCTGCTGCTCTCGATCCCCACATCTGGAAACTACCAGCATCGACGTCGATCTGACCAAGATGCTGAGAAAAGCCGGTGCATTGCAGCATATGTGCGGGAATGTAGATCTCCAGATCCCAATCTACTCGTGACGGTCGCCAACTGCACACAATTCCATTCGTTCCCTGGACGCAAGACTCCCGTGACGACGTCGCATCGTAGGCTGAACACTGCTCCAGGGTTACCACTTACCAAGTCACACGGGCACTACTGCTTAATTTGTCTCTTTTTTTTTTCCAACACAGAAATTTCATGTAAAACGGTTTAGCTAGTGTAGGAGTACAGAGAATTTTCCGCATTCTAAATGATGCCTAAGTAGTTTTATACTTACCAAAACAAATTAAATAATTAAAGGAGTCCACACAGCTAACCAAAGTAGTACAGTAGTACCACTGACGCTACCACTCCGGCTGTATATCGCCCTCTAATTATTAGAGCATATACAATAGTAAAGAAGGTGGTTGTTTATATACTCATCCATGTTATCTAAAGATAAAAGATAACTTCTACAATAAATAATATCTTAAAGTCGTCTCTATAGGATCTGACATGTAAAAAGTGTTTCTTATAGACAATAACCTGCATAATAGTATTTTGTGTTGTCTATGGTCGTCTCTTCACGAAGAGACAACTACGCATTCTCTTCTTCTATCTCCCCCATGTCAGCAAAAATATTAGTAGTAAAGCTTATAGATAAATGATATCATATTATTGTATATGCTCTTAAAACAACATGTGCGAAGTTTAATCCATCGGTATGCTCTACCAAGATTCAACCCCCAATTTTGTGTTGTATATGATCGTCTCTTCACGAAGAGACAACTATGCATTCTCTCTTCCTTTTATCTCCCCCATGTCAGTAAAAATATTACATAGTAAAGCTTATTGATAAATGATATCACATTATTGTATGTGCTCTTAGAAAAACATATGCAGAAGCGAATCCACCACCGGGAATGCCCCACCAACCTTCAAAACCCCCCCGCACCAACAGTCGGCCCCCATGCAGCCACAGCATGCACACACATGCGTTACCCCATCCAGATCCAATTTGTTTTTGTGCAGTCTTTTGTTTCATTGGATTTAGGCTTGATTCAATCACTTTGTTGGTCTTGATTTGAGAGATTTTGTGGTCTTGATTCCGTCTGTAGATGACATTGCCGGCCCGCATGGCCGCTCCGCAACGAGGTCTCCGTCGCGCAATAGGTCAAGGACTCCGAGGGGGGGATTGTAAGTGTCATTTACATCTGGGGTGAGGGATTGGAGAGACGATGTTTTTGTGATGTGATTAAGATGGATTCGTTGTGTGCGCAGAATGGCGGCGATTGGGTGCTGGTCTGTTTAGCCTTGGTTCAACCTTGAATTGGAAAAAGGAAGGATTTGCAACTACCTAGCAATCAGGTGGAAATATGATACGCTGTTCGGGATGGCTATGCTTGAACCAAGGGATAAATCTATGTCTGATCGCCAATATCAAGTTTTTGCGGAATTTTATATATTGAGAGTTGATACTATTCCTTCGTGCAATTAAACATTCATTCCTTCGTGCAAACATTCTTTGTTAGCCATTTGGCTAAGATCAAGTGTAGTATATTTGGACTAATCCGGATGTGGGAAGAATGGTGATCACGTCGGTCCCGTTCCAAACGTCTCCGGTTTCCCGTTTCAAAGGGTGGGCGATTGGCCACGCGAGCCAAAGTCTTCGTCTCAGTCGCTTTCGTCGATGCTGAGTGTGAAGTATGCGGGATGGGCCGCGTGCGTCGGAGATTCGTCTATCTGCCGACTTCGTCGACACCTCGTCAACGTACAACTACCACATGGTTGTACACTCCGTCCGACCACATTGCATGTCCTCTCCTCTCCTTGATCATCAGCTAGTATATAGCAGTAGCTCCTTTCCAACAACATCGACCACGAGGACTAGTACTACTAGATCCTGCAATGCATGCAATGATGGGCCAGAGAAAGCATGCAAAAGTAGCACTGATCTAATCAGGAGGCTAGCGCCTACGTATTACTGCTCCACCCTGCAGATTAGGAAGTGCAGATGGATGTCGGAGCATGGATGCATCATGCATGCATGGCTTTCCCTCTCTGTACGGGAGTTGGTGTGTGCATGCATGTGCAGGGAGGTTTGGGTTCCTAGCTCTTTTGGTTGGCATGCGGGAGCAGATCGAGCAGCGCCCTCTACTGATCGATCTACTACTACCACATGGATGGCGGCGGGTTAGTTGCGCACCAAGGTTAAAGAAGGCGGCTGCGTACCGGTGGATGGAATCAATCTACGGAGACCTTAGCGATCCATATATGCGTGGGTCTGAACCCTCGCGCGCAGTGCAGCGTGCAGATATTCTACACGGCCATAGGGAGCTCTTGTCCGGCCAAAAACAACGAGTTCTCTTCTACCTCCAGATGATGAGCTTTTGATACTAGTATTCTCTCGCCGTCCACTCGCATTAACCTATGGCTCGTAACGACTCGTAGCTAGCTGCAGGTAAGGGCTGGTCTTTGTTTAGTATGGGCACGGGCGCCGATTGGGCCCGGAAAAGTGTGCTGCATGCGGGAGCCGCTTTAGGGTCTGGTCTCTAACGTGTGGTCTTCTCTTCTTCCATGGGGGCAGGAAAGAAACCGGCTGATCAGATCCAGCGGTTGAATTTCGTACTGACACAGGTTTCTATGGGGTTAGATGGAACAGAAGCTGTGGAGTAGGGGGCGTATGGGAGCAGAATGCCATGTTATGGTTGAGCTTTACGGCTCTCACAGTGCAGCCACTTGCTAGAGTCGTCAGTAGTACGACCTCATCCGGTTTCTTTGCCTAAATGCTGGAGGTTGGGAGGCCTGCAACTCTGCAAGGCAGGAAGCATAGCTACTTTCTTTTTAATTTTTAAAAATTACTTTTTTATTTTTATATAGTAATTAATTTTCAAATATAGTATTTTTTAAGATGAGATCTACAAGTTAATTATAGTACGCACTGTAGCGACTTAGTTTATATTAGTCAAATCACACGTCAATTTTTGTTACTCCGTACTTTCTCATGAACAGCCCAAAAGTTATAAGTCACAGCTATAAGGCGAAATCAAAAAGAACATGCTCAAAGAGAAATTGAAGAAAATGTGATGATTACCATGTTGTATCATTCGCGGACTTAAATTAGTGTAGTATTTATCAATCTTATTTACGTTATAACAAATCTCACAAACTTACTCTTTCCGTCCAAATTTATAAGATGTATTTTTTGAATAAATTTATCTACAAATATATAGCATATTTCATGTTTCAATGTAAAATTAGTGTAATATTTCCTTTATACCTCTAATAAATATGCATCTCTATTTGCTATTATCTACATGTATACATTGAATATAGTACTTAGAGATAATAATTATGAGTATTCTAATCATTTTCTTATCTTATTGACTTAGGTACCAAAAGAAAATATGTCTTATAAATTTAGACAGGGAGTAGATAATTAGCCACACTATACTCATGGATAGAGTAGTACGTGGAGCAGATAAACTGAACGAACTAGATGGTGCTTGTGATGGCAGGGAAGCGAAGCTAGCGCAAGGTTACCTACACTACTAGAACAGGAATAAGAATAGCTACCTGCGAAAATATGACGTGCCTTATCTACAACGTGAATCGAAGCAAAATAGCTAGGGGGACGCGCGTCAGCTTCCCACGGTGGTTAGGAGCGTCAGCTCAAGGGAAATCAAGAGTTTGGATAAAAAGAAAAATGCGGCAAGGGCTGGTACCGAATCGGTTGGAACAGGACCAAACAAACAGGCCTGCATGCCTATAAACCGAGCCTTGTAATTAATCGGACCGACCGACTAACCCGGCCGACCAAACGGAACGATTAAGTGGTTGGTTCGGTGTTTTTTTTTTTTGGCGCAATAATGCTGCGGAAGTCTCACCCGCTCTAGCTCTGGGCCCCTCTTAACTCTAGCCGCTGTAGCCCTCATCGGCGACGAGCGGAGGGAGAGATCTGAGATCCCTTCCATCTAGTGGTTCTTCAAATTAGCTGAGGTGGCCTCACCTTCCCGTCAGGGTGAGCCATGGCTTTGTCTACCAGGGTGCTTCTTTGCATCTTGGCGGCCCTCTCCTTCTCCTTCAGTGCCAACCCCCAGTTGAAGGAGCCCAGAGCGTTGCCGTTCGTTGATGCGGAGGATTCCACCTCCCTACAGATGGCTTGCACTTCTCTTTGGCGATGAACGCCCATAAAAAAAACCACTCCCGTATCTCTCCCCCTTCTCCCACTCTGGATTCACCGAGGATTTACAACCACTCTGTCTTCGCTCGACCAAGAAGCCCTGAGGATTGCATATCCCAAAATCACTTGTTCTCGGTGGCACAGTAGTGGACCTCGCCGAGTGCATCGCCGGAAGCTTGCCTCCATCGCAGATCCTTGTCCCACCGCCTCAACCTCCACCACTCTAGGAGGCCAACTTCACCAAGCTAACTCAGTAAGCTGGCTTCTGTACTGGGCATCCCTGGTGAGGGGGACAATACAAAAGACGTCAGGGGCTTGCTTGTAATTTCTATTTCTGTCAGAGCCCTCTTTTCATGTTTTAAGGGGCTATTTGCAATGTTTTATTTCTTCTAGGCCTTTTATGTAAACTGTCTGGTGGTCGTACCAAACTCTCGTTACTAATCCAGAGTAAAAGACCCTATGGGTCTTATTTCCTTTTTAAAAAGGACCAAGAAGAGATCGGCTGGACTCAGCTAGCTTATCTCAGCCCCTGGCACGCAGACGCAGCTGGGCAACCGCAAAACACAAGCCCCCGACCCCAATCAATCAAGTGATGCATTTGGATGGATTGCACAGCAAAATCTCTGTCCCTCCCCCTCTCCAAAGAGTACTGCTGCTGCTACAATCTACTACTACCCAAATGGAATGGAAATCAAGCAGGCAATCATGCATCATACAGGAATTAGTAAATGTATGTATAGTCATGGAAAATTCTTCATCATAAGACCACCACTTATTTGCTGTGACCATGCATGAGTGGATGGATGGATGGATCCTCGTGAGGAGTAGTCTGGCTTACCGAACACGTGAGATCACCAGGGTCTTTCTTCTTTTGTAGATATACACTCGAATGAAAAGAAAAGCGAAGAAGAAGAGAAATGGAAAGGAAAGAATAAACAGAAGAAGGAAACAATGGCACTAATGATCAGAGGAGATCGATCGATCGATCGGTGGACGAGCTCCCAAGATCGACGGACAAGAAAGGTGTGTACCATCACAGGAGCCAGCTAGAAGAGCTCCCAGTCGAACCGTGGGATCGGCGAGGTGGTGGTCGAGGCCACCATGGTGGTCGCGGTGGCCGAGGACGTCGACGGCATTGACGACAGCAGGTCGAACGTCTCCCAGTTCGCCGTGGGCGTCGCCGCCGCCGTGGCGGTAGCCGGCGCCGGCGGGGGGAACTGCCGCCGCTGCGACACGGGGGGCGGGCGCGGCGAGAGGTTCGGAGCCCGGCCGGCCTTGGCGTGGCCGTTGCCGATGCCGTTGGCCTTGGCCGCCGCCGCGGCGTTCTTGGCGCGGATGGCATCCAGCGTCTCCACGTACTTCTGCACCCGCTCCTCCTGCACCGGAGTCGCAGCGAATTCAGCTCCCCGCGCTGCGAAATTAATGGCCCCATAAATGGCGAGGAATTAATTTGGCGTGTACGTGCTGACCTGCATTCGCTGCTGCACCTTGACCTCGCCCTCGGCGGCGATGGCGTCCAGCTTGACCAGCTCGTTCATCAGCGCCTCGGTGAGCGTGACCACGTCTGCCTCCACCACCTTTCCGCCCTTGCCCACGATGGTCTCCAGCGCCGACACCTGCACCGGCCACGCCATCCAATTGACCAACCAAATTCGATCAACACCCAATTCGACGGCGGCGGCGGCGACGACGACCGCGAAAAAAAGCGCAACCAGAGTCATCGCAAGCTAGTACCTTAGTGGCGAGCTTGTCGACGTCGAGGCTGATGCGGGAGATGGACTTGGCGGCGCGCTCCGCCTTGTCGATGCGGCGCTGCTCGAGGAGGCGCTTGGCCTGCGCCGTGGGGTCCTCGAGCAGCACCACCTTGGAGCGGTCTCTGACGCCGGTCATGTCCAAGAACGCCTTGGAGTCCCTCTCCTTGTCCTTGTACACCACCTTCTGGTCCTCCGGGTGCAGCCCCGTCCGCGCCGACATCATCTTCTTCAGCTCACCTGCAACAAACAGTTCGCCACTCCAACTTCTCAATCAGCAGCTCGAAACCAGAACAAATCGACCCAATCCACCAATCCAACGCCGGCTGTACTACGCGTGATGTGGGCGCGTGCATTACCGAAGGAGGCCTGGGAGTTGATGTAGATCTCGTGGTAGACGCCGTTGAACTTGACCTTGACGCGGATGGTGGGGACGGGAGCGGCGGGGGCGTCGGAATCCGGGCTCCGCTTCTGCACCAGCATGCCGCCGGGCCGCACCTCCCACTCGTCCTCCTTCACCGCCTCCTTCACCGCCGCCGAGGTCAGGGGAGGAGGAGAGGCCTCCTTCATCGCTGCCGCCGGGAATGTACCTTTGGCCTTGGCGCGCATCATCTTCTCATGGTACGTATATGCACCCTCCGCACGCGCAAAGAATCAACCACTCCCGTACTCTAGGTGACAACAAGAACCAAGAACGAACAAACGCTCCTCTTCTCCCCACCTCAAAAAATCTCTTCTTGGCCGACGCGGATGATTCCCTCTGCCGCCGCCGCTGCTGCTGCAAGAAGAGGCAAATTTGGAGGCGCTGGATCTGGGCAAGACCAGAGATACGATTCTTGCTGCAGTACAGGTGCTCCCTGGCCTCAATTGGGGAAATTAGGGTCAGGGAGGGGCAGCAGTGCAGACAGGCAGGTAGGTGAGGGTATCGGGCATTACAATAGTTAGTGACAATCTTGTTTTTAAGTTATTCTACGTCTCTACCAATAGTATTAAGGACAACCAACCACTCTAATATATTGTTTCCTAGTATTGATCCACATAATAAACACATCATATTTTATACATTTTTTCAACTAGCGGATCCATATATGATATATCAATATAATCTACTATTAAACTCATTTCTCTCTCTTCCCTCACATTATTTTCTCCCACCGAGCCTACCCCTGTGCTCCATCTTCTTCTCCACCACACTGGCCACTGACACTGCATGCCACTGCTATCGTCTGCCGCTGGCTCCCTCGCCACCACCGCCTTCCACCGCCGCCCTCCCCTTGCTCCCTCACCATCACCACCGCCGCCTGCCGCTTGTTCCCTCACCATCGCAGCCTCTTTAACACCGTCTTTGGCTGGATCTGAGCCGGCGGATGTCAGATCCGGTTGGACCTGACTAGCTCCGAGTCGTTGGTGGTCAGATCCGTCTAGATCATAGCAATGATGTCGCCTCCCACCCCTCTGCCGCCCTTCTTGTGACACCTCGGTCCCTGTAGAATTAGACCTATGATGGTCTATATGTGTGCGTGCACATGAGGGTGTGGATTAGTCTCCTATTGCTAGTTTAGCTTGAGAAACAGTAACATATAAGCCTAAGGCTTTCAATGGTAGCAACCTTCGGTAACCGTTTTGCGCGAAGCGAGGACGAAAGTACAAACGGGTTGATACGTGTGCGTGGCCTATCCAGAATGAGGTTAGGCCTGAGACGGTTTAGACCCTAGGGCGTTACAAATGGTATCAGAGCCGACCCGCGCGATTACATGAGCGCGTGCGGGTTAGAGGCGCAGGCATATGACGCATGGCGCGTGTGGGCCCGGAGTGGACACACGGCATGGCTGAACACACGAACATGTGCCAAGAGCAGAGATCCTGATCATTTGCCCTAATGTGGGTATGTTGGGCTGACGAGGACGTCGGGTCATTTGAGGGAGAGTGTATGTGACACATCAGCCCCTGTAGAATTAGGCCTATGATGGTCTATATGTGTGTGTGCACATGAGAGTGTGGATCGGTCCCACTTTACTAGTTTAGCTTGAGAAACACTAACATATAAGCTTAAAACTTCCAATAGTAGCAACCTTCGGTTAACCGTTTTGCACGAAGCGAGGACAAAAGTGCAAGCGGGTTGCTACGTGTGCGTGGCCTATCCAGAATGAGGTTAGGCCTGAGCCGGTTTGGACCCTAAGGCATTACACTTCTCCCGCCCCTCCCCCACCTCTGCCGAGCTCCACCTTCCCTTTCATCACCATTGCTGATTCCAAGATCACCACCATAGACCCAGCCATATCCGGCCCACTAGCGGTTGGATCTGATCGATCCCACCCAGATCCAGACATCGGTGGGTTGGATCCATCCAGATTAAGCAATTCTCTGGTCTCCTCATGTTTGTCGCCATCATGTTCAGCGTCGAGCCGGTCACCATCAGTCTACCGCGTCACTGTGTCTTCAGCGTACCTGGGTCGCGTCATCACATGGGCCCCACAAACTGCCTGGGCGACGGACAGATCTACTATAACAGCACGTGCCATTGTCTCTTAGTGCGTTGGTTTGTGTGAAGCAATCGTCGTCTGAGGACGCGACAACTTCTCTTATCTCTCCTTGTTCTCTCTCCTCCAGCTCAGTTTTTGGATGATGTGGCAAGCTAACCGACGGCTAATGTAGGACTATTGGAGGTGCCCTTAGGAGGAGGGGAGGTGGGGAAGAAAGAAAGATGAGAAAGAGGGGGGAGGGAGAGAAAATGAGAAAAACAGAGGGTATAACTCAGGTACAAGGTGACGTAATATCTATTTATATTTACATTAGTAAACAGAGGAAAAAGAAATCATCACATTTGTTCTCAAGGCTAGAAATTCTCATGTTAATCGAAAGAAAAAGTAAAAAATCTAGCCAAGTACAATAAAAACAGCTAAAATTTTATATAAAAATTAGTAGTTAGATTTGTATACGAATTCTAACCTAAAACTAAAATTTGGAATAGAAAATAGAAAATTGTTTTCCATATGGTCTCCAAAGAACTTCAAAGTAAAACTAAAATTCGAAATAAAATACTACTTGGATTTGTATACAACTTCAAACCTAAAACTAAAATTCGGAATAAAAATAAAATAAAATTAGCAATTTTATTTTCGCACAAATTCCAAAGAATTTCAAAGTAAAACTGAAATTAAAAATAAAAATTATTAGTTGGATTTGTATACGACTTTAAACCTAAAACTAAAATTTGGAATAAAAAATAAAATAAAACTAGCAATTTGATTTTTACACGAACTCCAAAGTAAAACTGAAATTCATAATAAAAATTAGTGGTTCGATTTGTATATGAATTCAAACCTAAAACTATAATTCAAAATAAAAAATAAAAATTAGCAATTTGATTTCCACACGAACATGAAAGTAAAATTCCTAAATAGCTTAAATCTGGAATAGAAATAAAATAGAAAAAATATTAGTTGGAGTTGTATGCGATTCCAATCTAAAATTATAAAGAAAAAACTCCATGTCATGTATAATCCAACAATACACAAATCTAGAATAAAAATCAAAGAAAAATTAGCAATTTTAGTTTTTTAGATGAATTCCAAATTAAAATCCCTAAACATATCAAATTCAAAAAAATAAAATGAAAATTACCAAGTGTATTTGTATATAAATCCAACCTAAAACTAAAAAAGCTCCATGTTATATAAAATCCAAAAATATGCAAATTCAAGAGAAGCCACCATATTGCTCTCAAGAGCTAGAAATTGTCATGTTAATCGCTGAAAAAGAGAAAAGATCTACACCGTTGATAGCGGTGGGTTCAGAATATAACACTATAGATTAATAGGCTATAAATTGACAGTGCACTTTGATAACAAATATGACTATAATGTGGTAGATGCATACAACATATATTACTCAGAGGTATCAAAAATATATAAATATATATATGTATATATAGCATCGAGGAATGAGAGAAAGCAATCCCATAATTAAAGTAATAGAGAAGAAGGATATCTGATAGCAACGAGAAGGCTCTACCAAGATCGAAGTTGATGCAAATCGGTGAATAAAATATGGTTTTCATGGGGAGAAAAAAAAAAGGATGTGTAGCGATAGGACTCAGCTTCCTTACGCTAGCATTTGGCTAGCAAGCATCTGTATATGCAAAAGTCAGGGAGAGCCTGCTGCCATCGGCCACCGTGGAGAGCAAATCGATAAAGTCAATTTCGATGTATAGCCTTGGTCAACTTCCATTGAAAAAAAACAAATTAGTCTAACACAACTAAATTGTCCCTTGGGTTAAAATAAATAGAGCCGCGCAAATTGCCGACTAGTTTATACCGATAAAACAAGGCATGCAAGTGAGTGACAACTTGTGGAGAGTTAAACAAACATGGTAACCAGCAGCCGGCCGAATGGAATGGAATGCATCAGCAAAAGCATCGATCGACATTTCGGCAGCAGTTCCCTTCAATTTCTCGAGGAAAAAATGGCATGCCAATGCCATGGCTATGCCGTGCGATGGCGGGGGGCCAAGGTGAAGCGTGGACGGCTCTGTTCCGCGCGCGTCTTGCTCTGTTTCGTTTCCGTCCCAAACGCTCCGACCGGCGGTGAAAGCGAGAAGAAACCGCGCGACGCGAGCGGAGGTAGGGAGGCTTGCTGGTGACGGCGGCTTGGCGGGTGCCGGCCTTAGCCTCCAAGCAACCGCCTCGGCCAAACTAGCCACTAATTTCCTGGGCAACTCGGCATTGGCACCAACCTTCCTTTTCCTTTCTCTCTCTCTTTCCTGTTCTCCTCTGTTGCCCTTTCACTGACGAAGAAAAGAGAGGAGGGCTTCACGCGCACTGCAAAGCCGTCCTTCACCTGAAGTGTCGCCGGGTAATAGTAATTGGATAAGCGACAGCCTTAGTACAGTACTTCATCATACTCCGTCGCCATGGATCACTCAAGGACTTCGCTGACCAAGATGAAATAGGTCTGTTTATCATGGCATGCACCGGTACTGGACTACCGGTGACCTCATTCTAGCAGTCGCAGGATTGCTGGTGGTCTGGTATGATGGAAGGGCCTAAATTTACCCTACTGCCATGAGCCCATTATGGTGATAGGCAGTGCCGCTGCCGCATCAGTGATGCACTCGAGTAGAGATGGCAATGGCCGCAGCCAGCGACAGCCTCAAAAGGCATACTCTCTTTAATTCTTAAAAGTTATTTTTTTATTTTTTTATAGTAATTAGCTTTCATCTTTTTAAAACATAATCTACAAATTTATTATAGTACACACTATAAAAACTTTATTTATATCAATTAAAATTACACGTAAATTTCTATTACTTTATTCGCTCTCTCGTACATAATCTAAAAATCATAAGATATGGCCGAGCAGCAACGAATGCGAGTACCGCTCGCTCATCACTGTTCCTTCCATGCATCGGCCGCGCTTTGCAGATGAAGGGGCTCCGGTAGCAGTAGACTAGTAGTAGTTGCACCCGCACCACTCGGATGCGGTGTGTACCGTAGCTTGACCGGTCAAACAGAGCTGCCGCTCGAGCAGTAAGAAAAAATCGACCTTCTCCGGAGCGAGCGAGCGATCATTTTCACAGGCCACGTTGGCATTCAAGTACTGAAGCTGAGGTAAAAACTTTTTGTCGCACGCGCTAATAAGAGGAGGGAAGGGACCAAAAGGTGACGGGGCCCAGGCCGTCCCACCCGATGGTGTCATCTCATCTCACGCGGGGCGGCCAAAACGAAAGACAGCGCGGCAGCCAAACGGACGCTTACGGCCTGTCACCGGGCCGGGCATCCACCGCTCACCGACAGCGGGTCCACGTGGAGGTCATACAACCCTCCACGTAGGCACCGCTGGGCCGCGCGCCAACCGTCTCGGCTACGTGATCGGAAAGGGAGGTGGGTCCCGTCCGCCGGTGACGCGGCACCGACTGCTATACTAGTCATTGTTAACGCTGCCGCTAGCCAATATTCTGCCCCGCTCATTTCAATCCATCTTATTTTTACTATTCATAAATTTTCTTTTTCCAAACTTTTGGTTGGTTTTGAGCTTTTTTACCGGTTCTTTTTTTCCATATTCATTTACGTTATCTATGATAAACTAACATACCTTTTTATTTTTATTTTTTAAAAAATTTAATTATGCTAAATAAGTAACCTTCACCACATGTAATTTCGATCGATTCTGATGCAATTTCATTTGTAAGCCACTATTTTTCAAAATTTAACCGAAGGGACCTAAAGCTGGCGTCCTATAGCGGCTACTTCACTTGTCTCATCTTTATCTTACTTAAAAGATAAACAAATTTAATTATGCTAAATAAGTAACCTTCACTACTGATGTAATTTCGATCGATTCTGATAGCAATTTCAATAGTAAGCCACTATTTTTCATTTAACCGAAGGGACCTAAAGCTGGCGTCCTATAGCGGCTACTTCACTTGTCTCATCTTTATCTTACTTAAAAGATAAAAAAGAGGATTATGGATTCATCATGTATCTCAGTCATTTATTTTTGAGCTTTTTTACCGTTCTTTTTTTATATTCATTTACGTTATCTATGATAAACTAACATATTTTTTTTATTTTTTAAAAAATTTAATTATGCCAAATAAGTAACCTTCAACTACAGTGTAATTTCAGCCAGTTACAGTGTAATTTCAGCCATAAGCCACTATTTTTCAGCCCAACTGAGCGAGACCTAAAGCTGGCGTCCTACATCGGCTACTTCACTTGTCTCATCTTTATCTTACTTAAAAGATAAAACAGAGGATTATGGATTCATCATGTATCATCTCACTCTTATCATACGTATCTATCTCTTCTTCACTTCTTCTACCATTCACATCTTTATTCTAAAACCACTTCTTTCGGTCATAACTTTTATTTTAGCTAAAAGCTATTAGTTACATCCAAAAGACATTAGTTATAGCTAACACCAACATGCCACGAGATATGCGCATCTAGTATGTGTCAAAACCTCATCAGATTCTTCTGAAGCTTCGCCCCTCAAAAAGAAAAAAAAAGATTCTTCCGAAGCTAATCTGTCAATTGGAAATATCTAATCAGTGTGTTGTCATGTGTTAAATATCACAAATTTGACAGTCGTCGCGTTACATTAGACCGATTGAATAGCCAGTGCACACGGGGGAATCAGAATTCACTATTATGTTTATAACTTCCAAACTAATGTACTCCATTGTTCAAGTGTAAAGAACAAGTTCTTATATATGTGCCTACAGAAATTATGCTATTTATTTAAGGGGAGAGCGCTTTCTAATAATATATTTTCATGCCTTTTCTCCAAATAAAGTTGTACGATTATACAAGGATCATACGAAATAAAAAGGGTGAGATTTAGACAGAGAGTTGTAGTATTTTGATCTGTCGTCTGCACAAGCACAATTGCCTAAACCACCCCCTACCCTCTTCTTCCCTTTTTCCATCCCCATTATCTGAACTCAATCCAACATCATAAAAAATAGCAGAGGATTTCTTCTCTGTGTCAACATATCCATAAATACATAACAAAAAAAGCATTCACTTTTATTTAGTGATGTGAGGGTTTAACAAAGAGAAATTTGTCGGTTAGTTTTTGACAATCGGCCAAGAAAGTGAGTAATAGTCACTTGCAGGGCACTTGATTATGTTGTATCAGCCAAGAAAAGAGAGCTAATATGATTCACTGTCGTACCTGGACACTTAAAAGGAAAATTAAAACACCAATAGAATTAATTAGCTCCCATACTATAACTCTTTATGAAAACTATACAGATGCTTGCAAGTTTCAACTAACTTGTGATAAATAGAAGCACATGACAAAGATGCATGATGAGTACATCTCCCTTCTTTGCAACTAATCTTTGCCGTACTCTTTGTCATTGTTCATCTGTTGGTAAGCACAACTTATATCTCTCAATTAAAGAGGCAATAAAACATCCAACAAAGTGATTTAAAGTCACTTGCAGGGCACTTGATCATGTTGTATCAGCCAAGAAAAGCGGGCTAATATGTTTCTGTGTCGTACAGATGCTTGCAAGTTTCAACTAACATGTGATAACTGCAAGCACATGAAAAAGATGCATGATGAGCACTGCATCTCCCTTCCATGCTACTAATCTCTGCCGTACGCTTGTCATTGTTCATCTGTTGGTAAGCACAACTTATATCTCTCACTTAGAGAGGCAACAAAACATCCATAAAAGATTAGTTAAGCAGAGCCAATGCCCCAAGCTATCAACATTAACTAGATAGAGCAGCGCGCTATGCTGCGCCCTGAGAGACAGGAAACGTAGGTCCACATCGAAAATATTTGGAGATGCGCAGTTTGATACTTGAAGTCTCGGACAATTGACAAAATTAGCATTGGTAGCTCGATCTCCAGTTCTCCACACATTTTCCAACCTATAATGACCAATCAAATATCACATGGTTCCTTTATTTTTCTTTCTGTCTTCTTTCTGAGCTGCTAAGTCTTCCTGTAAAAATATGGGAATGGTACCTGGGAAAGGCAAGTTCATATAGTCCAAGACCAACAACGCAAACAACAGGGGTCACTGTTACTGGACTGAATTTTCTGCAAAGAGAACCATGTGAATGTTAATACCTTGAAAAATTGGGCACGAAAGGACTACATTGCAGTGTAAGAACAAGAACTATTGGATGTGCACTTAGCATATGCGCCCCATATTGTGTTGTATCCAAGAATCATGTTGAGGATCTAAGCAACAATCAGACCCTTGAGTTTCTCTCTTCGTGTGAACATATCTCTGCAGAAGCCCTAATAAGCCATAAGTAGTATATTTGTATTACAATGTCAAAAATATTCAATCTATCAATGCAAACAAAATCGATCATACTCTAAACAGAAATTTCCAAAACGCAAGAGAGAGCATGGATAAACATCCACTTCCAACAAAAAATAAGGTGTAAGAATTGAGCAAATGAGCAATACTTGCAGAGTCATTTGGATCGAAGCCTCTCGCTATTGACATCGGAACAGATGAAACAAATGCAATAGGAAAAACGCACACCTGATCTTGTAGTGACTCTTGTAAGCCCCAAATCAATTTGTCGTCTAGTGACCTCACTGTCCTAAATTCCTACGCACAGATAAAATTCAGGCCATGTGATTGCTCTAAGTAGTTGAGGAGAGAGAGACTGACTGGCTAATTGAGAGAGGCGTCATAGCCGGCAATAGCATATAGAGCGGTGGAGCACGTGCGGTGACCAGCACATCTGAGCACCTACTCGGACAACCACCCAACTATGCCACCAAAAGACAAATCGGCCCAACTAAATGATTGTTGAGAAATAGTCCTGTATGGATTAAAAAAAAGAAAGAAACATAACTTCTAAGTGTAAGAAAATCTTTATCCATTGGGCTACTTTTTTTAGGGAAAAAAAAAGCTCAATATCACTTATAAAGTTGTTGCTTGAGGATTTGCTTGCGAGCAGCTCATAGGCTTGAGTGCGCAGCACATTTAAGACCTGAGGATCAGGGAGTGAACCTGGTTGGACCTGACAGGGTGCCAGAGTCCGGATCTAACAAGTGGTATCAGAGCCCAAGCGTCTAACATATTCCAAGAGTGCGGTGTGTATAATCTATGTGTGAGGGGGAGATTGTTGAGAAATAGTCCCATATAGATTGGGAAAAGAGAAGAAAACACAACTTATAAGTGTGAGAGGGTCTCCACCCATTGGACTAGTCTTTTGAGGAGAACGCCCAATACAACTTATAAGGTTGTTGGTTAAGGGACTTACTTGCGGGCAGCTCATGTGCTTGAGTGCGCAACCCATTTAAGACCTGGGGACCAGGGAGTGAATTTGGTTGGACTTGGCAGGGTGCCAAGGTCTGGATCTAACAATGATTTGGGAAGAAGAGGATCGGAAGACAGACATGCGGAGCGGTAGCATGAGCCAACTTTGACTGGGGGCAGGGGCGGCAGTGCCTAGATCAAGGAGAGCGGGAGAGAGTACACATCGATCTGGGGCCAAAGGGAGAGGGTGCTTGTAGTTGAGTTGGCTGGAGCGCCGTGACGGTCGGTGCAGGAATAGAAGTTGATCAAACACTATAAGGTAGATTTTAGTGACGAAGCTAGAGGTAGAGGAGGTGGCCACCTGGGTCCTCTTGAGGTACTTGTGAGCATAGGGTGATGAAGGCTCACACTACCTTCTCTTGTCAGCGCCTTCGACGAGGCCTTGCCGTCACCAGTGACTCCACTACCCCAGCGTCCGCGGTATGATCTTAGGTGGTGATCGGTTCGGCTGAAAGCTGAAAACTTATGGTCGAAAACACCAGTGGTGGTGAAAAAACATCAGAATGACAGAGGCTTATTTAACATAATTAAATTTAAAAATTGAAAATATAAAAATATGTTAGCCCATCACGGATAACATAACGAATACGAGAAAAAAAGAACCGACAAAAAAGCTCAAAAAAGTCAAAAATTCAGAAAAAAACGAAATTATGAATAGTGCAAAAATAAGCTTAAGCCATAAGCTTAAGCCATATTGAACACAGCCTTAAGTATGCAAGAATGAAGAATTATAAGCTTTCGTACCAAATATTAGAATGGAAAGTCTACACTCAATTGCAAATTCTGAGTGGAAACTCACACACGCACACAAACACAGTGGAGACGATAAGACACATGAGCTTAGTGGTGTTGCAACTGCACTACGCCCTTTCCTATTTTCTGTTATTGACTCACCTGACTAGAAACGAGATACACAGAATGAATACAAGCTGAGGGACACACGCCACGATCCTAATTACCCGCTCAATGCACATGGCTAGATAACACACGACTCAACGTGCACATGCATATGCATATGTTGTCACAACTAAACATATACAGTGCCATGCAGACATGATTAGTGCAAAATACACAAAGTAACAATAATACTCAACACTTCTAAAATCTTTTCGACAAGAACACATTTTCTTTTTTACTCTCTCCTTTATTTTTAAGTGACACTTTTGACTTTTCATGCTATATAAGATGCAACTTTGGCCGTTATTTTCCATTACTTTATCTTATTATTATATATTAATAAAATTATAATATTACAAAAGTATTTTTAAGGATAAATATAATGATATAGTTTTTCATGTATCCAATCTAAATAATTTTAAATATATTAGTTATTAAACTTTAGAAAGTTTAACAGCATGGATTCTAAGATGTCACTCAAAAAAAGAATAGATACAGTATTAGGGTTGCACTTCTGTAAGAACCGAAAAGAATAAGATTTGACAGAGTGGGCCCGAGAAAAAATCGAACTGTATTTGGTCGGATCACCCCGGCCTACTAGGAGTAGTCGGGTGAGCTAAACCGGGCCTGGCCCGTGGTGCATAGGTAAACCCGCACGAAACGGTAACCCAAGTCCGTTTGGTAAACCCTGAGGCTCCTGCTCACGCCGCCGCCGCGCTAACCAAGCCACGCCACAGCCGCCGCCGCCCATGAGAGGCCGCAACAGCCGCCGCCCTTCGGCGGCTTCCACCTCCGCCGCCGCATCGACTTCTAGCCTGCACGACCCTGAGGACGACTCCACCGTAGCCTCCGAGGAATCGGGCGACGATGAGGTAGCCCGAAGTCCTTGCGTTTTCGTTCCTCGCCCCACGGATCTCAGTACCCTCACGGGAATTCGTTGGCTCCGCAGGTAGTTTCCTCGTCGTCGGGGTCGGAATCGGAGAGCGACGGCGACGCAGAGCGGGAGCTCGAACGCGCGCTCGCCGACGTGCCGTTCGGGGAGCTGCAACGCGCGCGCGCCGACGGGTCGCTCGCCGCGCGGGCTGCTTCTGCCACCGCTGCGGCGCAGAAGAAGGTTCGCAGGGAGAACAGAAAGAGGTCCGGTTCGACGCCAAGCTGGTTCCTTTTTGGTGGGTTCTGCTGTTCCTGGTGAATGTTTGTACTGACGGGTTCATGTGGTTTTCGAATAGGCCAATGGAGATAAGCACTAATGTGCGGCCTCCGAGGTTCAGGGAGGTGATCCAGGTTCCCAAGAAGGTGAGTTGCTTGTGCAATTCAGTTCGACTGTAGTGCGTTGCAGGGAGGAGTAGAGATCGGTTCGATCGGCTTAGTGTTTGGTAGTTAAATTTTAGCCTTTGTGAGTTGAAAATCTGTCCGTGTTATTATCATTGTGCGAACTTAAACACAGATAACAGGCAGTCTCTATGCCTTATGGCACTCGGTTTTAAACACATATTTACATTATATATGCAATCTTCGTGAATAAGATAGCCTGAGAAATACTATTGTGGAATATTCATGAACCCATTGATACTATATGAGTAAAAGATGATTTTATTGCAGTTCGAGTTTATTTTTGTATCAGCTTCATTGTTTGAAGCTCCTGTGCATAGGTGAAATTCATAATATAATGGGTTCCTCCCGTGGTACTTAGTCCAATTAAATGATTTTTTGGGCAAAACCTATGAAGAAAGATCACTTGAAATCTGTCTTTTGCTTTCTTAATCTCTTTTTAAAAATCTTCTGTGTTTTTATTGATATTAGTTAGATTTGAGAATAGGATATCATAAACTGAAAAGCAGTTAATATATGAACTTACGTTCCCTATCTCACCCATAGTATGCTGAACTTCCAGTTGTTGGTTTACATGTAATGGGGTGGTTGGTGTAATTATACTCTAGCTCAGTCTCCAGTGGCTTACCACATACTACCTTTGGAAATTTGTTCCATTTACTAAATCGCTCTTTCCTTTAGGTTGTAAGGGATCCCAGATTCGAACCTATACATGGACCTCTTGACAAAGAAGGGTAAGAATTGAACGCACTTGCACCATTGCAACTCATGCTTTAAACTATTTTATTAGTGAACTTCTACCTTGCTTTTATAGGGTGTGTCTTTATGCTTCATACCATTTAGAAGCTCTGGATTGTGCAATTTTTAGTCTTAGCATGTTCTATTTGAATCCTGTTGAAAAAGGTGGACAAATAACTGGTTTTATTTGCCTAGTTGATTACTTTAATTTGTTTCCCTTCCCATGTCTCCTAAGGTTTGATCCTATACGGTGTTATATTATTGCTTAATCTGGTATTAAGTAGTTTAGGTGTCATTTTCCATCATAGTGTGTTGACATCTTGATCAATTTTGTTGGCATGCAGGTTCAGGAAAAGATACAGTTTCTTATTTGATGATGAACTCCCTGCTGAAAAAGAGGTGTGTTCTATGCATTTATGCAAATTCAATTGTTCATAGATGCTTCTATTCGACAAATTAAATGTGAATCCTGCACTATCTTAATGTGTCTCTCCAGAAACTCCAAAAGGCGATTAAGAAATCGAAGGACCCTAATGTTGTTGAAGAAATGAAGAGTCATATCACTTGGATTGTAAGTTTTTTTTACCTGTTGACATTTTGTAATTATGTCCATGACAAGTAAAAAAGGTTTAGGTATTTTTCCTATTGATGTTATTTTTGTGGTACTTGGTGAGTGAAACTTTCAAATATCAAGGTAGGTCATCATCCTGACCATTTGCTAATAGCAAACAGTAGGAAATACTTCTTTAAAGTCTGATCTGAGAGCGACTCTGCTACATGTGTATATGGATGAATTATGTAATTATTTCAGGACCTTTCTTTTAAGCTTGTATGAGGAATGTTGTTCTGTTTTTTTTTATTGGTTGATGCCTTGACAGAACATATACATCTACAGGATAAGCAGTTGAGGTCTCATCCTCAGAAGAACATTGAGTCTGAAATTCTGCGCAAACATATTAAGAAAGAGAGGGAAGCAGCACAGACTGGAAAACGACCATATTATCTGAAGAAATGTTTGTTCCCCAATCCTACCCCCTCCTCCCCTCATTGTGTGTCTATCTGCAAATCTAAAGCTTGCTTTCATTTTCTTGATCAGCTGAAATTCGTGAAAGGAAATTGATGAATAAGTACAATGAGCTCAAGGTAACATGCTCAGGATTCATAGCTGCTAATTTTCCACACTTCAGGAATATGGACATTTCCCGCCTTCCGCTTCAATTTATGTTAATCATTTACAGGAGGCTGGAAAGCTTGATGCCTTTATGGAGAGGCGGCGTAGGAAGAATGCCTCCAAAGATCATCGCTACATGCCGTACAAAAGGAATGGGGATGGTGCACAAAAATTCCCCTGAAGCTGCTTTGAGGGTGATTCTAGGCTGGTCTTTTTCCTGCTCACTGAGTTATCAGTGTTGTCTGCTATTTTGTTGTCCCAGAGATCCATAGACCATAATTTATAGCTGAGCTCTGGCTGCTAATATCTTTTTTTTTTAAAAAAAAGAGATCTGGTTGCGAACGGAAACAAGCTATTGTAAACTCAAATCATGGATATAATATTTTGTTTGGGTTACTGCTTTCATTTCAATCGTTTTCTGCAATCATGTAAAAAAACCCGACCAGAAATTCATTGTTTGTCGAGATGTGATTTTTCACAAAATTAAGCATAGTAATCCCTGGAAGTACACTTGTTCTTTGCACCTGAACTTTCATTCCACCGAAAGAAAAGAATGATCTCGAATGTACGTCTTAAATTGACACCTCTCGTCCATTTGCTTGTCTTGCTGACATACGACTGGACTGGAGGCATCAACGACCGAATGCTTGGTGATGACTCAGATAATTGCCATCACGACGTCCATTGCACCAACACATGGAAACAGATTAGTTTAAATATTGTTGCAAAAAAATCATTAAGACCAGGAAATGACAATTGCCAAGTACTGCATCTCCTTTTGGCCGAACTCCCTTTTGTTTTAACCGTCCCTCCAAGATGGAGCAAACTAACACAGAATTTGGAGAAACACTTCAATAAGTAGGTGCTCAATCATGCAGGTTGCCAGATTTATGTGATGCCTTGGAGGGAGAATTTGCGTGTAGATGTCAGATCAAATATATGCTTGAAGCATAGATGTCCATGGTAGTAGGTTGGTTAGGAGGCAGTTGTCTGCATGAAACTAGATCTTATCCAGAATCTATGCCAAACCAGCTGCTAGTTGCATTGTTCATAAGCAACTCAACTCATCCACTATGTCGTTCATGGTTTACAAACTAGTGGTAGTCAGCAGCACCAACAAGGATAGGTTAAAGTGAGGCTTTGCAGTTAGCATCATGAACAAGGAGATTAAAAAACTCAGCCATTAATTATTTCTGTTCATGTACAGGGAAAGAAACATCTAGTGGTTCTGTTCTTTTCTTGTCTCGAGAGAAATCTATGCTCCTCCGCAGATGAGATGACGATAGCGAGATGCTTGATTTTACACCCAGCTTTTCTTGAATGCATTAATCCACATCGCTATCGGATTATGATCCGATCCGCAAATCGAAAAGACGAGAAAAATCTCCATGTACCATGAACGCGTGCAAATGCAGTGTCCTCGAAAAGACGAGAAAAATCTCCTTGACTTCACTTGGAAAGCGAAATGTTCTCCATGCCTGCATCAGCTGCACACCCTCTTATTTTTTATCTATAGCCAATGCCAACCGCGATTGAATGTTTGCAAAAGAAGATTGATTAGTGTGTACTGAGACCCTTTTTTTTAATTCTCTTATGGAGTTCTCCGAATTTTATTAAAAGCTTATGCACAGCCATCGGGACCTCTGAAGATTTTCTAAACCATTAAACTAATATTGTGTTATTGCTGAGATAGGAATAACTACCATTATCATCTTACCAACTAGACATCTTATCTTGAGGTTGTCCCTGTTATACTTTCGGCATCCTTCTGTTCCTTTTCCCTGATGGCCTTGTAATAGGATACTGCAAGTACAGGAATAACCCTGAAAGAATTTGTTTCAGCACTAAGACAAAATATTTAATCAACAATTTAACACTAACACCTAGAACTAGTACTGTAGCCTTTCCTACAGCCTCTTTCCATGGGGCAAAGGCCTCACCAGACATGAGATGACTGGTGTCTACGACGACTCATCTCAAGTGGGCACTGAAAAAGACATTGCACTTCACCTGCAGACCAAAGAAAGAAAATGCTTTGCATCTCACTCGTACTATGAGATCTGAGCAGTATCAACAGTAACAGTCGGAGGCACTGCTCAATTGCCAATTAACCACACAGATAAGCATAGACCAGGCGAGCCGCTTGACATTTCTGACGAGATGATGAACCTGATCTTAGCCGTCTGGGTTAGTGAGAGCGACGACTCATACCACCACGCCTTGAAAAAAAGAAGAAAATATTTTTGCATTTTCCCGTGGACCAAAACAAAACCTCTTTCGAAGTTTCGATTTCCATTTCCTCTTTCCAACACCAGCCTAACCCAGGAAGCAAACACCCAAACCAAGCAACCAACACATCAAGCACTCAAAACCCAGAGCGTACGCGAAGCCACGCAGGTCCTCTCTCCTCTTCTGCATCGCATCAAAGACGGCAAAAGATCAAGAGAAACAGAGGAAAGAACCCTTTCTTTGATCAAGAGCGGTCGGGCCGAGCCGAAAGCTGCGATTTTTTTTTCAGTTTGCTTCGATTCGATCCGTTACAAGACCTCTACAGACAAGCAAGGGAGGAAGCAAGAAGGAAGCGACTCGGCGGTGGTTGAGTTTGGGGGAGCAAACGACGACGGCGCTGAGAGTTTTCCCCTTACCCGACGGTACGGCCACCGAGGCGGCACCGACGCGATGGGCCCTTTGGCGCTAAGGCGTAACCCGCCCCCCTTCTCCAAGTCGCCGGCGTCCCTGCTCCTTCTCTCGAAGTTGCTCACCCTGTACTGTTGAGCCCCGGCCCGGGCGGTTGTTTCTTCTTCGTTCATGGGCACCGTGGCCTCGTCGGCGAGAGGGGGAGGGGGAGGTGGGGGAACGGTGCTGGGGGACTTGCCGGAGAGCTGCGTCGCTGAGGTGCTGCTCAGGCTGGACCCGCCGGAGATCTGCCGGATGGCGCAGCTCAGCCGCACGTTCCGCGGCGCCGCATCCGGGGACGGCGTCTGGGAGACCAAGCTGCCGCGCAACTACGCGCGCCTCCTCGCTGCAGCCGCCGCCGGCGACGACGAATGCTGCCAGGCAGCTACCGCGTTGGAGGCGGAGGCGATCCCCAAGAAGGAGGTGTACGCGCGGCTCTGCCGCCGGAACCGCTTCGACGGCAGCACCAAGGTGTGTGCTTTGTCGGAGACTTATCCTTAGGAAAAGGCCGCCTTCTTTTTGGTTACTACGCTACCATGAATCGTATTGTTTTTCACATGCTCGTGTGAACTGTTTGGTTTGTAATACAACAATGTGTTGTGCGAGTTATGCCTGCAAGTGACAAAAAAGCTAGAAATTTGAGTTTATTTTGGGGTAAAGGTTGTGTCTTTATGCTTGGATTTTGGAGTCTGATTAGCTTCAATCGCCTGTCGATTAGAAGAAGAGCTATTTTTTAGTCCTTGGGTTGGGTTGTTTTCTGTTTAGTTGCTGTTGTTATACATATGAAATTTATTTGGCTCATTGTGTAGGAGTTCTGGCTCGACAAGGGTGGTGGAGGTATCTGCATGTCAATCTCTTCAAGGGCGCTTTCAATAACGGGCATTGATGATAGGAGATACTGGAACTTCATTCCAAATGATGAATCAAGGTGCTTTCATCAAAACCAATTTTTGGCAACTTATAATGGCTCCCATTTATGGAAACTTTGTGCTACAATTTTATATGATATACGGTTATGTTTAATCTGTAGAATCCTAAAGTAGAAGATATTGTTAATCCATGCTTCTAGGTGAATTTGTTTGCCATTAGGATATGTAATTACTGACTAGTATATGTGAGATGTTGATGTTGTTGGAAATGTGTCCAGTTCAGTCCCATATTTTGCTTGGGGTGAGTATTTGGACTCCGTGGTGCATATTGTTGAAGCTGAGTGTAGGCGTATAGCACCATTGCATTATTCTCTGTGACCCAATGCTTGAGGCCTGTTCTGATTCATCTTATGTTCTAGTCAATTAAATATCTAAATGGCTTATTTATGTTCAATTAATGATGGCACACTTACGCATCAGATTTGTTCCAACCATCATTGGTGTATGGGAGGGGCCAATACCAGCCTAGTGATTATGTGAGTAACAAAATGAAATTACTTTATATATTTGAGGCTATGTATGCTAAATTCGTGTTACAACTCCCAACAAGTGAGGGCTTGTTCTTGGGAAAAGAAAAAAGTGGGATCTTGGCCAACTCTTTACTTGCCCTTGTCACCAACTAGGAGCTGTGTACCTCATGAATAGGATGTGGTTATCTGTCATGTTTTAAAAGTGCAGCTTTAGTTCACTTGAAAGATCACATGTTCTGTTTTCCTGTTTTTGTATTGAATCCTGAAATGTTTTGCAGAAGGAACATGATTACCTGTTCTCAAACAGTTCTTATGATGCCTGCATTGGACAATCATGCTTTTCATGTGAGATAATGGATCATATTAGCTTTTGTGGCATATTATAGTGCCTATCCATGTTCAAGTGTATATCCTGTGTTACTTGTACTTTGTCAACTGTATGATTGTACAGCCACAATGTTTTAAACCTTTGTGGGTAAGAGAAGGCATGAAAAATTGAGAAGTCTGTTGCTTTTCTTGCAGGTTTCAATCGGTTGCGTATCTCTCGCAGATTTGGTGGTTCGAAGTCAGAGGGGAGGTTGAGTTCTGCTTCCCAGAAGGTACATATAGCCTGTTTTTTCGTCTTCATCTAGGCAGACCATTCAAGTGGCTTCGTCGACGGGTTTATAGCCCCGAGCACATCCATGGCTGGGATATAAAGCCAGTGCGCTTCCAACTATCAACTTCTGATGGACAGCATGCTCAGTCCAAGTGTCATTTAACTGATCCAGGTGTCTGGATCAATCACCATGTTGGTGATTTTGTCGTGAAGAACTCAAATGAACCAATAAATGTCCAATTTGCAATGGTTCAAATAGATTGCACACACACAAAAGGAGGTCTCTGCGTGGATTCAGTGGTTGTAAAACCACAATACCTTGCGCAGAAAAAGGCACCTCAGAGTTATGTGTAGATTCATCGAACAAGTTAAGCGGAGATATATGGAAACCATATAGTTTTGTTTCTATGTGCTTCTGTTTGTCAATATTTTCGAATCCTATAATGTAATTGAAGGGGTAAGTGATTTTTATTTCCTCTTGCCCCTCTAGGAGCATGTTAAACTTGTAAATTATGAATTCAGTACATATTTGGTATGTTATGTAGCACCTGATCCTTGTGTACCAAAGCTTTGTGGAAGCAAATTTTCCCTGAACTTCGAGTTCTCATTATAAGATTAAGAATGTTACGGGGTTTTGCTCATCAGAAACTGCATGGCACCTTCATGTGATTATTCTCATCTTTTTTGCCTGAGCTGTTGCTATCGTTTATCAGCCGACACATACTTCCTTGTCTGTTCTTGTTGCCCATTGAATGCCAAAAACAAATATACTGTAACACCGAAGAAGTCATGAGATCAAATCCTAAGTGACAACCAAAGTATAGCAGCCCCCGAGGCCTATAGGCTCGTAATTACACTGAAGAAACCTTTAGGTACAACAGAATGTTCGTTTGTGTGGTTTGTTGCATACTTGCATATGTCCGTCCGTTTACACTTCACAACCTTGGATGACTAAAGCAGAGAATAATAAAGTAGGGAAAGAACAATTTAACAATGGAAAGGAGATGCCGACAAGAGCATCTATCAGCACAAGAATCTATTCCTGATGGAGTGGATCTGAGTCAGCATTGGATCATGTTCCATTAATTAATTAATTAATTAATTTCATTTGCAAGTATCATTGTTTAAACTTTCAACAACCAAGCACACTGAGAAGTGAGAATACTAATCCAAGGTCCAAGGATATTATTGGAGTGTAGCCCTGTTATGCCCCTGAAATAGCACATAAAAATTGGATAGCAAGTTTTCCACTGAGAAGAGAATAAGAGATAGTCCAAATTCTACTAACTATACACCTTTTCTTGCCGGACAATGGAATCAACTAATATTACTAGCAATAAGTTTCTGGTTCTGGTTTAGGATCTGTCTATTTCATCTACCTTACTAATAAAATAGTTCATTGTCTAACTAAAGTTCTGACTGAAACAACCATGTCCAGTGTGCACACACAAGCTGTGGAGCAAATGCAACCAAGCAATGATGGCAGAATACTAGAACAGAGGTATATAACATTCACAATCTTGCTTCTTTCCACAATAGGCTCATATAAACGAGGGTGCAATACATACAAAACCGTATAATCTATTGAACTGCTCCTGCTCGGTTGCATTCTCAGAAAACTGGCAACCACAGCACCCACAAAGATTTATCAATTTGTGATAAAACTAAGTTGGATGGACACATCAAACATGACATGGTTCAGTTAGCAGTACGTGTATACCAAAAGACAATTAAGCACGGTAGGCCAACTAGGCTTGTATAGGCCATAGGAGAGCAACATGGTCCGAAAGCACAATGCGACGATGAGGCCGCAGCATCGTCGCAAACATCGGGATTCACCCGAACACCTCCTCGTTGCAAACTGGGCATGCCTGAATTGAAACAAAGGTATATATCAGAATATCAGATAATCCTCATATATCAGACAATATAAGTGTTATGAATATTATATATGTATTCAAAAGGTCCAACGAACAATATATATAGGCTATAAAGGGGATACAATACTAAATCCTAGTACAATAGGAAATACCACTAATACCGTTAACACCTCCTTAAATGTAAGATGTATGTAATAGCATTGGATTTGAAAAGGTTTGACACTAAAATAGAAAAAATTCAAAGTCCGAGTCTTGATAGCGTGCAGCTCTTGGAAAATATGTCGAGTATCAAATGATCTCATATCAATAAAGAAAACTGTCAAATCAAGCCGAAAAGGAATAGCATGACGGTTCAGATCGAAGTCTAAGATGGTGGCGACGCAGTGCACAAGAAATGCAACAGAAGCGCAGTATCGAAGAAGCGCGCCGGCCTTAGAAGCTTGGGGTGGTGGCTCTGAGAGAAGCGGCGGCATCATAACAACTTCTACAATCTGCACGTGGCTCGGAGAGAAAAGCAGCGGCTGCTGCCATGCAAAAAAGAAATTCATATGACAATAAATTTATGGACTCACACGGCTTGGACGAACTAAAAGATAGAGACTATAGACTTGGATAGACGCAACAGAACACTCAAAAGAAAAAGACTCATAGGCTACGAATACTAGCAACAAGCTATAACCACCATTTGTAGCAGGACACCAAGAGTAAAGAACCAGCCGGTCACGTAAGGATTTCACTTGTTCTATACTTAGGACCCTCGGTTGAACCCACAAAACATGAACAATCCCATCAACTTCATCAATTATGCTTCTATAAGATGTGTCTCTTCATTAGTAGATACTGCACTCACTCCCTCCCATCTCTCTCCCTCTCTCCAGTGCCAAAGAAGAAATGGGAGAAGCCGGCTGAGGCCGGCCAACAGCCGGAACCGGGAGAGGTGGCAGATCAGGCTCAGGAGCCATGATAACCAAAGAGAGTTGAGGTGGCCGAATCGGGCTCGTGACAGCTGGATCCGGGCGCGCGAGGATCGAGCTTGGGCGCGACGGTGGTGTCGGTGGAAGAGCCCAAGGCGATGGCAATCCGACCGGTGGATGAACCCGAGGCAAGGCGACGACGCTGGATCCGAGCAGATCCGGCCAGCGCGAGGCTAGATCCAAGCTGGACGGCGGTGTCCCAATGCAAATTGAGCTCAAGTCGGCAACGAGGAGATCCGTGAGGAGTCGGTGACGAGCACACGCATTGGTTCCTTCGCCATCGGAGCGGCGGCGGCGGTTCGTGAAGAGGACGTCAGTGGCGGTTCTTGCTGTGGAAGACCGACAGCGCAGCGTGTTCGCGGCGGCGATGATGAGCCACCCATGGGCGGATGCAATGCAGTGGTGGAAAGCCTCGTCGGGGGCCAAGTACGTGTAGGCCCGAACAGCGGGGAAGTCGTAGAAGCGGCGGCCTGGCAGTGGAGGCTCGGGACGGGCGTTGGCCTAGCGGTAGCAAGAGGGCCAGGCGATGCTGAGAGGAGTTGGCCGCTCTCGGGAGCAGAGATCGATCCTCCCAAAGACAGCGGTAGCGGAAGAAGAACGAAGGTTAAGAGGCAGCGACAGCGGCTACAATAAACCCTAACCCTAACATTTGTTTTAATACCATGTTATGAATATTATATATGTATTCGAGAGACCCAATGAGCAATATATAGAGAGTGCAATGGGAAAACAAGATTAAACCTTAGTACAATAGGAAATACCACTAATATCCTTAACATTCCTTAACAATAAGGTTGTATAACAAGCAATCAACACTTTGTATGGATCAAATGGAGTTCAGATAATGAATAAACTGAAAATGGCGTATTCTGGGTATTGCTTTTCTTGAGTTACATTCAAATGCAGCAAGTACTCTTATTCATATCTGTGAAGCATGTATTTTAGCATTTAGCATCTATACGCAGAAGACAAAAGCTTCTATTTTTCGATTGTAGAGGTATCATATCGAAATAAAATCGAACTTTACCTTGTTGATCTTAAGCCAGCGGGTTATGCAATCTGCATGGTAACAATGGCTGCAGGCCAATCTTATCATCTTCTGTCCGCTTTTATAGGTCGATTTGCAGATCACACATCTGCATGAAGACATCATATAGTAAACTGTTTTTCAGCCAACTTAGTAATATGGCTACTACTAAGCTCAAAAAAGATGAGCAAATCTAAGGGGTAAAATTAACCGTAACGTACTCCTCATGATTCTTTTTCCTGGAGAAGAAGTTACGCTTATTCTTAAAAGGCACCAAATAGCATATCAGGTCATCAGGTAATCCTCTGGATTGAGTTCCTACTGCATCCCCTAATGCTTGTAGTTGCTGCAAAAATTACAAAATAATATAAAATTAATTTCCTAGAAATGATACTATTATTCCATCCAAAAGAAGTGATAGATTTCAATTATAATGTCTTTTTTTTTATGCAACGTGGATATCCAGACCAACTCTGAAGCTGAAAGATGTAGCTGCTGCCCAGCCAAAGAACCCCTGAACACTGACGGTGTAGAGACCTGCTATCCCATCTGCTTATGATGGAGGGTTACTTAGGGACTGCTCTATGAACTTAAAATAACGGAAATACTAAAAATTAATATATTGATTTACATTTGATCATTCAACTTTTTTTACTTAACAACTTTAAGTAAGTTTGTTTTCTTTTAATAGGCTATTAAGACCGGAAAATATATTTACAAATGCCGACCAACTTTTGTTTGTGATTTTGCTCTTAATTCTTTCAGTTTGCTGCAACTAACCAATATTATTATCGAGGTTCTTCATTTTAGCAAGCATTTGGATCACTGATCACTACTTTTTTTATCATGATTACATTACTATTAGTTATGTTGAAGTATTGATGCTAAAATTTACCGAACAGATTATTATTTAGCATAATATTATTTAAAAATTATATATGTTATTATATATATAGTGAAATAGTGAATCTTGATTATTTTTGTTCTATTTTCGTCCCTACGAGGATGGCAGCATTTAGCAAACCATATCGCAGAGCAATGTAGAATGCTTCAGCTCTACAGGTCGAACGCACTAGTGTTTAACACAATGTCAATGAACATACTTGATAGCATATTTTTAGTAAGATCAAGATTTATCTATTTTTATGCTGGATACCGTTAGCAGTGACCCGGAGGCCGCTACAGCAGGACTCCAGTGAATTCCAAACATAATCTAGACCCCTATCAATATTCTATATCCAGACACATGATACTTCAATCAAATTGAGTGCTAACGAGTTACAATATGAGCCTCTGTAGGTGAACGTACAACTCCATTGCATGTGTTCTCTAATTAGCACATTCATTCTGCTTCACATCACTCTTTTCTTTCATTAACATTGTATTATGGCCGGGTTCTTTTGGGTTTAAATTAGCTTATGCTTGTACTGTCTATAGTAAACAGCTTTTAAACGATGTGTTTTTCAATGCGGGATCAATAGAAAAATTGTAGTAAAAAGTGTACTGAGTTCAGCTATACCGGTCAAAATCGATACGGCTATTTGACGAACAGCCAGAATTTAAATATTTAAGACATAAACTATAAACCATCAGTCATTAGCCCAAAAGAACCTACCCATAACTGATTTCGATACCAACTCACGAAAGCAAAGCATTGGTGAACCTGTGTCAATGTGTAAACCTGAATTTCCCTTCCAATCAATAAAAAAGTAAGCAGACTCCCCGGAGACGGGTAATCTTAGCAGCAAGCATGAGCAATCTGCACATAGTTTCTTGAGAGGAAACTATGCACCAGATTTTGAGTATTGACTTCAGAAATTGTTTGTTCTCTCTAAACCATCAGGTACTCTTTGCTACATCCTAAACGAAAGGAAAATTCCGCATCATTCCTTCCACAAAATAATAACAGCATACCTCGTACGACATATTATCCGGGTCGACATTGTCTTCCCTTGTCACCTGCATATACAAATTGTCATTATTCTAGTAGCCCCTTCAATTTTCAGTTCAGATATGTGGAGTCCTTTTCATGGAAGGTGCAGATGACCCCAATGGAGGAAAGAAACGAATAGAAAAGCAACAAACCTGAGCTGCATTATTGACCGGTCTATACTCAACAGCTGGTGACAATGGTTCCAATGATTCGTTACCTAAAAAACAATGCATCATACCAGCAAATTCTGTTAGTTGAGTACAGCTAATGAATTCACCTCAAACAAAGCAAAAGATACTGGGAGTAGCGCCATACCAGCAAATTCTGTTGTTGCGGTAGCATCATGCGAGTTCTCCCCTTGCAATTGCCTAGCCAAAGCTTCATCGTATGCCAACCAGGACTCAATCTTGTGGGTTTCTGAGGAGACATGGACTGAATAGGTATTGGGAGTTGCCATTGATGAACTCTGACACTTCCCAGCAACCAAAGCCTGTTCACGCAATCGTCTTTGCTAAAGAATCAATTGGATTTGGATTTCTTGCTTCTATTGAAACGTGTTCTCGAATAAATGCTTCTATAGGAAGCTTATATTTGCAACGTGTGCTACTACTCTTTCCAGACTGACTAAAAACATTAGGAGGAAAAGACAGTTTTTGACCATTACTGGTGCCCTGGTAGAAGACATAGAATGAATAATATGGATTTAGATATAGATACAACTAAATTTTACTCTTAAAATGAATAATCTGGATTTAGATATACCAAGCAGAGTTCGACTTTCTAAATAAAATTTCCAAATTTTGATATTAGTATTACCAAATGAGTACTATTTATCGATCTCACATTCTCACTATCATAGAATGCATTTCTCAGGTTCATCTGAACAAAGGGCATGTTAAACATGTCTAAGAACAGCATCTAATTTTTTTTTCCCATACATATCTGAGCAATCTTCTGCTAGGGCAATCGTTCAATTAGCGTCATTCAGAGAGATAAAACTCGCAAGTACATGAGATTCTGTCTTCCAATTGCCACAGGCCCAAACAAAAAGAGAGAATTTTGACACAGGGAATGATAGGTTTCTCTCTCTTTTTCCCAATCAAGAAACGAGGCACACAAGAACAACAAAGAAAGAGAGACCATTTCTGATCAAAAGGGCACAATTATCCAACTATTTCTCAAAAGAAACGGTTGGAAATGGAAAATATGTGTACCTTGCCTGATTTCTCTGGATTAGCAGAGAAGAACAGAGTGATGGCGCCGCTGCCACCTCCGGCACCGTCTCTCTCTCTCTCTCTCTAGCCAACCGTGTGGTACGCCAGAGGCTTTATGCAACCGACGTCCCAAGTCAAACTGACGGGGACTACTCACCTTCTTCCTTTTGTTTTGTTTTGCGCTGTATATTTTTTCCAATTCCTTTTTGTTTCTTGATAACACCTTGTTTTTGTCTTAACAATGCGAATCTACGTCCTTTTCGTTTTGCTTCGGTTTAATTAACGTTCTATCAAAATTTTAATTACTGACCTGCAGGATAAGGTTATACACAAGCGATGCATCTGTATTTAATTGTCCATGAACACATCACATTACAATGTGCTGAAGCTGCAAAGCTTACACTTACACAGGTTACAAGTGGCATGACAGGGAATTGTTTACCCAGACCGGTGGCAGAGGTGACAGCAGCTCACAACTTACAAACAAGAGGTCCTACCAAAACAGTAGCTTCCAATTGATTTCATTTCATTTCACAGGATTGTATGTAACCAATTGTGTAAAAAAATGCACATATTCCTTCTGAGTTCTGATTACCCCTCTGGTGCTTTGCTGTTGTTCTTGCGAGGTTGTTATCCATCTCTTCATGCATCGTGATCCTCTCAGGCTAATTGCTGCTGCTGCTCTGTATGCACGTACTGGGCAGGCTAAGTATTGAGTTTCATGCACCAGCTAGACATTTTCAGTGCGTTGGAACGGCGGTGGCGACGGCAAGCGCAGCCCAGCAGCTACAGCGTGCCGCCCGCGCCAGTCCGGAGTGCTGCTCGGCGCTGGGCGCCGTGAGTCGCGCGACTGCGCATGCGGCACGCTCGACATCATCAATAGCCTGCCGGCCAAGTGCGGCCTCCCGAGAGTCACCTGCCGTAAGACGACTGATCTAGCTAACTAGAGTTATTCGATGTTAATTTGTGATGAATAATTAATAATGTTTTTTACTCATACTTGAGATATGTGATGTGTGTGTGGATTGATATTGGTTAAGATGGGACGAACTTGTGACAGAAAAATATTCTTTGGTCTTTGCATGTGCAGACTGAGCATGGAGACGATCATAGTCGGTGACGTAGTGGACCGGGACTAAGATGGGAGAACTGAGGTTCAAACGGTTAAGGAGGTCACGAGATGGTCGGGATGGATGATATGTGTTGGAGCTACGGAGGTGCGGTTCGAAGGCTACGACACGTGATGGATGATACGTGGAGAAGCAACGGGAGGTGCGGTTCTGGAGGCTTCGACACGTGACAAGTTAGAAAAGTTGGAATTTTGGAAAACCGGTGTTATGGAGGATTTTGGGTCCATTTGTTGTTGGAATTGGATTAGAACTCATGGGCTTAGGATAAGTCCAAGTTTTAGACCCTAGACTATAAATAGAGATGGGGTTAGAGGCTAATTCTGTGGATTTTAGAAACACTAAATTCATGCTAGGGTTTAGAGGTGCTAGAAGGGTAATTTAGAAATAAAGTTTAGATCAAGAAGGAAAAATTCTATCGGCGGCGGTCCCGATCGCTTGCATCGTTCATCACCAGCAGTGACGGCAAGTCTTTCGTCGGCATCGCCTCTTCCTCGAGCCGTGTGTGTTTTCGTTCATAGTGCACGTCTGTCCTCGATCTGAGCGTGGTATAAACCGAGCTACGCTGCACACATCAAGCAATACACGGCAAGAAACAATTCATCTCATTGGTTCTCGCGAGAGAGGCTGAAAGCAAAGAGGTCAACATGGAATTCCAGAAGTGGTTGTTTTTGGTTTGGTTCTGTGCAAAAGAAGACAGCAGTGCATACTTGCTTTTTATTTATTGATTGGAACAAACACCGAGACAACCATCTTTTTCATTCAGAGAAGTGTTGTCAACAGTACTGGAGGGTGAAAACAATATTTGTTTCTCTTGCCTTTTTGGTTTCGACTGAGCAGTAATTCAGTAGTTTTCAGCACGCCGCCCGCATTTGGTCTTCGATCACAGAAGGGGTTGCACAGTACTAGCGATTGAAAGTTTTTCTTTTCTTTTCAATTATTATTATTTTTGTGCTGTTCTTTTTATCTTATTGCTACCAGGTTGGATAATCAGAAAGGTAAAAAAAAGAGGGCTTCCACTAAATGTTACAGTCATTCACCCATCTCTGATTACCATCGACGATCCTACAAGTGGTATCAGAGTAGATTGCAATGGCATCAGATCCGGATCGGTTTTCAGGTAAACCACCATTTTTTTATGGATCAAACTATCTCTATTGGAACACCCGCAAACAATCAGCACCGCAAAAGAACACAATTTGACACGAATTCTCAACACCAGTTTAAAATTTTGTACCAACAAAAGCGAGATGCAAGTATAAACGTGTAAAACCCAAACTTTATGATGGTATCCCTAACCATGACTAAATCTTTTCCTCTATTCTGTAATCTGTTCTAGAAATAAGGCTTCCTGCTTGCTTGTTAACCCAAGATCACTAAATGATAGATCACCCTCACCAGTGGTAAAAGCACGCCTAGGATACGACCTTACCTGCATGATACAGAATGAATGGTAAAACATGAGACTGGACAACTGTAAGAGTGCACAATTTAACTAGAGGAATGAAAAAAATGCCCATAGAAACAACTAAATGAAAACAAATAAAAAAACAACTAAAAGAAATTTACTATGCTTCCACATTTTGAAGTTATATTTGAACAGCTACATTGAACTTTGCATCAGGGTTCTGAAAACTGATGATAACTGGCTGGTAACGGGTCATACCGATCCTTGCCGGCTTGACCAGTTTCTACCTGTTTTCTTAGTATTACTCCCGTAACATACACTAGCCTCGTAGGCGAGGCGCCACGCCGCGCCAGCCACCGTACGTACCAAAGTAAAAAAGGTGATAATTCATGAGAAGTTTTTTTAAAAAAGCGAAGGCATATGCGTATTTTCGAAAAAGATGAAAGTCTTTTTTGCAAAAAAAACGAGGACCTGGACGTAAACAAAGGAGGACCCGTGTGCAGTTTAAAAAACAGCAGAGGACCTGGAGGACCCGTGCGCAATTTAAAAAACCGCGGGGGGCCATCCCGCAAAATGGAGGGGCTAAAAAAACTAGCAGGGACCTTATCGTGAGAAATAAGGACCTGTACGTAATTTCAGGAAAATGCAGGAGTTTTTTCGCAAAATGGGTCGGCCGACCGTGCAACGCCCAACGCCCACCACGCGCGGCGGCTTTCCTGCGGCCGACGTGGCCTCCTCCGCGCGCGAGAACTCCCCCGGAGTAATAGGGGGATGATATACATGATTATAGAGAGTTTAGGGAACACAATGAAGTGATAAAATGCAAAGAAAAAGAAAAGGAACTTAGTATTATTACTCCTGCAACATACGTATACAAAGCAATATATTTTTCCTATCGATGTCAGTGCGGTTAACCAGCTAATGATAGTATAACAGTCAGAATACAATGTTACTACCTCACTGGTGAGTGGTGACTGCTAGCACCTAGCATACCAGGGACAACACTAGGTTGCGCTCTTTCTTTTCAACAGCATTTCCTCTTTGTGGGGGTATATATATGAAATATTATCAAAATAACAGTGGAGAATTACCAGTCTGTAGGTTCCTGGCTTCCAAGTCCTGCCAATGTCTAAGAAATCAAAAAGGAACTGCAAGCAAACCAGCAAGTCAGAAGCAAATCTTAATGGCAAGAGGCAAGCGTAATGAAAGCTTTTATTCTGGAATCTGGCAGCTCAAAAGCAGTTTACCTGGAGTTTATCAGATTTTAGAAAGCGACGCCCCTGTCGACTACCATCGGGCATTCGAACTACAAGTGTGACAGCACCTTCATTGTTTGAAGGTGGCTCCAATGGCAATGATGCCTGCTTGGTTGCAAGATTGGACTCTAGCTCCTATTTACATAAAACATCAGGAACAACATAACCTATATATCATCAACGGTGCAGCAGATAACATGAACAATGAAAAATACATATCAAGCAAGTCTCAATGAAACTGCAGAACGGAAGCGCTTATATCCTATCTCCAGGATCAAAATAGATCTGATTCGTACACAAAATTTGGGTTTTTTGGGGGTAGCCCACCCTCTTGCACTACATTGCTTCCACTAAACATGGGATATTAGTCTGACGAGTAATTGCTTGCTGACTAAACCTCAAAAAAAGATTAGCTATAACAATACACTAATCTCATGACAGATCCTCTGATGTGAAGAGTATCTCCATCGAAACTTCATATATAGTTTCAACACATATAAACAAACCTAAAATAAGACCTTTGTAACATAAGATAAACTAGAGCACCAAGTTTCATATGCTCACAGTGATGATCTAATTATCTAACATTCAAATATTGAAGATATTGTTGTGATGTTGTCTATCATCCACTCAATTTCCAAATTATCTGTAACAGGAAGGTACCTCTTCCTCAAGTTGCTTTTTACGCCTTTCCTCCTCCTCTTTCTTCTGTTTCTCAAGAGCAGCTTCTCTTGCAGCAGTTTCTTCCAGGCAACGGAGCTCAGCTACTTGTATGGCCTTCAGCTCCTTTTCTTGATCAGCTTGGAGTGACGCAAGGTACTCATCATCCTGTAAATCAAACTTACTAACATTCACCAACTAACCATACAATATTTGTTGCATTTACCAACAAATGTAAAAAGCTTAAAGTTCAAACCTGCTGCTCACGCAATAACCGTTGTTCAGTTAATCCTGGTGATGGAGAACACACTACTTGGGGATAATGACTCGAGCTTCGATGAGATGGAATGGAGAACGGATATGTTGCTCCTTCAGGAATTCCACCAAACATTGCAGCTTCAAGCATAACAGCTTCATCACGCTCCTCAGAAGAAATGCCACCCCACTTCTCCAAAAGAAGAATGTGAGCAATGGGAGTAAATACCATTAACTGTTTAATTGTAAGGTGCGGATTGCGATTATAATACCTCTGATGGGAAATCATCTCTGTTATACTGGTGATCATTCTGATTGCTTTCAGGCTGTGAACTTGAGGGAGGGCTATCACCCATGAGCACAGGTTGTGTTGACTCAGTATTTCCAGAAGGGATGCGCCTAGAACGACGTCTAACTAATGGCTGTTCTTCAACATCCTCAGTCTCCTCTTGGAAGCTCACTTCCTCTGTTGGCTGTCTAGATGTTCCGGCCATTCCTGTAGCTAATTCTTGCCTCCGAAAAGGAAGAAAGCGTACAAGGAATCAATTGCTACTAGCCTACTACAGTAAGATAGCCTGAGTAAAGAGCTAGAGGGTAAAAGTTAATATTCACCTTCCAACTGTTCCACCAGCAGTTTCCATGTCTTCTTTATCAGAAAAATGATCTCCCAAGTTTACTCCCTCTTCATGTTGTGTTCTTCCTTGCACTGTTGTCTGATATTTATTGAAAAATTAGCTAAAGTAAGATTCACAAAAGCATGTTGGAGAGAAAAGAACAGCCTCAGCAAGTCCGTTCTCTATCTCTCCCATGTGGCCCATTTTCATGTGAAGAAAATATCAAAAATTGTCACGCACACGCACACACAGAAAATTGTCACAAACACATGCAGAAAAATTGTCACACACAAACATACATGCAGAAAAAATGTCACACACACCCAGAGAGAGAGAGAGGGAGGGAGAGAGAGATCCAATAACCAAGAACTTACATTTGCCAGTTTTTCAGCATCTCTTTTTGAAGCTTCAATTGCTGCCCGAATCATTTCCTCTTCTATGTCATTGTCATAGTCAGTAACATGAACCAATGGTGGAGCAGTTGGCACAGAGGTTGACCGTGATGTATTGATATGGATATTATCACGATGAGAAGATGGCACAGATGACAACTCGTCATCATCGTCATCAATTATGATAGTCCCACGAACTTCAGGGCAATATGAAGACTCATTTCCAGTGGCATCCTCAATAATAGGAGACTGACCAGAAGGACCTGTTTGAGGGTTGCTATCTTTAACTTCGATAGGTACCTCTCTCACCTCTCTAGGGTGTGAACCCTGCACACCACGATTGAAAGTACCAGTGGAGGCAACTCTATCAAAAAAAATTTGTTGAAAATTTGGATCAATCAGTGCGAAAGGGTCGAGCAGAGTTTCGGGGAACAAAGATCTTCGAAATGTGTTATCAAGTGGTCCGTCCAGCTCCATATCATCTTGACTAACAGGTACATCAGTTTGATTGATTCTGTTCCTGAAAAACACCACATATCATTTATCTGTTCTAATGGTGCAACAAGGTATCTGGAGGGTAATTATTCTCCTCTGGTCCAATTTACCTATTGTTTTAGCTCAATGCACATAGGAGATAGGACAAGGAAGTAATTAATAGGTGGGTTCTTTTCGGCTGCGGCTAATGGATTTTGGCCTTAGCGCAAGTACTTGTGCGAATGAACCAAATGCTAAGAAGCTGCTTCGAAAAGACTGTCCCGATAAGTCACTTCGAAAAGATGGCGGAGAAGCCGGCCCATTTGTTTGTTCGGGTTAAGCCATAAGTTGAAAAGAAGGGGGTCAAAAGCTTCATTTTTTACATAAGCTGCCCATATTAATTGTACGTCCAGCTCTTAACTACCAATGAGCAATGATATGGATTTGGAGAAAATAATTGCCTGGAAAAACCACAATAACAAGTATTTGCAAACCAAAACAACTTTGCTAAAACGACATCTACTTTGGACCAGAGAGGGGTATATCTAAAGAAAATGCGCTTGAAAGATTGAAACACATACGCTGTGATGTCTCCTTCGTTGAAATGTGCATTGACGGCCTGATTAAGGTCACCACCATGTTCCTATTTGACATTCATCAAAAAGCTATTATGAGTTTATGACTAAATAGATAGATGACACCAAAGGCATAATGTTGCATTTGAACAATCACTTCGGATGCAATACCCTATAAGATTTAACAACCAGACGCATTCATGCAATTAGCTAGACTTTTTGTAAAAAAAGATAGCCATTGGAAGATGACATGGTACCGTAACTGTTATGTGTGTTCCAAATAAAATTTTGTAAATATCAGATCTAGCAGATTGGATGATACTGACCGCAGTCAATAGGCTTATTCAGAAATTACACTACGAAACATCTGTTTGTGTAAACTCCACTTTAGTTGCGAAAACACTCCTAGATAAAAAGGGACCAAAATATTCCCGCAAAACACAAGCCCAACATCGAGATGCCGAATTGGGCTTTCAGAAAATAATAAATGTTAAAGGTAGCAAGCCGACATAGATAAGCCACGAGATTTGCCCAAGTAATATCATTCCATAACTGCACAACAACTCGAACATTCGCTAGCGCGTCCACAGATTCATCAAGTCACGTAACAAATCGGGGCACACTTCACCACCATCGCGCCGCATCACACGCAGGCCCCCAACCCCGTCCGTCCCCCACCCGAACACAAAATTAAAACCCTAACCCTAACACCCAACCGGGCGCAACCAAATCCACCGCGAGCCCAAGCGATTACGCGAGATTGGGGGCGCCTGAATCGTATAAGGGGAGAGGAGGAAGGGGCTTCGGCGTTACCTCGAGCTTGCGGACAGCAACGGCCTCGTCGGCCCCGGTGATACTCACGAAGGTGTCGATTGCCTCCTGCGGCGGCCTCGCCATGGTGGGAGGGTTTGGAGGCGACGCAACGCCGAGAAGGCAGAGAGAGGATAGGGGGAAGAGGAGGAGCGTGGCTGCGTGGCTGCGTGAGGGAGATGGAAAACCGAAGAGCGGTGCTCTCTCAAGCGGTGAGCGTTAAGCGAGCGCTGATTACTTTTCTTTGTGCGACGTGCCACCGCCCACACTTAGCATCGGATCTTTCCGTCATACCAAGTGCAATCTGACTTAAAAAGTAAAGGTCTAAGTCCTCCGACCTAATACAACAAAAATTGATAAGATATAATAATTATTTAGTAAACATGTAATAAATCTTCATCCAATGCAACAAATATATTATGTTAAAAATACTGCACTATTTTTTATCAGTGACATAACAAAATTTATAGCGAGTGCAACAATTAATTCTATAGACACAATAAAATGCATCTATCCACGTGGAAGTATAAGCGGTAAGTAAACGGTGACTAGTTTGCTCATTTGCTTAGCGGTGATCTGGTGACTAATTCATTTTAGAGGCATTAAACGAGAAGTGTTTGATTCAGTTGAAACTTTTGATTTTTATCTAAATTGACTAAATTATGCCCTCTATTTTAACAAATTACAAAAATAAAATAAAAAATCACAGCAAATATCGCTACTATTACCGTCAGGTGTATGCTCTCCACAACCTCCTAAATCACCAGCACAGCGAATTCAGCGTGGAGGCCGTCGGGCCATGACGGAGCCAAAGCTTGTGGCAGTGCTATCGGAGCGGAGGCAGAGCGCGTGACAGTGCCGATGCGGTGGAGGCGGAGCTTGCGGCGGCGGCGGAGCGCGTGGAGACGGAGGTCAATCCAGCCAAAGCCATTTCCAAAAACCGTTTCCAGAAATTGCTTTCAAAAGCCGGACGTTTGGAGGGCCTTCTTTAGAGTGGTACTAGTGTACCGAAAGCGTACCTTTTGCCCTACTTTCTTTTCGACGAGCTATGGTTATGGTGGTGATCATTTTGGCTTATTTTTGGTGGCTTATGGCTGAAAAGCATCAGAAGTAGTGAAAAACATCAGAATGACGAGGCTTATTTAACATAATTAAATTTAATAAAATTAAAAAATATAAAAAATATGTTAGCCCATCACAAACAACGCAAACGAATACGGCAAAAAAAGAACTGGCAAAAAAGCTCAAAAAAACCAAAAGTTCAGAAAAAGACGAAATTATGAATAGTAGCCAGAAGCCAGAAGCTGAAGCCGAAACGAGCGGGGCCTATAAATGATTTCCCTTGGAAGGCACTAATGCAAAATAGCCAAGTTTTTTATGTAATGCAAGTGCACCTCTCACCCTCCATCTCTTCGCTGAATTGTGGGATCTATGTTGCCTCCATCGGCGGTACAAAGCAAAGTACCGGCCTAAATCTCCTAACTATGAACTACCGCAGTGCACTAATGCTGCCTTTCTTTTATGCGATGAACTCAGAAAGAGCTCCTAGAATGCTACTCCTTGACCACTGATCAGTCCTGCTACTTGCAAGCAAGCCTGCCCTGACCGGCACGCGACAACAAATGGCACTCCCTCGTCTTCTCCCTCAAAAGGAGGAAACATCGGTGTCACGTCAAGCTTGACTGACTCGTACACCAACTCCACTCTACTCCATTTTCACAGGTCTAAGTAGACTTTGAAGAACACAAGGGAAACTTCCATAGCACTCTCTGACAGCCCAGCCAACAAGACACTACAGAGTACACGCTGAACAACAACCAATATACACGATGAGATCATGATTCCTAAGGCGCCGTATTGTCTATGGAAGTGTCGATATTCGATCAGCATTACATTCCATGTGTGAGAGAGCCACTTTTACACCGCCCGGTGGTGGTGGCGCTCGCGGTCGCCCCTGTGCCCGTAATGCCTCCGCTCCCTGTACTCCACCCCGTCCTCCTCGCGCGGCCACGGCGCAAGCCGGCTCGGGCCGCCGTCCCTCTCCCTCGGCAGCGCCGCCACCGCCTTGCCGTGCCGGTGCTTGTGCCCATGGTCCCTGTGCTGCACGCCGAGCGCAGCGTCGTGCCTGCTGTGCCGGTGGCGCTCGCCTTCCGCCACCGGGTCGGGCTGACCGCCGTGCCGGTGGAGGACGTTGTGGTGGTGGCTGGGCCCGCTCCTGCGCTTCTTGTGCGCGTGATGGTGCCTGTGGTGGTGGTGGGAGTGCCTGTGGCCTTTCATGTGCTTCAGGCGCGTGCGATCGTGCGACATCTCCGACCCGAACACGTCCTCCCACCAGTCGTACAGTGGATCGAAGAGGCCTTTCTGATGGAGAAGCCACAGGAGCACTGCAACTGCAAGCCATATGAAGAAATTTTTTTGTTCGGTAAGCATTGGCAACGTGAACGTGATGTGGTTTCAGTGCTTGGCCTCTCGTGACAATAACCTGATGAAACACGTACGTACCTGCGGGTAATATAGCAAGCAGCAGGCCAAACATTACGAGCCAGCCGATACATATGTATTGGATGTGGCAGCTGAAGTCGAAAACGCTGGAGCATCTAGTACTGCTCCAAGGAAATAAATAAGCTAAAAATGTCAGAAAATGCAGCGCAACAAAATACAGATGAAAATATAACAATACTTTCGTAGCTCTGGTCCATGGACATTAACCATAGGCAACAAAAACCGTGCCAGAGAAGAGTAAGCTCGAAGGCTTTAACGTACCTGCATGATCTGCCAGTAAAAAAATCTGTCGTACTGTCCCACATGGTGTGCAACAAGGCTTTGATGGCTCCAAAGAAACCCCTGATGCCACCCTTCGCATGGTCATTGGATGGACCAATCTACAGAGTTTTGAAGGCAAGAAGTAAGCATATAGAACCATGAGCAACACTGTTATTTTTTGCAGTAAAAAGGCATCTAGATTGTGCGAGAACTATGTAACGGATTGAATTGTTCTGGACGCTAAAAGATTTTAAGGAAAAAACATATTCCAACATACGTTGACAAATGCTCACGACATGAAGGGAAAAATTAATGTTGTGAAGTTACTTTTCATATGTGATATAGGCAATTAGATAACGCAAATATCTACGATGTCAAAACCTTATCAAAACAGAGACACATGGACCTCGGAGATCAAGATGAAAGATTGTCTGCAAATTCAAACTACCTTGCTGCACTTACTTCAGCCAAAAAACAAAAGCTAATGAATTCTAGTAGAACCACTACAAGAGCACAAACATTTCAGAACCTGTGTTCCATTGTCAAGAACCGTAGCTGTAGTTGAAAATTGGCATTCGGCTCTATCAAGTTCACTGAAATCTGACGCCTTCAAAATAGCTGCAATGGAGCACAGCAAAATCCCATGTTAATCTAATACATGATTTTGGATAACAAAACCGATGATAAGCTGTACTTCAATTTCTAACTCACCTGCGCATCGATATTTTGATGCTTGGTCTGTTGACGGACGCAAATAAAATGAACGAATAACCATTTCATCAGGTTTCATGATAAAGAATTGCTCCTGCAAATGAAATTACAGAGTAGCTTCAGAGAAGAAATTCAGAGAAGAAATTGAATGATCACATAAGGGCAGGAAGTATGCTGATGGATAATTAACTGTAAAAATGGGTTTAGAAGCAAGTAAATTTCAGAATGAAACGAAGTATTACAAGCTTGTCAATCAAGAAAGGAGTACAAAAGCACAAAAAAATGAAGACTATAATAAATATCACCTCCACATAACTGATGCCACTTAAGCAGTCGAACTGTAAAAGGAGCAAACAAGTCGTCAAATTTCAGGAATATTAAGGAAGCCAAGTAATTCAACAGTTACTTAGACTTTGGTAATCCAATAATTTTATAAGCATATCACAAAATAGAAATGTGTTGGTCAAATAAGTTGTCATTCATGTGGTGTCAGCACGTGTGGGTATTCAAGGAAGAGAAAGGAAGTTCATGCTGTAGCAAGAATAGCAAGTATAAGATTGGATATTAACACCATTAAATCATTAAAAAAAGAAAGCACTGGTATGATGCAACAAAAGAGAAGCCGTATGACTAAAATAGCAGGATGGTTAGGAAATCAGTTCATGCACCTATCATCTTAGTTTCAAGGAAAAAGACAATTAGTAACCTATCAAAAGGTAATTTCGTTGACGATACGTACAGTCAAGCTATATGAAGCTTCCAGTTTACCAATATTCTTAGTTGTAACCTGTGCAGTACCAACTTGACTTAAGGCTTCAAATGTAGGGACGTTAATGCTAATTATCTTCCCTGGACTCCTGACATTAAGAAGGAAATGCAAGGTGTTACATATGGCACTATTTTCATAAAGAACATAAAAAATACAAGTATTCTGCAACATGAATTAAGATGTAACACTAGAGTAGCAAATTTTGTTTCCCTAAAATATGTCCAACATGCCATACATTTGAAGTGCCAGTCATGTTCGAAATTGTATTTGCATTTAATAGTAGGCCTGTGCCTACTACTATCATCCTAATTGTAAATGCTAAATAAAAAATGATAAGTATTATTAATACCTCTGGTAGACATATTCTATATCATCAGCACTCAGCTCTATCAGCAAATTGGTATTAAGAACTTCTGTGATTCCCACAGAAAAGGTATGAACTCCTGCATTCTGTAGGGGGTATGTATCAAAGATTTATCCAACGTTGGCAAATAAGAATGAGACAAGAGGAAGAACTAATGGGAATTTAACCGGATGTTGGTTGATCCTTTGAAACCTTCCCTGTACAACATACTGGGGCTGTTGGTTCCTGTTCATTCGATTTTTGTCAGCCTGAAACAAATGGTGAAAGATCTTTCAAGACTAAACAGTTTTATAATTTAGCATATCATGCTTCAACAAGAAGACACTTGATAATGCTATTATGATGATACCATGCATACAATCTTACCTCCCAAAAATTCCAAAGCTGATTGTACAAGCAGCTCCAAAATGGTGAAGAACAAAAGTTAGGTTGGTTTCTGTAAGCTTCATACCCAATACCAATCTTGTTGCACTCAAGACCATCTAATGTAAACCGAACTCTCTCCAACAGCATCCACCTGGAGAATTCATCGCCAAGGACTTGCGGTTGACCGCCACCATCACCCTTCAGCATTTCAGATTTAGAAGAACATTACGAAGTCACATGAGGGAAATATGCATATCATGATTTCTTTAGTACCTTCCGTGGAGTCACAAGATAGAAGTCCTCAAATGATGGGACACTTGTGTAACCAACAAAGTCACCCACAAGATTTACTCTCAAAAAGTTGTCTTTAGAAACAACAGTTCTATTCTCTGGACCAACAATAACCTCCTGCAGGGTAATGTTAATTTGGCGAAGTTATACGGATGCTTGAAAGTGCTTGGCATACTCAAAATCCAGAACAACACATTGAAGATAAGAATATATAAAAAAACCTCCAAATTTTTATTTGGTTTTATAAATAAATAGAATATTCAAAATCTTAGCTCTTCAAAGGGCAAAGGATAAATAAAAAAACAAAGGCACAGTACACCAACATTCCTAAACTTGGAAGAATTCCAGTTAGAAAAGGTAAGTAAGCATAAACAAAGGTTGGTATCATCATCAGGAAGAATGACTTTGGCCGTGCCAATTCTTGCTTACAGTTCTTGCTTACATAACGTCAGTATATATATAACCATGGTAATTTCTTCAAGAGTCTGCATTTCATGCTAGTTGGAAGTCACAGTTCAGAATTTCAGTTCCTACCGTTACAGAAGAGCCTTTCTTTACTTGTACTCTGATGCTAAACCCAAGAGACCTTGTCCCAATTCCAAAAACATGGAACCTGTTTATACACAATGGAGATACACAAATTTACTCAAATAATGACCTGAGCAAATAACAAATAGAACCCTGGGATGTTATAAGTATTCCCCTACATCAAAAGAAGTAAATATACTAGATTGCCAGGTGATTCCTCGATATATGAAGTGCCTACTTCATGATGTTAATAACAGAAAAAAACAGATAACATCATGTCAGACTAAAATAAGAGATCAGTATATTGTGTAACAAAGTATGCTGGCCTCTAGTCATACAAAAAGATAAAGAGAATTTGCCAATTGAAACAAATGAAGTCCAAAAGTCATAGCTAATACAATAGCTTTTTTTAGTAAACTCAGCAGGTGGAGTTATTCAGCTAATATTTACAATATTATATATAACAGTGATAGATCATAATTAATGTCCATACCAATCACCTGGAAAACGTAGACAGTGAGCCGTATTAGCTTTTCCTTTAACCATTTTATCAACTGTAATAAACATGAGTGTGAAAGATGTGACACAATGTTATATTGAAGAAGTGAGAATGCAAAAAAACACTTTTTTGACTTACAAAACGTTCCACAAGATGAAGGAACACGGTGTTGAGGCCCACATGGACAGCAAACAGGCTAGTATGCCGCCAAAGTGAAGTAGAGGAAATGTTAAGCATCATGAGATAGTAAATCATTTCCAGGTGTAAAAACAATAACACAAACTAAACAAGGATACTGAGTACACAAATGCATCCACAACACAAACATGCTGGCAGGGATTTCTATGTGCCTTTGTTTTCCTTAATATGTGCTCAACCATGCAGGATTGGTTGAGCACATTTTCAACTACTTAGATAATAAGAATGATAAAAGGCAAATGCACCTCACCTCTGTGTGCTCAACTATGTGACCATTCTGATCCCGTAACCTAACCATATCCATGAAAAAAAGGATCATTGGTATATACGACACTTGAAAATGAGAAATTAAATTTTGTAGTCTCAAGTGCACAAATAAAAATTGTAGTCTCAAGTACAGAAAAATGACACTTGAGGAGTTAAAAGAGATGCAGGTGTAAGGAGCAGATCAAGGCTGAGTTCTTTTCCATTTATGACTTGTGGCTTATGGCTTATGATACAATAACTAACTTTCAAATGATACATTTTTTAAAAGCGAGGTCAATAAGAAGATTGTAGTAAAAAGTGTACTGAATTCAGCTATACCGGCCAAAATCGCATGCGACTATTTTCCTCTGCGTACTACCTCTCGCGGACAGTCAAAATTCAAAATTTTAAACCATAAGCCACAGTCCAAAAAAACCCACCCCAGATTCAAGCTATGATCCTTCGGTGACTGTGGGAGATAGAACACAACCAGAAGGCTGGAGGTGCTTTGCTGATGTCTGACGCTTCATCAAGGCTCCCTGCAACCTAACGGTACATCCAATACCACTGCAGACCAATGCACCAATAACACCGCACCATAACGAACCTTAAGCCATTTCACTATACCACCGCACCATAATGAACCTTAACCCATTTCACTAGTACCACCGTAAACCAACCACTTCACTAGAACCACCGCATCATAGCGAATAATGACCCTTTTTTACATTTTACCCAGTTTTTTTTATTTTGCAGTATATTATTTGCTTAGCAGTATTAATGTATTATACAATAAAACTAAGTCTTACCTGTATACAAACAATTGATCTCAAGGATTGAAGTCATTAGGGGTAGTTCGTTTTGTCTGTCTTTTGGTTTGTAACCAGTGCGTATCAAGCAAGGTAGTTGTGATGGCCGTTTGAAAACTCTGTTTTTAGTAATATAAAATGTTATGTTGCTAGGAGTATTGTAGGGTACTTCACCTGGATTGGTTTTTTGCTGGTTGTTTGGTACAATTCAGTGAAAAAAGTATCTCAGGATGTATGAAGTGCACTAGTTTCTCTATCATTCAAAAGTTCTGAACTTTGTAACTCTTTTAGTTTTCATAATGCAATGGAAAATCAGGGTATCCCCATTTAAAAAATAAAAAAAGTGCAGAAAAACTTCGCAGTTATGACCCTGGGAGTAAAAATGTCTGCAAAAAAAAGCCCAACAAGTTATGTTAACAAACACCCAGGTCTACTTACCACTTATGATTCCAAAGAGATCACATTAGCTATGCGCAGCTAAACTGTATGTGCTACATAATGTACAAAGCAAGAGTTATACTATGGTAATATACTCATTCCAAGAGCGGTACAACACAGATTACCCACTTTCGACGGTTCATATAGCTGTGCTAAAAAAAGGATGAGTATGTAATTACGATGATCTACCAACTGGAATCCCTCCCAGAAAAAAATGATGATGATGATCTGTCAACTGGAATCCCAAGACAAATTACCTTTCACAGGATTTAACAACTTCAGCACCAGCATCTGACTCACATTTACGGGTCGTGACAAAATGCTCCTCAGGTTTGTAAGCAACATCCTGAAGAGATGAGTAAGGAAAACAGGTCTTAATTCACATTTTATTTGTTACACGGGATAGTGGTTGATGCCAGTTTGATAGTAGTGATTTGAGAAACAGGTTTTTTTTGCAACAATCCACATACAAAAAAAATGAGGCAGCAAAGGCTGATAACAATTTCAGATGCAAACAAGACTGCTATAAAAATTGAAGACATATCAAAACACATCCATTTCCTGAAATCAGCCCCCATCCAGCGATACCAGAGCATCTTGAATGGCATTACGACACTTTCATAGCTTTAAAATTTTTGGAAATCCTTGAACTCAGCTAGGTATTTATTAGGGATCTCCCTATGAGTGAAGCCTGCTCCAAAACCTAAACAGAACATTTGCGCAAGCAGCACTTGAACAATAATAACGCAAGCTGATGGAAACGGAATTGCAACAACTTCCCACTGAAATCAGAAAAAAAAACGTGATTCTCCGATGGAACCATTCGTACATTTTAAAAGCCAGAGATTCAGGGCATTCCCAGGAGCATGAAATTAGCTGCTACTGCTAGAGTACTACACCTAAACTTTTTTTTTTAAGGAATGCACCTAAACAATTAACACCAATTCTCCTGATCCAAAACCTACCTGCAACATAATAATTATCGACACTCCATTATATATACACACATTGCATAATAACAATTTGTTAGAAACCAGGCTCCGCCATGTTAAGGAGCATAAGCAAAGGGCTTACCCTGACGTACGTGATGGCGTAGAGCGCGTACGCGGCGGACTTGTTGATGGTGATGACGGGGGGATCCCGTATGGTCTGCATCGCCTGCGTGTCGTTCTCCTCCACCTCCACCACCTGCGCTACCAGCGACGCCTCCCCACCGCTCTGAACCACACACACACACCCAGCACCGCCGTTGCAATCGTCAGTCGAAACAGTCAAACGCACAATTCTGCGGCGGGAAATTGGGGATGGAGGAGGCGGTGGCGGCGCTTACAGAACCGCTGGGGACGGCCATGTTGAGGACGATCTTACGGTCGCAGGCGAGGCGGCCGCCAGCCCCGGAGTCGCGGGCGCAGCGCTCGAGGCGGGACTTGGAGAGGATCTCCACGCCGCCGGCGGGGGGGAATGCGGCCGCGGCGAGGAGCGCGAGGAGGAGGAGGAGGGCGGCGGATGGAGCGGGAGCGGGCCGAGGAGGAGCCATTGGTGGTTGTCGCGGTGGCGAAAGGGCGGAGACGGTGCGCGAGTGGACGGGCCGCGAGTTCTAACTGACCAGTGTGGAATCGCACGCAGCCGCGCGGTTTTGTTGCTTTTTGCTAGGAAATGGACGGAGTGGTGGCAGATGCACGTAACCGTCTGGGCGCTGGGGACTTGCAAGTTCTTCCATGACAGAGTTGGTTGGGGCTTCGCTTCTCTGGAGTTTGTGCGGCTCGATTCAAACCTAGATCAAACATCAGTACAAAGTAAATTACTGCTTGAATTCTCTTGAACGATCAATCTTAACCGAATCATATACTACCCCTATTAATGATTTAAACGTGAATTCTAAAACACTAATTAAAGGAATGAATTCTAGAGCATTATTAACTGAGCTTTCTAATAAACTTAAAAGCATGTGAATAAGATAATCTAGAACATCGTGGTATGAATACAGTCTTAAAGGTTTATAACCAGGTAAGCATGAGCGATATGATAATAACTAGACAAGCATTAGTAATATGTTAATGACCAGGTGAGCTTTAGTGAGGTGATAATGATTATGTAACTTTAGTGACATGATGATAGCCAGGTAACTTTAGTGATATACTAATAGCTAGGTAACTTTAGTGATATGATGATAGCTAGGTAACTTTAGTGATATGATAATTGTACTCAATGATAATGGTAACAAGTAATCATGGATAAGGTGGTATGCGGAACGGAGAGGTTACGACCGCGAGGTACTTGCCTTGAGCACGCTTGACGGACATGCTACTCGAAAGATCAAAATGGCGCAATTGCCCGAACCACGACGGCTCTGCGTAATGGCCGGCCACCGCCGCCTCCACCAGTCACGGCCGTCGCCAGATGCGCGGCTACTGTTGGCCAAAACCCCGACCGGTCCCTCAACGAGAGAGGGAGAGAGAAATATTGTAGATGGGAGAGAGATTAGAGATAAAGAGAGATCGAAATAGAGGGAGAGATATAAGAGAGAGAGATAGAGATAAGAGAGAGTTTTCAGGGTGTTGCACGACCACACTGGTCATATTTCGACCACGCTAGTCTTGTACGACCGCACTGGTCTTATTTCGATCACATTGGTCGTTTACGACCACACGAAATAGGCGATGGAACAATGTCAAACGGGAAAACATAAAAAGTGGGGTTATGTGTGGTACTTTACTGAAAACATGTGGTTTTGTGAAAATATCTCAAAATATGGTGTTTTCAGTTATAAATACCTCAAAACCTGGTGTTTTCTAAAATTTACTCCAAGAAAAATGAATTAAACTCTATCCCAACTCATCTCTTTTCCCTTGGCTGGCTCTTCTTCCTCTGTTCTAATCCTCCCCCAAATTCTGATCCCAATCTCCAGCTGTTCTTCCCAATCCCTAGTTCCTTCCAATTATATCTGCGTACATAACACAAATTGCCTGGATCAACTTTACCAGATGAATGATGAATCTGCCTCCATCGTCGTGGGAATTTTTTTTTGGCTTGCTCAAAAAAAAAAGAGAAGGAAATGCAGAACATAAAAGGCAAATGCACAGACGCCGTCCGTGGGGATCGAACCCACGACCACGTGGTTAAAAGCCACGCGCTCTACCACTGAGCTAGGACGGCTTTGTCTGTTTGCGTTAACACAGCGTTCTAATAACTTCCAACTCTAGATCGACAGCAAAGGCTAACACAGAAATCGACAAAAACAGAACCAAAACAAACTGGCATTTTAAACAGCACATGGGAAACCAAGCTCGAGTTATAAACTTACAATGCCCAAATTTACAGAGACGATGAAACCAGGAAATTGCAATCCAGTAAAGAACAAACATATTAACCGGTGTTTGGCTACGGCTTCTTTCAATAATCACTGTTCATTAGATGGTCCTCCGCATACTACTTATTTTGCCGAAAACTTAACAGAAAACTAAACTAAACCGTCTATGTCTTGCACTTCCACTTCGATGTTGGTACGCAGTTCAGGTAGTGGCACCAGTGGCAGCCGTCATTCCCATTCTTACCCTTGAAAACCATCACCAATGAAATCACAAATCTGCATCACAATGTTTTGTATCAGTTCCACTACATGTTTGGCACCAAAATGACCTATAACTCGTCTTGACTCAGAACCATGCATATTTTACATTTACAGTATCATTTTTTTGCACTATGCATATACATATAACCATGGCATCACCTAGTATATCCAACCATCTTATGATAGGTTGACTTACCCGACAAGCAGCAAGACGAGTGCCACAACCCACAAAACATATTGGTATGCTTTGTATTTGGGGGGTTGATTTGTCTGGGGCAACTCATGGCGTTCCATCCAACCAAATTGGGGCCTTGCCAACAAAACAAACCCCAAAAGGAAGCCCGTCACGAATCCTCCAATATGGGCAAAGTTATCAGCATGAGGTAATATCCCTATTGCCAAGTTGATCGCAATTATAAATAGAAGAGTTATTATGGCTGCTGCCTGCAAGAGCAGATTAATGTGGTAAGCAGAATAAACTTTAAGCAACTGGATAGAAGAAACTGTATGCATCTTTATCTCGTTTTCCAACCTTGTTGGAATAAATAGTCCAGTTCATAATAAGCTCAGAAAGCATGGATCCAAGCAGTCCAAATAAAGCTCCAGAGGCACCAACAGATATGTAGTTATTCCATAGGAAAAGTGCAGACAACACACTGCCGCCAAAGCCAGATACTAGGTATATGGCACCAATGCGAACTTGCAGGCAAAAAAACTAGCGTCAGTGCACATTATTAGTTATGTATAATACATAAATAAACATGCTCACATCGAAATGTTCGATCTACATTGGAATATTAAGAAAAGAATTAAGGCAAATTCTTAAACATATTGTCAACAGCTCAGAAATTACATTCCTGATTGTATTTCAAGTACCAGAATACAAACCAGCTCTGGAATTAAAATTATTAGACATTTTAGATAAAATGGCCACAAAGCTAAAATGTTACACAATGAACAGATACTCAAATGAGGTATGTTCACATGTAGAAATAGAACATATTGCCAAAGTTGTGGATCCAACTGATTCAGCATTGTAAGAAGCTTACCAAACCTGAAATGCTGTTCGAGACGAATTCCAATAAACAGCAGACTAAGCATGTTGACGATCAAATGGATTAGGCCAGCATGGAGCCAGATACAGCTAATGAGGCGCCACCCTTGGTGCTGATGAACAACTTTGTTCCAGTCAAGAGCTCCCATTTTCTCCAAACTGCCAAATAAAGCTAAGCCGTTAACTGAATCATTTTGCACATCCTTGTTAGTGATATACCCTAGAGGCAATCATGGAGATGATTATATGATTTATATGTTTATGATCTTTTGAATAATATGTTATTTTGTCCTTTCAATAAATATCTTTCATATTAATCAACAAATATATAACTTATACGTGGATCGAGGGTTCGAAATCCACCAGGACAAATGCTACCCAGCTCCTTGGCCCCTGCGCCGCCGCCACCGCCATCGCCGCCGCAAAGGTGACACCGTTTTTCGCTTTCCTCTCCTCCACTCTCCTCTCCTTGCTGCGGCCATGAGTAGCTTAGTGGCGAGCCCAGACCCAACCGAGCCCGAGTGCCTCTCTCTCTCTCACAAATCTCCAGCGCCCACTTCGCCACCGCCTCCTCCCCTCTCCCTCTCACCGCCGGATCCGCCGCCGCGCGCCGGTGATCTTCTCCCCTCCCTCTTCCCTCTCCCTCCCGCTCCCACTTATGTTCCCGTCCTCTCGCTCGCTTCACTGTAGTATGTGTGTCCACAGTATGCGCTCGCCTAACTTGCCAAGATGCGGCAGACCTCCATGGCGTCCCCCACGCCACCGCGACGCCTGCCTAGACGACGCAAGTCGACAGCTAGGCGACGCCGTGACATCCATGAACAGTAGTACTACAAAGACTGACACAAGTCAAAGCAGTTCGCATGATTCCATCTAGTAGAATACGAGATGATGATAATAATAATAATAATAATAATAATAATAATAATAATAATAATAATAATAATCCTACGCCTGCAGCACAACCTGTCACCCAATTACCAGCTACAATCCGACAAAAGTACCAATACTAACTGTAGCCATCACGAATATCATTGCTGACTGTCTCAGACTCTCAGTGATCGATTTTGGCACAAAAACTAAAAACAAAGAAAACAGCTATTTGCGTTGTGTGAAGGTAGAGACTTAACATCTCGTAGCTATGGGCAAACTGCGGGGTAACTGAGATAGTGGAGAGGCTTGGATAATGGAATCAAATTGTACAAGTTCAGATCAGTGCAAGCTATGCGAGATAGATATATGAATGGTCACCATCACAGGACAGAAGCCCCCGTCTCCCGAACTTTCAAATCGTTAAAGGTGGAAAAGATTTAACTCAATTGAAAGGCAATCGGAATTTAGAAGCAAACATGTTCCTGATTAGATTCTCCCAGAGCAAAGCAAAATTGCCAGCTTTTTAGTACTGCTACAAAGTGCGAGCTTTGACTCCAAAAAATCCACCCCAAAAAAATCCATTTTTTTAACTACGAACACACTAAAAATTTCAATTTTGTAGCACCTCGATCAAACTGCAAGATCCCAACGCAAAACAAGCCCCCCCAAAACCCTTATCTGTCCACCCAATTCCACCTCAAGCACACCCAAAACACCCCAATCTGAGTACTATTCGACACCAAGGCATAGCTCAGCAAAACCCGAAGCGTGTACGGTGACATACGTGGCAGACGACGGGCCGAGGAGCGGGTTCTCGCGGAGCGGCTGGAACGAGAAGTGGCGGAGGAACCCGGCGACGCATCCGCCCAGGGCGCTCCCGTGCTTGGTGCAGTTGTTGACGTACATCTCCACGACGAACACGGCCACGCACGCCACGATCACGGTGGGCACGAGCCACGGCCACCACTTCCTCTCCTCCGCCACCTCGTACCCGCCGTTCCCGTACCCTCCGCCCCCCGTCGCCGCCGCCACGCGGCCCTTCCCCTCGCCGTTGCCCTCCATAGCGCTCTCCTCCTCCTCGCTCGCTTCAGTAATGTGGAAACCAAGGAGGAGAAGCTCGAGGGCTCGAGTGGTGGTGGCTGTTACAGCTCGGGTTTCGCTTGGAAGCGAGGCGAGGAGGAGGAGAAGGGAAGGGAGGGGAGAGGAGAAACGGAATGATGCGGGGGGACCCGCGGTGGGTGGGGGCCGGTCACGCTGGCCGGTGAGGCGTTGCTGTGTCGCGCTCCCTCCGTGCAATGGAGAAGGCCCCGTTCTCGAGGCCGGCGCCGCCTTTTTTTTCATGGCTTCTGAAATAGAAATAAATGGGATAATTTTTAAGTAGCTCTTTAAACATTTTAAGCTTAAAATTATATGTACTATATATGTCAATGATTTCATCATTCACTGTTGTCTTAAAAAATACAGATAAAAATCATTAACTATAGTGAAAAGCCATTAGCTGTAGTCAAAACAACAGGACCAAAGAGCGAGAGAGATGGGCAAACAACAGGATCATTAACTTTAACGTCTTTTGGCTTATAACTGTTGGCTTTTGATTAAAATTGTATTGTAAAAAGCATACTAATTTTTTTGTAAGTCATTCAATAAATATAAATAAAAAAGCTATATCTTTAGGGATAAAAAAATAATAAGTTGAAATTAAGGCATCAACGTGTTAATTTTGGATAGAAGTCAGAAGCTGAAACGAACATTAGATGGCGCCATTTCACGTGATGTGACGTGACGATGAGCCGCGAAGTGTGCGGAGATGTGTGGAGTAGAGCTGTGACACGGCACCGTGAGGTGGTGAGCTGCCGCTAGGCCAGGTGTTGCGTGCGCCTGGCGATCGGTCATCGTTATCGCCTTCTCTAGTGGCGGGGCCACAATGCATGGGGTGCAGTTGCACCCCTAATTTTTTGTAAATTGTCTAAATTAAGATATGATTAGAATGTTATGAGGCTACAGGATACACATTTGCAGAATTTTCTATGGTGTTAATTTGAGTCTCGGCATACCAATTTGTGAGCTTGTGTAGCACGGGGTGGCGTATTGAGGGTTTTTCTTGTTATAGTGTTTAGTGATCAGATCAGGATGCAAAAGACTCTGATAGGATGGTTTTTAAGGTAGTTATATATTGTAGTACACTAGTTAGAGACCCGTGTGTTGCAACGGAGTCATAAAAATGGTGAGACGGAAATTACTGGCTGGCCAACTTCACACATTAAACATTGGAGAGAAAGCGACAGAGAGAGAAGGGTGGCCAGAATGCGCGAGAGATGTGGAAAGTGGAGGGAGTGGGCGGTTGTATCCTGAAAGAGAGAGGAGGAGAGAGACAAATGGTCCAGATCAAATCGGATGGCTGTAGAGAGGGGAAAGGAGAACGCACCGACGACCACCAACTCCTTTTTATATAATAGTAGAGATAGATTGGTCTAGGGCACCAGAAAGTAAATAGCTCTTTTCTACCTTCGGATTTAAAAGGATGATCTCATAAATCAAAACGCAAAAAGGAGTTGTTGGAATTATGATCAACTCTAATAAACTACAAAATAATATGGGTAAATAATACTTAAATAATTGATTAGTTATATATATTGAACTTTTATACTATATCATTTAAATTAGTCTCAGGACGAACATATCTTAAGTTCACACCCTACGTTAAAATCCTAGCTCCTTCTCGTTTCCTCTGTTCCTGGTACGGGCCGGAGACCGAGTAAACGGCGGCGCTCCCGGACCGGAGGGGACCGGTGCTACCGCCCGCTAGTGCCAGACCAGCTTGGGGGTAGCGTGTACTAGTAGAAGCCGTCGTGTGCGTAAAATCTCTGCACCGCAGCCGACCGCGTCATGAATGGAACTTCTCGGGGGATCTTCGTTGGTGGCGGCTCCTGTGTGTTGCATTTACGCGCGTAACGTACGTAGTACGTGCCGATTTGAGCCGGAGTTACAAACTTGCGGTGGATCGCCTCGCGCCTGAAGGCGCACGCGACGCAACGCGAGCTTGCACGCACCGACGCCGTACCCGGCGAGCGAGGCGTGCTCAGCTCGTCGCGTCGGGCGTCGCATTGAACGAACGGTCCCGTACGTGCGTCCTTATCCCATTGACCTAGATGACTGAATAAATAACCTATAATTGAAATCTCTCTGTAGCTGACTGAAATTATATTATAGTTGATAATAACTTATTTAATGTAATTAAATTAAAAATAGAAAAAACACGTTACCCTATTAAGGACAATGCAAAAAGTTGTCAAAAATCAGAAAAGACGAAATTTAAAAATAATAAAAAAATAAACCAAAAACTAAAAATTTAAACTGAAATGAGCGATCCCTTAATACCGATGACACGATGCCTAACAGCTCATTTCCCTACTCTTGATCTCAAGCGGCGCTCTCCCAACGCCGCCACTCGCCAGCGTGTGTGTGAGCTTGCAGCTAGGTAAGCTAGCTTCCAGTCTTATCTTAACCCTGCTTATTTCGGTTTAAACTTCTGACTTTCTGTTTTTTTATTTTTAATTTTTTAATTAAGTTACGTCAAATAAATCATTATCAATTATAATATAATTTTAGTTAGCTACAATATAATTTTATCTATAAGCTAGTTTATTTTAGTCTAACCGAGGCAGCACCTTAGTGCCTTCGATCTCTTGCTTGTGCATGCTGGATCCTTGATAGGTCATAGGCATCGCTGTAGCATAATATGCCATTCCAGCCCCAACAAAACTAACTGTACGAACAGTGACTTCTCACTTTCACCTCAACGTCAGGCATGCAAGTACTGGAGTCCTATCAATTGACCATGTCTTCAGAGAAAAAAAAAATCAATTGACCCTGTCTTCCGGCAAACAAAAAAGATCAACTGACCATGTCTTCAGACAAAAAAATATCAATTGGCCCGATAAGGTGATAACCCAATCCTGCTCCTGACGGCTTTTAAGCCAGGTCTTCTAACTGTAGTTGTTAATTTTAGTTAAAGATATACTATACTGATTGTTAGTATTTTTAAATTATTCAATTAAAAAACTTAAAAAACCGTTATATCGTCACGGACAATATAAAGGAATAAAAGGCAAAAGGATAATAAACAAATAAAAAACAAAATTAAGGAATCAACACGTTTCGAATGGCTTTTGGCTTATCAAAAGTTAGAAACCGAAACCATTTGGAGCAGTAGTCGATGTTTGGCTTTAACTTCTAACAATCAATATATTTATCATATCTACCCGTCGTAGTTAAGGGCTCGTTCATATTAGCTTTTGGATTTGGTTTATAAATAGTAACAGCTTATAGAGAAATTTATAGAGAAATGCACTCGCGTTGACCGATATAAATGAAATCACTACAGTATGTATTATCACTACAGTGTGTACTATAATCAATTAGTAGATTTCACCTTAAAAGATAATCCGTTTAAAAGTTAGAGTCTAAAAAGAAAAGAATAAGACTAAATAGAGCAGCTAAGGTTTCACATGGCAGTGTAGCACCTTCGGAATAACCATTCATTACGTGTAGGCCATCCATCCACGGTTCACACAAGTTGAATGCTTCGTTAAAGCAAGCTGTGTCCTGGTGATTTTGCTCGGTGGCCCAATCATTTCCGCTGGGCAGCTGTCCTGACCCGATTCATCTAACTCTGTTGGCGTAACTGGCGCCGTTATAGCCTAGTTTTTTTTTTTCAACTTATTGTTTATAACTTATGACTTACATCTCCTTTTAAATAAATAAAAAGATAGTTTCTTCGTTGTTATTTTGGTTTATCAGGATATTCTTTTTTAAAACAGTTTATCGATTTATCTCATTCGGTTTGTTCATATGAGTGCTCACGCTAAGACTAAAAAGAAAAAATTGATCATATACCCTCCATTTAGATGGAAATTGAGGATTTACCCTCCTGACCCACCAGTCAGTGACTTATGATGACCCTACATGTCATTGAGATGTGGAGGGTAAATCCTCAATTTCCCAACTAAAGGGAGGGTATATGATCCAATCTCCCGACTAAAAATTATAAGCCACAACTATAAACCATAAGCTGTAGCAAAAAACAATCCGCACTGTGTTTTTCGCTGCTAGTGTCTGAGCTTCTCATTGGCTGTGTTTTGCTTGCAAAAAGATTTAGGGTATATTTGGTTTGAGCCCAAATCAACCCTACCAAAATTTAAGTATTGTTATAATGGGTCTATTTAGATTGCAATCATGCCAATATAGCCAAATTTTTTCTAGATGTAAGTATGACGTGTGTTCTACATGACATTTATTTTTTTACCAAAATATAGCCAAATATATCTTGTTTTGTTGATTAAATTGAAAGGAATACGATGATTCAAACAGATCACAAATCAGACATACGGTTTAGAAGATATTATCATTTAAAGTTTGTTAATCAGAAAATGAAAGCATTAATGCAACCACTCACATGCTGCCACGTCATGTCTTGCCTGACCAAAATTTTGGTGAGCAAATCTACCGCCCAAAAACAGCTCAGCATTTACATTGCACTGTTAATTTTTTTATGGCGCGTCAAAATCTTGGTAATAATCCAAATACTAACCAAATCAGTAAGATATGCCAATATTTTAATTTGACACATCCGCTTCGCGTTCCTCATCCGCTTCCCGCCGGGCTTAAGATAGGCGAGTACTTCCGCATTGCAGTTTGGAAGTGGCAGCGCCTCCCCGTACGCGGACGTCTCGGGCCACGACCTACGCTCGCTTGAGGCCGGCGCGTATTCTCTGAGGTTACGAAGTAAAGTCACAGTCCGATGCTCTATCAACGGTCAGATTTTTTTGTTTTTTTATTTTTAGTTTTTCGTTTTTTTATTTTTATCTTTTTCGAGTTTTTTTATATTTTTTTATATTATCCGTGTTAAAATAACCTATTTTTTCAATAAAAATAGAAAGTCACAAGATTAGCCTCCAACCTTATCTCTATTTATAGTCTAAGGCCTAAATCTAAGCTTATCCTAAGTACACAAGTTATAATCCAATTTCAACAAATAAGAGACCCGAAACCCTTCCTAACATGGATTTTCTAAAATTCTAACTTTTTAACTCATCACGCGTCGAAGCCTATAGGACCACACCTACCATAGCTTATCCACGCATCATCCACCTTTGATCTCCATGTGCTCCAGCGTGAACCCAATCAACTTGTGACATCCTCGACCGTCTAGACCTCATATTTTCCCTCCTAGTCCTGGTCTTCCTCGTCACCAACCATGATTGTCTCCACGTCCAACCTGCATATGCAAAGATCAAAGAATATTTTTCCGGTACAAGTTCTCTCCAACTTGATCATTATCAATCCACACACATGCAACACATCACAAAGTAATATCACAACCAATGTTATCAATTATTTATCATTAAAAATCCTAGATTTAGCCACACGGTCTAACACATTCGGACGGAAAAATTGAATACATCTCTTGCTAAAACTGATGACATTGTGTAATGTGAATTGCAAAAGTGAAGACCCTGGGTTCTACCATGCACCTGCACTGCAACGGTTGGATTTGTGCAAAGAAGGAACAAAGACACAGGCATAAGTACCCCTTTCAGTATTTTGACCACCCATGCTTCTAAGCTAATTTGATTTGAGTGTCGTGAGTACTCTGACACAAGGATTGGATCTCTTTCTTCATTTGACCCACTGAATGCTGTTTCTATTTAAGGATTGGTATTGCCGCATCAAAATTCTTTTATTTTATTTTTTATTGTTTCTAGCATATTGTACCCAAATAGTTAAAATGTTGTGGGCAATAATACTTACAACTAAACTCATTCTCATTCGTATCCTTTTTTAGTGTCAGCAGAGTGAAATGATTTATTGGAAAGGTAAATAAACGAAGAAAAGGCACTATGTGATGTATTGAACTATTTGTTTCAAACTGAACACCAGTTTAAATGTTACTTTACATTGAACTATTTGTTTTAACATGAAATTTATCCCAGTAACTGTTTGGCGCCTTGCTATGTTATGACTGAGAGATTTGGAAGTATCACGGTCCAACCAATATGAATTTGCAGAAGTTGATTTTAGGGCAAAGTAAGATAAGTTTGAAATAATCCATGTAAATATAAACAACCCTTTTCAAGCTTCGCTGTTGTGTACACATTTTCCTTCCAGCTATACGAATAACCATCTTTGGTCCTATTAAGGTTACTATTAGATCCATTTGTCTTGTGTACTCAAGTACTGTTGGATTGGGCTGGACTTTAGGCCTTAGTCTTCACCCTTGATACTTAGTTCACTGAGGATTGTTGCATTTGTTTAGGTTTATTTCACTCACAGTGTTTATGAACTATCGTGCAGTCATGCTGTTTGCTCCAAGTCCATTGGGATAGCTGACTCTAGAATAGGACCTACAGCCATGGCAACCTGGGAAATTGCTGTAGTTTAGCATCATATTTTACCTATCAACTTTATAATTCTGAGCAGGAGATTCAGTGAAAGGAAGAATTCTGCTCGTGGTGATTAAATAGCTCATTAGCTAAGTTGTATGGGACGTTTTTTTTGTCTAATCAACACCCATACAGGATACCATTCTTTATATATGCAAAGATAATTCAACAGTGGTGATCAGATTTTGAATATTTTGATTGAGAAAAGTTTTTGAAAATTATTCACCCTCTCTGATTGCCGGCATCAATCCTATGTATATGGAATTAGGTTCTTTCTCTCTGTCAATTCCCTGCTTACATGAGATCTGATCATTGGTTCTATTCACATGATGGTCTAATCAAAACAAAAAATATCTGTTCCAAAGGTCAGCAATGTCAATCTCCAGGATCCTGAAGTTCCCGGCGTCAGTCAAGTCAAATGCAACCCATACGAAATCACCCCATTTATTCGAAGACAAATGGAGCTAAACAGACGGGGCAACCACCTCAGGATTTTTTCTAACCGGTTGGTCCCAGGTGGTGAACCCTCTTGTTTGATAGCCGTCAGATCAAGCCGTGGTGGTGCTTCATTACAACATCCAGTATATATTCAAAACCAAAGCTTTTGTCAGTAACATTGAACTGAACTGTCTCGTGCTTGTTTTGACAGGTATAGTCTAGATTCTAGAATGCTGTATAAATGTCCTGTTTCAATCAGTTTTCTGATCGAATTGGTTTTCGGGACACGCTACTACTACTACTACTACTACTACTACAGTAGTCTACTACTAGAGCCCTTGTACTACTATTGCCTGGAAAAGATCCACGCCGACTTGCTTCTCGCTAACGCTGCGCTCCTGATGCATGCCGACTTGATGATGTTGCCTTCTTGGATGGGCTCATGTGTACGTCAGGTTGCAAGCAGCAGCGAGCTCTGTTCTTCCTCTTGGACTGGACGGTTAATGTCTGCCATGTGCAGGAGCACGCACTACATAGAGTCGGCAAAGCTCTGCGTCGGCGTGGATGCATGCACCGCTCACTCATGTTCAAAGTTTCAGAGTTTCGTGTGTTCAATGGCGTCCCATTGCTGTTCGATCATGCTGTGAGATTTATGATATCACGATCGGACGGTGATAGAGGCAGTCCCCAGATGAGTGAGGAACCACATGCTCTGCCTTCGTTCAACAAAGGCACTACAGGCACGCCGTCATGGACCATCCGATCGGGAATAGACGCTCCAGATCAAAGCAAGAGAGAGATTGGTTGTTGGAAAGTTCTCCAGAGAAATTGAGATCATATCGCCAGCTTTAATCCAAACCGTTTGATGCTCGATCCAATGGCAGGGAAAGGCAGAGAAGAGAAATGGCAGGGAAGCACATCCACGGCCGTTCCTGGAACAGGTCCACGTGAAGAATGCAACAGCACCACTCGTCAGCCCATATAGATGCTTGATGATATAATTATATTCTCTCTTTAAGTATTTATATATAAGTATCTCATGCCATGCCATGCCATGTATGAACGGGAAGACTCTCGGTGGCTATTCCCTGTTAACTTGTATCGTAAATAGGACTGAGAAGTTAATTATCTCTAGCTATATGTCCTGTTTGGATTAGAGTAATTTTGGAGGAATCCCAAATCAAGGGGCGTGCATTACTCAGAGCTTATTTGCAACGCTGAAATTTCAGAGTAATTTATATACACGAAATTCTTACGAAATTTCAGTGTTTCATTTTTTTTGCTTTAAAAATGTCTGCGTTCCAATTACCCATGATTGGAAGCTGTAAACGACATGAGCTCGTACGGCCTACTTTGGACACATCAACCGCACCGTTAACCTACAATGTTTCTTGAGAGGTACAAGACACAGATACAACCCATCACATCTACTCACACTATATGCATATACACGTGTGCACATTTCTTACACACGCTAAGAACTAATCGGAGGTTTAACAGCCTTCGAAACATAGGCACGCACTATTTCACTGAATACGTATATATATGTACCCTCTGTAGAGAGTACTATTTAAATAAACATTACTCTCGAGATAGTGAGACAACCTAGGATCAAGCCCAGACCGGCTGCTCGCCAACCACGCTAACGTTCGGTCCTCACACCATCTTGATTTTGGTTGCATACACATAAGTGGCCAGGCCCCTAAACCAAAGTACCATAGGGGAAGGAAGGAGGTGGCTCGTTTCAAATTGCTTTTGATTTTTAGAAGCTGAAGGCTGTTAGAAATACATTGGCTTTCTTAACATAGTTTTTTCTTTGTATTATCCATAAAAATATAACGGTGTTTTTCTTTTTCCCCCTTTTTAATTGAATATCTCAGAAAAAATTAATAATCACTATAATACCATTTCAGCTAAAAATAAAAAACTTTAAAATAAGGCATTTGTTTCACACAGCAAGTCCCTAGCCTGCCAGCTCCAAACGGCTTTAGCTTCTTTTTTTTTTGCTTTCGGTTTATTTAAGCTAGAAGTCAATTGGAATATGTCATATTCTAATTTTGGTTTATTTTGGCTTTTTTTGATTTTTTATTTTTTTTTCCTTATTTTTTGTATTGTCTATGATAATATAATGATTTTTCTTATTTTTAATATAATGATTTATAAAAATTTAATAGATAGTATAATTAAATTTTAGTCATAAACTAACATTAAAGCTATAAGCTAAAAACTTAAGCTCTCCATGCCGTGCAGTGCCCTGCCCGGTCCCGTCCGCCCCATCGTCGTTTAGAGCCGAGGTCAGCAACACCTTCAGAACCCCAACAGTTGCAGCCAGCCGTACGTGCCCACCCGATCGGATCGAGAGGGCCTCGGCCGCGGCCGCGGCCGGTACGGTTTTACTTTTGGCTACAAAGCACAGATATCTACTACGACGTACGTGCTACTTACTATACTATGCATGCATGCATGCATTCGTACATGGAAAGGTTTGCCGTCACCGCTGTGTCGTAGCGGAGTAGTAGTAGTAGTACTCTCTTGGCACCGCGGCGTCGAAAGGAGGAGCCGGAGGGTTTGTTCTTTTTGGCTGCGGTTTATAGTTTTTAGTTGAAATTTTTGAATTTTGGCTGTTTGCGACAGAGATTACGGAAAGAGATATACTCGCTTACAATTTTAGTTGATACATATGTTAGGTTTTTAACGTGTACTGCAATTAACTTGTAGATCTCATCTTGAGAAAACACTCTATTTAAAAATTAGATACTATAGCAAAAACCAAAAATTACTTTTGAAAGCCAAAAAGAACACCCCCGCCAGGCGAGAGTCCGCGGCATATATGAAACTTTGTCGTTTGAGCTTCGAGACGACGTTAATAAATTCGGCGCGTTCATCGTTTCGCTGCACTGCTACTGTTCGGTACCTGACGAGTGAGCTTGCCCACCGGTCCATGCCGCTACATGTACTGTCCTCACCGCCCAACCCGTCCCAAGATCCGTGCAAGCTAGCTACCTTCTCTCTCTCTCGGCTCCAGCCTGAGAATGGGGCTTCCCTGTCCCATTCTCCCTATTCCCCTCCCTGTTCCTTCAATCTAAACCACTTATATCTCATCCAATGGTTAGTTTTTTTTATATTTTCGCCATTTGCCCATCCATAATAAATAATAAAAAATACAGAAAAAAATAAAATTTATTTTTATTATGTTTTTTAACAGAAATTATAACTTTATTTTGTTCTGTAAAAAAATTATAATAAGATTTTTTTATTTTTTCTGTATTTTTTATTTATTATGGATGGGCAAATGATGAAAATATAAAAAAAAAAACTAGCCATTGGATGAGATGTGAGTGGTTTAGATTGAGGGAATAGGGAGAAGGGGACAGGGAAGCCCCATTCCCAGCCTGAGCCCCACCCTCCCCGAGCCGCTCCTAAGAGGCTGTGGGTCTGTTCTTTTAGACTTTTGAAATCAGCTTTTGGCTTCTGCTACCGTACCTAACTTTCAAACGGAGTATTTTCTTAAGATGTGTCTACAAATTAAACGATCTACACATTAAAAGTCCAACATCTGTAAAAACCAAAATCGCAAGTGAGTATCTGTCTCTCTGTAATATAAAATTTCCTAGCACTATCTCCTGCTCTAATGTCTTCTATCCCCTCTCCTTTCCGACGTCAATCTTTATATAATTGACGAAGCGATGGCCGTTATCCTGCGCCAAAAGACGCCTCAACGCTTCGGGTGATAACCGTCTAATGGAAGTTACTGTCAGAAAGACATAGTGGCCCGTTTACCGTGCGATGGTTGTTGTCAGAGAGAGATCATGTGCAATTATTAGAAATAAGCACACGTTCTAACCGCCTTGTCAAGATAACCGTTCGATTCCCGAGACGGATAACCACACGGTTACAAAAGCTTACCTTTGGTTAATGAAGGATTTCTTTCTTTTTTTCCTACGATTTATGTTATTGAGTAGTTATTACTCGTAAGACAAAAAAAGAAATGAAAGATAATGAATTTATGACTAAAAAATAAAGTTATATGAATAACTCTATCTTAGCCTCTAATTATTTACTTAGTTTATATGGATAAATTAAGTAAATAGTACAGAGTAAAGTATGCAGAGAGCAGAGTAGTCATCGACCATCGTTGTCGAGTTTGATCAACGGTCTGGAGATGTACGAGAGAAACATTCATTGAGTAGAAATACATGCTCAACTACTTAGTAACGCTGGAGAGATTCACACGTTGGAAACCTTATACCCCAGGTGACAACGGAAAAGCCAGGATGGTGGAGGACAAAGGTAAGGCGTTGATAGCCCCCGATGCCCCCGCTGAACGTCAGGTTATTTTCGACTGAGATAAACCTACACAAGTTGTGGAAGCCAAATACTTGGCTTGAGTTGCGAAGTCTAAATCCCATAAATGTATACGACGAATGACTACAAGTATGATTTTCAAAAAGTGCATATGTATCTTTGCTGTAATTGGGGTTTACGGTCCGCACATGTTGCCATTTGTATCGTATAAGTAGTGAAACAAATATGCGCACCTAACTAAACCCTACGCGTAATGTAATTCGCACATTCATTGTGAAGTGTTATGTCAGTCTACACATGGTCCATTATGATAAGTGTTTGCAAAAATATATCTATACTATTTAACACAGGGAGTTGGTGATGGTGGTTCATCTACCCCTCCGAACCACCCCTTTTCCTTCCTGAAAAACTTCTACACTGGCATGAACGAAATAGTGTTGGGATAATATCATTTATTAATGTGTATTAAAGCACGTATTTTAACCAGGGGCGGATGTAGTATGTAGCCATTGCTGTCATGTGACATCAATGATTTTTTTGGTAAATCTAGTACAAATCTTCTTTAAAGATAACAAATGGTATTTATAAACAGGCAATGACATCATATGTTTAGAAGAGTGACCTCAACATTTTTTTTCTCTGGATCCGCCCCTGATTTTAACTAGTTAGCATGGGTATTCACCTAATTACAAAAAAAAAACTAAATTGACCGAGCCCCCTCTCCTCCTACGGGCCTGCCCGTGGCCACCTGCTGAGTTGGGGTTGCTCGGTAGTGCCCTACCAAGCAAGCAAGGGAGGATCGGCAGGCAGCTGTAAGCAGCGGGAGCTCGGTAGTGCCTCAGGCCCACCCTGTTGCAACTCTGCGCGCTACTGCCGCGCCCACCCGCTCTTGCCGAGTTCACCAGGCGCGGCAAGTGATAGACGTCGTCTGCCGCGTTTTCTAAGTTCTGAGACATGCTATTTTTATAAAAACAGGTATTTGAAAGTCAAACTTAAAATAGAAAAATGTCTACAGTGGTAAAAGCATGAACAGTTCGAAATTAGGAGCGAGGGTGTACAGAGACAGGTAGCAGCAGATCTGGCCCGGGTGGCGTGCGGGCTGCAAGGCAAGGCAATGCAATGAATCCAATCCTGTGAGCCCTCCGTGAGCTGCGCAGGATGGGCGGGCAGGCAAAGCAGCTCGCCCAATTTATTGCCCTGCCGGGCGGGGAGGGACCCACGCTAACCGATCGCCATGCACCGAGCCACCGACGAGGTACCAGTTAGTTAACTACAGTGCTGTACTCGAAAGGACAATCCCAATGTGACCGTGTACAACCATGGCAATATATATTGTACCGTCAACAAGTAGTAGAAAAGGCTGATGCACAAATAGAGTGTAAACGGCCTGCCTGAGAAATTTATTAACACTAGAAATTTTTGTCGTCACGGAAAAAATTATTAAATACTACTTCGATGTATACAAGCAGCTATATATATGCTAACCCAACATCATAGATAATTTGTTTATACGAATATATAAATATGGGGATGTTGACATAACATGCATGCACGCTGCAACTTTAGCTAGGAATGAATGAACAACAAAGTGACAGTATGTACTAATATGTAATATATCTGCCTGTTGCTTTCATGGATAATGGACACTGATGATCGATGCGTGGTGCAACACATCATTAATAGCGGTGTACACATGAGTAACGGACAACCGGTGCACATTAATCCACATCATACAAAGTTGGACAAACAACAAAGACAAACTAACAGATGCTACAAAGAAACAAGAAGGCATTACGATCATGCCTCTTTAACTTCAGTTTTACGTACTCTAGCCTGGAGGAAAAATGAAGCTAGCTACAATTGAACACCTGACTGATTAATAAATGAAAGTTTCAACAAAAGAGCTAGCAATTGTCAGTTTGTCAACATTCAGTTAAGAGTGACAACTTTTTTCCGTTTTTCCTGGTTGATCAGATCATGATGTGGTACCGTCTACTCAAGTAATCTGCTCAACTTTCAATAATCTTACCAGAAAGAGATACAAAAACGTAACCTGGCAAGTAGCTAGCTTCAGTACTTGGAAGCTCAGAACGAAGAATGATTCTGAAACATGGTTAACCTGAAAAGCTGTGGCTTATAGCTGAAATTATACTGTAGCGGCTGAAATTTCACTGTAGCTGAATGTGGTTTATTTGACGTAATTAAATTTAAAAAATTTAAAAATAGAAAAACTATACTAGCTCATCACGGACAACGTGAACGAATACGAGAAAAAAAAGAACCGGCAAAAAGCTAAAAAAACCAAAAGTTCAGAAAAAGATGAAATTTATGAATAGTGAAAAATAAGTCAGAAGCTGAAGCCGAAACGGGTGGGAAATTTATAAATAGTGAAAAATAAGTCAGAAGTTGAAGTCGAAATGAGCCAAAATTTATAAATAATGAAAAATAAAGCCAGAAACTAAAGAATAAACAGACGAAAATTATTAATAGTGAAAAATTTATTAACAGACTTCGAATTATCAGTACTATTATAAAAGAATGAGTTGGTGGTCGTACGTCCCTTCTCCTCCAACCGTCTATTCTCAACTTTCTATTACGCTCCACTTTTTAACTGATCAGAGTAGCCTTCTTTCATAGCATGATTCTCTATATATCCAATAAATTTCGTTGCAACGCACGAGCAAGTAACTAGTTAGCCTAATAAACAGTACTGTGAAAGAATGTTAACATCTTAGTGAACTGTCGGGTTGATTAGAAACAATGCAACTGTCACGTCACTTGCTGTCAAACTGTCACAAAACTATGTGTATAGTACTTTTCACAACATAGCACATCTATTAGCTAGATCGCTATTACGTCACTTCTCCATGGGTCCCTAGCATCAATGTTGCGGGCGCGGATTCTCTGACGTAGCGTAGCAAAGTCACGCTGTGACTTTACTTCGCTACGTCCGTCCAGCGATTGATCAACGGTTCAGATTTTTTTGATTTTTTGATTTTTAATTTTTAGTTTTTTTATTTTTATCTTTTTCTAACTTTTTTCTATTTTTTATATTTCTTTATATTATCTGTGTTAAAATAACCTATTTTTTAAATAAAAAATAGATTTTTTATTTAAAAAATAAATTATTTTAATACAGATAATATAAAGAAATATAAAAAAGAAAAAAGTTAGAAATAGATAAAAAATAAAAAACTAAAAACTAGAAATAAAAAAATCAACAAAATCATCTGGGCCGTTGATCAATCGCTGGACGGACGTAGCGAAGCAAAGTCACAACGTGACTTTGCTACGCTACATCAGAGAATCTCGTTCGCAATGTTGCAAGCCATTGTCGAAATTTTCTGTACATATCACTTTTATTTTGTAAATACGATTTAAAATTGAAGACCAACGCAACAATTTCCAAAAAAAACATGTATATGAGCATTAAGCCATCTGTTTTAATCAAAATAGAAAATCAGTTGCAAACCCCAATCATGCATGGAAGCCAAATTAAAATGGGGAAAAGATATATATACCTACAAGATTTTTGCTGATTTCCTCTGTTCATTGCGATTAAAGAAATGCTACAATCCTCGCACAACAAAAACAGAAATGCTAGAATAAGCATACATAGGATTAGTCACTTGAGAAAACAACTTGCATATCAACTCATTCCAACATTATGCAAACTAAACAAGCAACAACGACATTGGGGATCTGATCTGTGTCATTTCTCTATATTCCCCATATATTTTGGAGAACTAAAAAAGCTTCACAAAATGGATAAAGCAAACTACTAGATATATAGAAGCCCTAGGGGTTTCCTTCACTAGAGTTTAAGTCAATACCCGAACCACCACATCAGCTTAAGCCGCAGCCAACATATCCCAAAAGCCACCACGTCAGCTCAAGCAAGCCTAGCGCACGGTTCGTTCTTGACTTAATCCCCTTGCAACTCACCCCGTTGCCCTATGCAATATACTCCACACTATCAACAACAACAACGACGACGACGATAAAACATTTTATCCCAAACAAATTAGGGTAGGGTAAAAACGAAACCTCCTCAAGGTCTATATAATTTGTTTATTTTGCACTGCCTGATCAATCTCAAACTCTAGCGCGCTGAGTTGTTTGGCCTGTCTGTTGAGACTTGAGATATCTGGCCCTCCTTTGCTGCTCCATTTGGAACCTGGAAGAGTACTCAAGTTAGACATTTGACATGGCATCCGACCTTGGGAGATCGATGGCCGGTCGGAATCCATGTCAAATGCCCACTAGGGCGAGGTGACGCTGGCCTGCAGGGCAGACTTGATCTTCTGGATGGTGCAGGAGAGCAAGTTGCTGACGGTGTCGACCGACTCGATGGTGAGCTTCGCGGTGGGCAGGCTATTCACCAGTATCTGGAACGCCACTGTGACGAGCGAGCCGGTGTTGCTGCTGCTGCTGGCCGGAGCATTTGGTGAGCCCTGCCGGGCAGGGTTCGGAGCGGCCGCCACCGACACGTTGTGGCCGTCGGGGAGGATGGCGAACCCAGAGGGCAGAAGGGAGACGTACGCCGAGTCACCACCGTTCATGACGACGTGCATGGACTGCACATCCACCGGAGCGTATACCACGAGGGATCCGGACGAATCGGTGCAAGTCTCCTGTAAGATCAGCATGTTGTTTTGGTTCCCACTTGTCGCCTGTAGACATGGTAGTGAAAATGTATCAGAACTGAAAGAGAAATTGAGCATGGCATTGCAATAGATCTTAGCAGAGAAACTAGTATCCGAAAATCAACCAAAAGTACCAGTTGGCTTTCCAACGAGGCAATATGAAATGTATGTGAAAATTTTACAATGAAATATGGGATTGGCTGCGCAAACATTTGATAATTTTTCTTTTGCAAAACAGTCAGATTTCTAAGCTATCGGATGGAGATCCAATGCCCCAGATCATCACCCCAAATACTATTCTAACTCTTCTCATCCTTAACCCTCTCCCTCCTTCCGGTAGCCGCCGCCACCCCATTCCATCCCGCGCGCCGCCTTTAGCTACCTCGTCGGCACTACTGAGGCCCACCAACCCATCCCATCCCATCCCGCCTGCCACTGCTACCGCTTCCTCTCGTCCGTCAACACTACTCAACTCCCTCGCTACTGCCTTTTTCCCGTCTTCGACAGCTACCGCCATCGGATCCACCAATCGTGCCTCCTAATTGCTAGGCAATTTTCGCCGCCCCTTCATCATTGTATGTACTCCAATCTCGGTGAACACAAAACCTAACCCAGTGAACTCGAGCCCTCATCCGGTGAAATCCGGCCCTAACTCGTCGTCGCTGCCACTGAAGAAATCATCGCCGCTAGCCAAAGCACGGATCTTCAAGCAACTCGCAAGATCAAAAATTCTACTACCAGAAAAACATTCGATGTTTTTTAAACAATTTTGATGAAATATTATGTTAATAATCACAACTGCAGGTATAAAATAAAATTTTGGCAAAGGTGTGGTGCCAATTTTGGAATCCTACATATGGTATACATTTGTACTCGTTCTCGATCTCAGGTTCAATCAATCAGGGGTGCACCTTTATATAGTGCATATTTGGGTTTATAAGTCCATACTTTTAGTTTTTTTTTGGCGCTAGCGACTGAAAATATACTATGATTATTGTTAGCCTTTTCAATATAATTAAATTTAAAAATAAAAAAAGTTATACCATTAGGGACAACATAAAAAAATAATAGATAAAAGATAAAAAAAAGCAAAAAAAAAAAGAAATGAAATTAAGAAGTTAGAATGGAGAGGCCAGAAGCATTGGAGCATGGCCTTAAAAAGAAAGTAAGAAGGCCAGGATCCAGTAATAAGTAACAGGTGAAAAAGATGTCATCATCCTCTAAACAGAGAAGATAAAGCCTGACAGGCTTTTGGTGGGCAAGGACATGGGCAGCTAGGCTGCATGCATGCCTCCAAAAACAGAGAAAAGTTAACAGCTAGCTTTCTCTCACAAATGTCAACCCTACCGCAGTTTCTAGCCCTAGAATTTTTAACCTTTTCCGTTTTGTCCTCTTCTTTCTGTCACCGACTCACTGCGCCCTTGCATACCAATAAAACCAGCGCCATGGTACAGTACTAGGTACTTGAAAAGCTATAGCAACAGCTGCTACCTAGCGGAGAGCCTGATCTCCTTCACTACCGTGGCAAGGGAACGGAAAAGTTTAGGTTAGTGCTCCAACCTTCTAAAAAAATGCAAAAAAAATTGCTAAACAAAATTCAAGTGTGTTTTCGATTTAGAGCATTTAAAATTTTCTTTTATGTATACACATCTAAAAAATATGAGTGCTCTGAACCACAAAATACTTGAATCCTCTAGACACCTTCAAAAAAAATCGAGTGTTTTTTTACTCCGAACACTCAGATTTTTCTTCCACGTATGCAACCCTCCAAAAAAAGTGAGTGCCCTGAACCACAAAAAAAATACTCGAATACCCCCTAAACACCTCCAAAACTGTATTTGGCCCAAGTTTTTTTATATTGTTGATTCATGTATGTTGTAGGGGTGGCCCAACACCCGTGACTAGACCTTACAACTGGTCCAATATATAATAGTCCTAGTAGTATAGATGAATGTACCGATGTACCCATACTGTTTGTAATTATTAAGAGGTATGATAGAAAATTTCTATACTACCACACTCATATATATATATATATATATATATATATATATATATATATATATATATATATATATATATATATATATATATATAAATCGGAAGGATCCACCCATTTGATGGCCAGCTCACTCTGCTTAGTTTTTTTGACTATGTCTCCTATGGAAAAAGATATCTTGTATCCACTGTTATAGTTATGCTACAACAATGTACTTGTGTTAGTTTTTGTACCACTAGATAGTTCTCAGTTAAGTATGCATGTATGTTAGACGCTGAGATAGTAGAGAAGAAAAAAGAGAAATGGGGCTGGAAGCTGTGAATACTTACATTTGGACGGAGGAGGCAGACGGCGTTCCCGTGGTGCTGCCCCTTGGCAATGTGGTCCATCTCCTGCATGGCCTCGCCGTTGGCCAAGATGTCCCACTCGCCGCGGCGCTGCTCGTCGCGCAGGTAGTCGAACACGCGCTGCGGCGGCGTGCCGGGGAGCCGCACCGATGTGGTGGCGCTCAGCACCACGCCCGGTGGCTCCCCGGGCGCGCCCACGCTCTGCCGCGCCATCATCCGCACCTTCTCTCCCTCCCCGACGCCCCCCTCTCCGCGCCACTCGTCGAGGCGCCGCCACTTCTGCGCCGCCAACGCGCACACCCCCGCACAGAAGTTGTCCGTCATCCGCTGCGCTAGCTTCAGCATGCTCCTCCGCCCAACCGGCGTTATCGCTGCATGTCACCAAGAACATATTCATCTCCGTTTCCATGTACAGATCAAGAAGATGGATGGTAGAGCTGTGTGTACGTACGTCCGTACGTAGCTAGCTAGAGACTAGAGTACTCACCGGCGTGGTCGCCGGCGGGGAGGGAGTTGGAGCAGAGGATGGCGAGGTACTGGCACTGGCGCTGGAGCGAGGCGAGCCAGCGGCGCGCGCCGAGGGCCTGGCCGGAGCGGAGCAACGGGCGGTAGAGCTGGTGCACCGCCGTCTCGTCGTACTCCGCGTGAACCACCCATGTGACCTGCGGCACGTACATACACGCACAGTACAGAGCAGTATTAGCGCGAGTGGCTCCCGTATCACGGCCTCCCCCGACCCCCGTTGGCCTCGGCCACTTGCCTCGACAAGGCAGTAATGGCTGAGGCAGGTGAAAAAATTAAAAGGCTGGTCACGTAGTATGGTAAGGCGCGCGAAGGGTGCAGTAAAAGACATGAAGCAAATGTCCACAATAACTTCAAAGAGGATGCAATGGTAGGGATACGCCATCGCGCAAGAGGACAAGCCGCGTAATACACAGCTGCTGCATGCTAGCGCTGATCATGATATTAGTATAGTGGAAGGCAGGCAGATGCATCAGGAACTCAGGATTCAGAAGAAACCCAGATGCCCACTGCAAAAACCCTAGCACCACAGGGAAAGATGTGCTAAAACAAAACAGGAAATAAACAAAAATGCAGCACCAACTGGTGATCATGGTCGTGATAACTATGCTTAGGTTTGGATTTAGCGACCACACAACAGGGAACCAATTGAGGCGGCGATAAAAGAAGAAACAACAAGAAACCCTAAAAAACTGGATCTAGGCGAGCAACCAGCACGGGGCGCAGCGCGCGGCGCGAGAATATGCTGTGGTAGTAGAAGCACCGAAACATTTCAAAATTGGGTTGGGAAAAAAAAAAACAAGTGACGCTCTCTCCTCCTCCCGATGCCGAGCTAGCTAGAGGGTCAAGCTGCGGCAGGCCACGCACAGTCGTCGCAGGCGGCACGGAATGACGGAAACCGACTGATCTTATACGCACACACGTCTCGACGCGTACGAGAGCATTGACCTGCGCACATCAATGGACGTGCAGCCTTGGATTCATTCGCGTACGCCGAGGAGCATAAAATACTGGCCTTACCGTGCGTGGCTCTGCCACATGCTGATGCGCCGTGCGATCTTGGGGTGATAGATCTAGGATCGTCCACGGGCCGGCCGGCCACGGCTAATCAAACGAACGCAATCATGACGCGCGCGTTCAGTGGGGTACGTTGGCTGGTTAATTTGGTTGTTGGTTACCTTGGAGTAGCCATTGTTCATGTCCTGCACGATGCAGCCGGTGGGGAGGATGCGGCAGCCCATGTACCCGGCCGCGCCGCCGTTGATCTGCGCGTGGTTGCCGCCGTCGGGACGGAGGATGCCGTCCACCGAGACGTCCACGACGGCCCACAGCCCCTCGGCGTGCTGCTTGCAGAACCGCAGGAAGACCACCTCCCGGATCGGCACCAGCGGCGACAGCACCTGCAGCTCCGCGTGCATCTGCGGCACGCCGTCCCATGTATCCGTGAGTCATTGTGGCACAGACGGCAGGTGCGTGTGCCAAGTGCTGGGAAACGCGAGGTAGCTTGCTCACCAGTTGAACTGACCCGCTCCGAGTGCCGCCCATGCCGCTCGAGATGATGTCCACCGTGCTCGCCCTCGCCACGATGCAAGGGAACATCTCCGACCAGCGAGGCTGCAACCGCGAACACAACATGTTCCCCTTGTATCAGTGGATAGTAGTGACACACGTTAGGTATATTATTGTTTTCTTCTTGACGTTGTTGTCGATCGATGCGTACCGCGTCCATGAGGCTGTCGACGAGGTCGGCGCTGCTGATGATGGCGATGCCGACCTCGCGGGTGGCCTCGGAGACGTAGCCGGCGGGGCTCTGCCCGAACACCCTGGCGAACACGCGGTGGTACTCGTCGTAGTTGAGCGTCTCGAACCCGCCGTCCAGGCTGGGGAGCCACAGCGGGTCGTCCATCTGCGCCACCTTGACGAGCTCCTCCATCGCGGCGAGCCCGAGCTCGAGGAGCACCGCGCGGTCGATGCCGCCTCCGTCGGCCGCGAGGTGCATGGCGCCGTCGAGTCCGCCAATGCCCGCGGGCAGGCGCATGGCCGCCGAGCCCACGGGGCCACTCAGGCCGGCGCCCATCAGGTCGGGGATAAGCTGCATCGTCGAGGCCCCGAGGGAGCCGAGCCCGAAGCCGTTGGTGCCAACGCCGAGCTCGAGGCCGGAGCACGCCTGGAGGGATGGCAGGCTCGGGGAGGAGATGGGCCGGCCGAGGAACTTGCCGGCGAGCGCGCAGACGCGGTCGAGCTCGTCCTTAAGGCGCGCGTTCTCGATGCGCAGATGTTGCTCCTCCAGCGACACCTCCCCAAGCACGGCCGCGCCGCCGCAGCTGGCGCAGATGGGGTTCCTCATCGCCTCCCGGATCGTCATGTTCTCCGCCCGCAGCTTGTCGTTCTCCTGCCGCAGCAGCGCGTTCTCGTGCCGCTCGATCTGCGTCTGCTCAGCACAACACAAGAAACAAAAAATTAACTCCCCTTGTCATATCATCACGCAGACACATGTCGTCCATGGGTTGATCTGTCCGAACCTTCATCTGGGTGCGGCGGTTCTGGAACCAGAACTTGACCTGGCGGCTCTCCAGGTTGAGCCGCTTGCTGAGCTCCATCCTTTGCTTCTCGTCGGGGTGCGGGCACTCCTTGAACACACTGCGTTCACGTACGTTTAGGTCTAAAAACTCGTCAAAAGTTCGCTTTTTTTATGGGGTTGCTATTGCTTTGCTCGTGATGTCAAGACTTACGCTTCGAGTTCTTGGATTTGCTGCGGCGTGTGGCGGTGGTAGCGCTTCTTCTTCTTGCGCGGGTTGCTGTTGTCCGGGTCGAGGTCGTCGCCGGAGGCGCCGTCCACGTTGTCGCTCCCGGAGCGGCTGTCGTTCTCGTCCTCACGCCCGCGGCCCAGCGAGTCACCGTCGCCGCCGCTCCCCAGTAGGCCGAGCCGGCTCACGTCGCCCAGCTGCCCCCCGTCCATGTTCGTTTGCTACACCAAGAAAAAAAAAAGAATCGAAGATAATTAAGCACAGCAAAAGAAAATTAACCAAGAAACCTACATATAAAGCCAGTAGTGAGCGCATGAACGGCTGAAGAGTCTACCAGGCCGAGGGAGAGGCCGGGGGCGGTGAAGCCACCCGGTTTCGGGAGGGGCGGTGTGGGGAGGAGGCGAGGGTTGTGGATACGCGCTCCGCCGCCGGCGTCGTAGGAGAAGACGCCGGAGCCGGCGCCATCGAACATGCCACCGAAGCTCATCAAGATCGCACTAGAAATGACACAGTCGTTTTTACTCCTCTCCCGGCTAAAATCTCTCCCCGTGAATTGATCTCTACCAAATCCCTCCGATCCCGTCAGATCCCAACAATTTATTAATTTTTATGAGGCGAGAGAGAGGAAGGCATGCATTAAAATAGCAGGAGCGCAGCCACGAAGCTATAGATGGTATGGCGGGAGCAAATATGGAAGCGAATCATGGAGCCGCGCGGCGCGGACAAGGAAAGAAAGAACCGGAACATACATACATCAGCCTCTCCCGAGAGAAGACACCGCCCACCCTATATACCAAACTCCGCCGCCGTCTTGACGGCGGCGATGGCGACCCCGGCCCTAATCGATCTCTCAAACCAAGAAGAAGCCGACACTTCCGCAACGGCGTGCGCGACGATAAGAGGAAGCAGCCAGCATCGTCGAAGAAGAGGAGAGGAGTGGGAAAGGGAGAGGCCGGAGGGCTTGAGAGCCTGGCTGGCTATGGCTATAAGGGTGCTAGATAAAGCGGGACATGTGGAGAGTCTACGAGAGAGCGCTATCGCGGGGCAGATAAAACAGAGGCCGTTGCTGTTACGCTACACCGCCGAAGAAAACTGCAGGCTCCTCAGTGCCCTGTCCTTCCCTGCCCCGCCATGTAAAACAGGGGAAAAACTGTATTTTTTTTCTTGCGAGCTTCTCGAAGAGGGGAAGAAATGAGGAAGCGAGCAGACGGGGAGCAGAAAAATCAAGTGGGGCTGACTCGCACACGGAGGCGACGGCGAGAGTCAAATGGCCCCCACCGCCGAAACCGATGAACCATAATAGAGGCTCCAAGCTCCCTATTTTATTCCATACCGTCACAGATCTGGCAATACGGTAGCAGCGAACGGGCGGTCTACGTGTATGCAAATCGCAGAGTACGGTGGTGATCGGTGTCGATGGATTTACGAGTAAAAAGCTCGAGAGAGTATGGAAATAAAGAAGACTTACCTTAACCTCGCCACTCGCTGTCAGCCGTGCTGTAGCGACTAGCGAGAGGAGGGAACGGAAAATTTTATCGTGGAAAAAAGTGGATGAGAGAGAGAGAGAGGAGGAGGAGGAGGTGGCCGGAAAGGAGGTGCGTGACGGAGACTTCTCACGGGTGGGGTTTTGAACTGGACGCCCCAGAACGCCGTACGGGCCGAGCGGGCGGACACGGTCCCTCCCGGCGCGAAATGGCCGAACCGCCCCCCGCGGGACGGGTTGGTGAAACGGGAGGGCACCGGACGGGGAGGGGCAGCGACGGGAGAGCGCGCGGCGGAGGGGGAGTAAATGAGCCGGGGTGGCGGTGCGGCGCGGGATGGGATGGGATGGGATGGGATTTTTCTGGTGCAACGTCCGGGCCTCCGGGGAGGCTGCACTGGCAAGGGTAGTAAATGCCGCCCGCAGGCAGGCGCACGGTCACCCGGTCCCGGGCGGCGCCGCGCCGCGCCACCCACTCTGCCGCGCGGGCGGAGCGGGCGATCGGTGGCTGCCACCGCGTGGGCTGCCGCTGCTGGCTGGCACTGCAGGGCACGGGTGGTGGGGTGAGTGCGTGCGTGCGTTCGCGTCTCCGCCCGGCCGGTAATTGCGGCGTGAGCTCGTGATGAATTTTTTTAGATAACAGGGAGCAAGCACGCACGCATTGAAATTGAAGAGGGATAACAAGAACAAACGTGTGTGTGTGTAAAACGAGATAATATATATTAATATGCCAACTAAATTGTACTCGTACTTTTCCAGTTCTGTAGTTGGCTCCTGTTGCCATGTAAATCGAGAGAGCCAAGGTAGACATACAAAGGAAATAATCTGACCCAGCTGCATCCATTAGGGATGCCGAGCTCTACATGTTATGTTTTCCCAGTTATGATCAATGTTGTCTAGATACACCGATACCGATACGGATATTTGATACCGCGATTCACCATTTTTCCAATAATACCGAGACAGCGATACGTTTATATATATGTAATAAATATTAAAAAAATAAGAAGTTAATGAATTTTTATAAGGAACCGAGAATACCTTCATATTGATGTAGCAAATTGTTTTGTTCTTCAGTTCTCCCTTCTAGCCTTAAACCAATATAATAAACCATCTACGAAGAATGAAAGAATAAATAAGTACGTGTATCATGTATGCAAATAAATAATAGAATTACAGTCACAGATAGTCAATTAGTCATATAGTAAGTATTTGACGGACTATACACTTAGTATATTATCAAAGTGATAATCATAGATCTTAGTACCACACAAGTCCAAAAGAGTGTTCAATTCAACAAACCGTAAGTCAGGACATCTGATCTGATATGACAAGTTCAAACATCGAATGAGCTCATAGTTCTTTAGCTAGGACATCTTTCCGCTAATCTATTCCTCTCTCAAATAGACAGGAAGCATTGCATTCTTTACCAACCAAAGAAAATTGAAGGTAGTCAGGCACTGAGGGGAGAGCTTAGAGCTCACCAAGGGAGCTGGTCGCGTGTGGAGGCGGCGGCCGAAGTGGAGAAGGCTTGGAGGCGGTGGCCGGCATGGAGAAGTAGCCTAGAGGTGGTGGCCGGCATTGCTAGATACTACAATGTGTATGTTTAGATATCTATATAACCTAAAGTTTTACATCTTATACAATTCTAATCTTATGATGGAAATAGAGTTGTATTCCTTAATCTGCACCATTATAAATTTATAATTTGGACTCGTCACAATCAGCATCTCTCTCTTTTTTCATGACAATTTCTATCTCTTAAGAGTGAGTATGATGGTTTCTTTTGCCTTAATAATATAATAAACAGATAGATAAATAGATATATATGAAAAATATAATTAGTTGGAATTATTTTTTATAATTTACCAATATTATTTCCATATGGAAAATGTAAGTATTGATCAAAGTGCTAGATGCTTAACTACACGCGTCATCATTGTCAACATCTAAAGGTCATGGAGGGAGTTATATAGTATTGTGTCAATTTACTGTACTAAGTACATATAATTTGTTCTATTCAACTTCTTCTGATACTTGTTTTTTATATGTACCAGGTCACTAGTGTAAACAGCCTTTTTCAATTGGCCGGTGAAATCAAGCTATAGCGTCGTTGCGTGGTCTCGTACTTGTAAAATGCATCTCATCAATATGCTTTCAAGTATAAGATGCAGAATAACGCAGATGCGGCAATTAAGACCCTAGCTATTGATTTGATTGGCATGTGTCCATTCAGATGAATGGAGTATTCAATTGTGAATGTCCTATCAAGAAATGTCCATCAATTTTATGGCATGCCATTGTAAAATAACTTAGCTATTTATAAACATTGAATACGAAAAAAGGTCCAGGATTGTTGATTATTAGGGTTAGATAAAGACGCTGAATATAGAAGCAACTAGCTGCCCAGGTATGGAAATTATAAAAGGATCACCTGTACATATATATCCCATATATCTGATCTGCCCATAAATTTTCACTTCAATTTTGCATCATGGATACATGCCTGCACTTGTGAGATAGACTAAGCCGGCCAGATTCGAGCACATTTATTTACATTGTGTTACACTCGATTTTGTTATGTAATGCATTAGAAAGGCCCTATTTGTTTCCACTTAAGATTATTATAATCTAGCTTATACATCATAAGTGGAAACAAACAGACAGATTATAAGGTAGCTTATTATAATCTAATAGCCCAGATTATTGTAATCCAATAAGCTCAAAAAAGGAGCTTATTTCAGCTTATTTCAGCTTATAGATCACCTTTTATCTAAATGACCATAAAACTTCAGAAAAATTACCCACCTTTGCCATTCATTAACTCCCCAATCTTTAAACATTATAAGCTCAAGGGCATTGTAGTCTTTAAACATTCAAATACAACAATTCATAACTCTGATAATCCAGGCTGCCAAACATCTGACAGCTTATTTCCCACCAGCTTATTATAAGCTAGCTTATATAATCTGCACTTATAAGCTAGATTATAATAATCTTAAGTGGAAACAAACAGGGCCAAAGTTAATATCGTGTTCCATGGCTTCTTGACTGAGGAAGCATAATCGTCGTACGCTGGTCACTAGCGCTGAACAACTGAGCAAACAGTGTGCGCAGATGAGTCTTGGATGCTAGTAATAACTGAGTTTGATTTTAAAAAAAGTTTACTGCAGCATCTACCGCACATTAAGTGGCACTGAGATTACATTTATGCGCTTTGTACTTTTCTGAAGCAAATATCATTTTCTCATTGAATTACTCCTATGCTACTAATAACTTCAAACAGACAGACACACACGTTTTGACTACTAATAACTCCTATGCCCCGCTGAAAAATAGTGACTTATGACTAAAATTATATTGTAACAGGCTAAAAGTATACTGTAGCTGAAGGAGGCTTATTTAACGTAATTAAATTTAAAAATTTAAAAATAGAAAAATATATTAGCTCATCACGGACAATGCAAACAAATATGGGAAAAAAGAACCGGTAAAAAAGCTAAAAAAAGTCAAAAGTTCATAAAAAGATAAAATTTATAAATAATAAAAAATAAGTCAGAAATCAGAAGTTCAAACCGAAGAGCAGTTGTTGGTGTCCTTAATATATGTAGTTGTAGTACTAGTAGTAGTCCTACTCAACAGAGCAGTATATCGCTTTCAGGAAGAAGTTGGGAGTACAAAACTGGAAGAGCAAGTGCCGCGTGGCATGGAGCTGCGCGTAGCATGGCAATGGCCAAGAAACCAGCCTTTGAACTTTATAGGTTCAGGTAAAAAACACAACAGAAACTAAGATCGTAGGTCGTGACCAAGAAAAGAGGTCGAAACAACGCGGCAGGGCGCAGCGTACGTAGGAGAGATCAAACCAAATTTATGAGCTTTGGCCGTGGTGCACAACAGGAGCTGTTAACAAAGTGCGGCATGCATATGCGTGCAGCTTGTGGAATTACGGCGCGCGTATGAACTGTCACGGCGATGACGATCGATCGACCACGTACGTATGCATTGATGCGACGTCGATCCGCGAGTGGTGAAGCCACATCTTAGGTAAGGTAGTCTTTAGTCTGAGGTGAGAAAAAATATGCAGTGTATAGTTTGGTTAAATTCAGTCTAACCTAGTCAATATTTTTATAATTCAGTTTAGATAATTTAGATTATTTTATCATTGAGTCTAGAGTGTTACTAAATCCTGGCCGCCGCCGCTGATGAAGAGTGAAGACGCGCACGCAGCACGCGAGCTAGCTGGCTGAGGCGAGGACGACGGTTGCGCAATAAAAGGGATGGGAAATGGCGATCACGTTCGTACGTCTCGGTTGTCTTGCTCGATCTCTCACGCTGCTTTGGTGCCCCCATATGCCGGCCGGGTTACGTCGACGACAAGCCCAAGCTGATTGCTACTAGTAGTACCAGTCCCCATGGTGTGGCCATGGACCGTGCATCCATGCATGATGCATGGTGTTTGGTTATGGACGACCTGATGAGATTGTGATGACTGACTGAATGAGCAAGCATGTGAAGACTGAAGAATCAGCAGGCTGTGCAGAGGAGCGGCAGATTGATGCCTGTGTTGAGCGCATCGCGTTAGTAACTTAGTATTGGCAGGCAACGCTGCTGTTAACCAGATCGATATCGCTGCTTGCAACTCGAACGCAAAAACAAAACAAAAAAACTACACCTGGATATATGGGCTTTCCAGAAGTTGTTGGTGTGTTTCAGAGCTGGGACTTACTGGAACTGAAAACAAGAGCATGCACGCAGGTGGTGGTAGTAGTAGTAAGCATTTAAAGCGTAACGGATCTGGTTGGTCATGAACGTGCGCTTTCGATCGCCATAGGGCAGGGCAGCTACTAACTCTGATCCACTCATGTGTTGGAGTGCGGAAACTCATTTATGTCCTGACGACACAAAGCAAGGCATGCAGTCTGTTTCAGTCAGCGTAGAAGAAGAACGTCGATCTCGTCAACCGTATCATATCAACCAAAGGGTGAAGAAGATGCGGCACGCGGTCAGAAGAAGAGCCGTCTATCGATCTGCATCTGAAAGCGAAGCTCGCCATCTTCACATGCATTTGCTGCCCCGGTTATTGGAGCCTATCAGCTGATCGACCACAGTGCTCCAGTCCTGCCTGATAAACAGGCACATGGCTTTGCCCCCAAGAGAAGAGGGGAAAAAAAGGTAGAGAGAGGAACAAGAGTAGCATACTTAGGCCTCCTATATCTATGGTTTTCTGTCCCCAGCTTGTAGTAACTGTTACACATCTCAATACAATTGCGCACATTGATCATCGGTATGGAGGGTATCTTCAGCATCAGTCAGTGCTAGCTGCTTATGACACTGACACGCTACCTGTTGGTTTAGCATGAGCGCATGCACGACAGTGTCTGCTTTCACTGTACAAGAAAAATGCCTTACGAAAAGAGGCACACGCAGAGAGAAAAGAACTTTTTATCTAAGATCTTTGTCCCGAACACAATACCTGAGAGGAAAGAGAAATGTCTTGGACCTGTTTAGAGCGTAGAAAAATTTTCCTGCGTCATGCGAAAATTGAAGAAGTGTTTTCTATAAAATTCCTATCCAACTCATGTGTTTCGAATGACCACTACCAGACGACTGTATCGAATTGTTTTCTACGGAATTTCTGCTTAGCTCCCTATCAGACGACTGTTCCAGGGGGACAAGGCAGTGACAAGCACATGAAATTGGGGCTAGCTTATCAGAGCCGTCCAGGAAGCAGACGCTACTCAGCTCAGACGCGGCGGTGTAGTGCTCGCGTCGATCGACCAGTGACCACGCACGCTGCACTAGCGCGGGGGCGTCATCGTGGCCGCGGGTGCGCGCGTGTCACATCGGCGGCGACGCTCGCACAGGCACAGCCCCACTACCTCCAAACGAAAAAGAAAAAGAAAAGAGGCGAGTGAGTGATACAGTAGGGGTTCCCAAGAAACGCAGCTGTTTCTCTCGTACTGCCGCTCCACTTCCATCCCACCACCAATGTCGGTGGCGCGGGCTTCCATGCCCCTGCTGGCCGCGCGGCCGCCGCGGGAGGCGCGGTGGTGGGCGCGCCCCGTCGTGGCGTTCGACGTGCTGTGGAACGTGGCGTCCGGGCTCGCCGCGGCGGTCGTCGTCGCGCGCTCGTGCGACGAGGCGCCGCGCACGCCGCTCCGGCTCTGGGCCGCCGGGTACGCGCTCCAGGGCCTGCTCCACGCCGCGTGCGTGATCGTCGAGCAGTCGGCCGCCGCCGCCGCCGCCGCGCTGCGCGGCCGTGGCGGCTTGTCGGTGGAAGGCGACGGCATCGTCAGGTGAGATTTTTGCCCATACATTCAAGTGAGATGGTATCAGAGTGCTTCTTTCATTCGGGTTAATTTAGAACTGAGATGCGTCTCTGTAAATTTGTGATACGCTAGTTTAGATTATGCACACGACTGTTCCTGAATCTTGATTGGTCTGCTCTGCATATGTCTGTGTTGCATCAAAAATCAAATGCTTTTAGTTGGCGTTATCTTTTCTTTGGCTTTTCAGTCGGTGGTGTCATGTTAACAAGCATTGGCTGGTTCATCTTGGTTGTCCGTTTAGTGCATTAAAACCTACAGTAAAGTGTGCTTTCAGGTGCAGATTTTTGTGTTCCCTTAAGCCTGTGAAGTACAACTTTACTAGCTTGTTGTGATCACACTGACCAGTGAGAAAGCCTATGTAGGTCGGAGCAACCCTGAACTTTGTATTAGTTTTCTGAAAATTTTAAGAAGATGAAACTTGAAAGCAAACTGCAAGACATCTCTGCTTTAGGAAGTTGAAAGCACCTGAAACCTGAAGGATACTTCTGAAATCTCTGCACAACACCTTTTTGCTCTTGCTCTTGAATTGCTGTCAACTTGTGATTGCCTACACTACCTTGTGTTTGAAATGTAAAACCTTTATTCTCTTGGTCTGCTTTCAGCAGCTTGGCAAGGCATCTGGTGTCAGCAACCGCTTCATTTTCATTTCTATGGTGGATCATTGGGTTTTATTGGGTCAGTATTGGAGGTCAGCCTTTAACAAAAGATGCACCACAGCTCTACTGGTAATAGTACTACTTAATGACGCCTTTCACATTGCTTCAGTACAGTAACGCAACATGTTTGTTAGTTAAAATTGACACAGTTGCTTATGTTCTACCATCCTTCTCTTCATGGCTCTCCCAGGCTCTGTGTTGTCTTGCTGGCTTTTGATGTCTTCTTTGTGGTGTTCTGCATCGCTCTGGCCTGGATTCTTGGTGTTGATGCATGCTGCTGCCTCCCATGTATCATGGCAATTCTGTATGCTTTGCTGGATCAGGTAAGTTAAAGAAAAAAATCATTTTCATTTTTTTTTCAATTTCTGCATTTTTTTCCTTGCATGGAGAATGGCATTTCAGAATTGTTCTAATTTACTTTCGATCATGTTTCCCATCAGGAAACAGCATATGAGGAAGACATTCTCCAGCTTCCAAAGTACAAGTTCAGGAGCATCTGCAACCAAGGTGATTACATTGGTACCTGTACATTTGCCGGAGTAATGACCGAGAGTGAAACCGACCAGCCTGTCCAAAATGCCTCGTCTTCTGAAGATGAGGTAATTCTAGGATCCATGCTCCAGTCCAGGTTGAACGCCTAATGCCTCCTTCCTGATCCGATTGTCGCTTGCACACCGTAGGAATGCTGCATCTGCCTCTCCGCTTATGTCCACCACGCCTGCATCGACAAATGGCTGCGCATCAACGCGAGTTGCCCCTTCTGCAAATGCAGTATCATACAGGTTTACCAGCATGGATTGGATGAGATATAGAGGCTGGAGCTTCAGATCTGCCAGTGCGTTCGTAACCGCACGCCCTCGGTGCTCTTGCAATTGTGAATGTGTGCTAAGGCAAGGTTTTAGCTCTGAGAGGTGAGAGCTTTCTGTGAGTTCATTCTTGTTATACAGTGCATTTTGACTGCATTGTGAACGCGTTTGTGCCTGAAAAATATGCTTTTGCTCTGCTACAAACTGGAGCTGTCCTTGAACCAGAACAATTGTTATGTAGACGTTCACATGCTTATAGTTTGAATAAAAATATCACAAGGAGTGGTTCCATACTTTTTATCTCTATAGTTTGAATAAAAATATCACGAGTGGAACCATACGTTCGCATGCTTACCCGTTGATGCATTCATTTGGTAAGTAGCTAGAATCACCCTTGGCTATACATCAATATTAGTGCAATTCATTATGCACTTGGTGCATGGAAGCATCTCCCAAGTATCACATCCTAGGTAGTATAGTGCAAAATTTCAGTATTGTATTCCTGCTATAAACTTACGAGCCAGTGACACGATAATTTCAGATTTGGATACTTCTTCTCAACGTAGAGCCAATTGGTCAAAAAAAACTAGCATTGACTTTGATCCAAGTCCATATTTTGGTCCAAGTCCAACAAGTGGGAACAATGAAATCTCAGACCAACTTCTTTGTGATGCACGGAATTGGCCCAAGTCTAACAGGGCAAAAACAATGAAATCGCATGTCAATTTCTATGTGAACCACACGTGATTTGAACAATCGAACAGCCGAATACTCCGTATTGTTAACGTTCCCTTTGTTAGAAAAACATGGACAAAATTTGGCCTACACGTTTAGTTTCATGCTCCTAAGAAATTTATCAAGATAGCAGATTTTGATAACCCAAAATAATAGCAGATTTTGGTCACCCAAAATAGAAAGGGTAAGCCCAAGAACTAGCCTGCATGCGCATCAACTAATAAGAATACACCAAAGATTAATTAACAAAAGCTGTTCTTTCTTTCATTCGATCAATCTTCCAATATTAAATGGATTCAAGCTAATCAACATCCTGAAAGCCAGTACTAATCCATTGTGACAAGAGCATAGCTTTACACTGCAAGATCAACCAGAGAAATCAAATTTGAAACACTTATTAGTTCCCATAGGATTTTGTCACTGCTCTATACATAGCCCTTGCCATTTGCATGGCCAGTAGCAGAGAACCCGACGGGGTATCCCATCACCACACTAGCCGGCGCCGCCGCTGCCTGCTTCCCCTCCTCTGCGACACTACAGCAAGAACCACTACTCCCACTCGCGCCGGCGTCCACGGCCTTCCCGGCCTCTGGCGCTTTCCCTTCGCCCGGCGGCGCCGGCACTTTGCCCTGGTCGTGCAGCCTCTTGACGGTGATGTTCACAATGCCGTTGCGGCGGGGTACGGGTTCCCCTGATCGGGCGTCAAACAGCCGGCATCTGAGGCAATGCAGGTGGCCCGGCGGGCCCATGGTGATGTCCTCGGCCGGGACGCGCGCCGACGCCACCCGGTCGCTGCTCCTCGTCCGGCAGATCTCCACGTCCAGCCCGTGCGACCACACCGGCATCATCACCTGCACTGCCTCGCCCCAGCAGGGGTTCCCGTTGCAGTCGCTGTCCTCGTCGACGTGGGTGCGGGCGGCCGACGATCCGGTGTGCAGCACGGCGTACGCGCCGGCCCGCAGGGCGCGGCCACTCGAGAGCCGGACCTCCTCGCCGGACACCACGGTGACCTCAAGGGTCGTCTGCGACAACGGCGTCATTGCCGACAATTTCGGTGCGTTCCTGAGAAAATCTAGGGCAGCTTTGTTGCGGATCACGGAGGCTACGCCCTGCACGATTTACAGAGAGACGAGATCATTTGCGAAGAAGATGGCCAAGGTTTGCTTAGAAGAAAAGGCGTCGGAAGTTGGTAGCCGGAGCAAGCCAACCAGGCTACTCTGTATGCACGGAACACGGGATGAAACGTCGCTGGGGCTCCAACCAAATACTACTACTACACGTAGCAGCCACAAGTATACAAGAAGATCCCAGTGCCCCCAACCGATGGGCTATAGGATTACGAGGTCTCGTCATCTCGTGCTGGCATGGTAAGGCAGGACCAAAGCAGACGAGATTTGTTACGATCCCAAATGGATCCACTGGCGACGCAACGTGTGATGCCTCGACGTGGCATTGTCTTCGAACAAATTGTACGTACAGGAGAGAAGGCAAGCAAGAACAATCTATTCACCACGACGCGGTCGCTACCTGATCCCACGCCGCATCAAACACCTCACGTAAAGGAAAAAAAGGAAGTTGCTAGCGCACCATAGATCCGGACGTTAGCTTCATACGGTCGGTCAAAATATTTTTTATCAGCTATATAATATTTTTCCGGCCATGTATATAACAAAAAAATTGCTAAGAATATCAATGTTGCAGCATCAAAATCAAAATGTTACACATATGAAATCAGAAAGGGATAATTGATGATTTGTCCCGTCTTTTATTAGCATCACCTCATGTGGAGGTACCTAGAGAGGCCAGCATGAGAATAGTGTCGTGCATGAGGCCACATCCATCGTCGGCGATGGTGGGCATGCGGAGCGTGAGGTTGGCGATGAGACCGTGAAAGTGTTAGAAACTTCGACCACGACCACTACGACTACAACCACGGTCGTTACGATCATAATCACTTTGACCATTGCCGTGGTTGTAGTAGAAGTGGTCGTAGCGGCCGTGGTTCTAACGGCCGTGATCGAAGTGACCGTGGTCGTACGGTAGGTCACAATATTTTTTTATCCATTTATGCAACATTTCTCGACCAAATATGCAACAAAAAAATTGATAAGAATATCAATGTTGCACGTATCTTTACTATTATAAAAATGTGAGTTGGTGGTCGTCGGTCCGTTCTCCCTCATCTCTTCTTAGCCATCCGATCAAATATCAGCCGTTCAGATCTGCATGTAGATAGCTCTTCCACTCCTCGTAGAAAAGGTCGGCCGACGTGTGGGCCATGCTCCTCCTCTTCTCTCCTCCCGCATCCTCCGCCTCTGACTTACTTGACAGATTTAAAAACTTTCAGAACATGTTTATATGCATATTCTAAAACTTTTATACCACCCGTAAGTTTTAAAACATATAGTATAGTAAATTTTAAAAATCCGTAGCAACGCACGAGGATTCAGCTAGTAAAATCAAAATGTTACACACATAAAATCAAAACTATTGTAATAAAAAACAACACCTACCTCCCATGACAGGTGGCGGCGAGGCCTTGGGTGCAGCAGCGACAGGCAGCGTGGATCCAGCGCCGATGGGAGAAGAAGGTAGAGCTTGTGTAGCGTTCACGAGGCCACTATCAGCGGTCGAAGTCAGGATACCACGGAGCTCGCGGAGGCTGTAACTGACTTTGCCGGACTCTAAGGTGGCAGTCGCGGCCACGAAGCCGGTGTCCTCCACGCGGGATTTGGGGCTAGCGACAGGAGCGAGAGCTTAAATTGGTGCCCCAGCGCCGCGAGTAAGTAGACGGAGCTAAGGTGGCGGGAGGCGTATTTACGGATCCGTGTGTGCGGAGCAATTGGGCGGCGTACGGTCATGGGGGATGGATCGAGGGGATTTAGGATTAGGGTTTGGAAAGAGGGTTCTCGAGTGAATTGATCCATTTATCCTGTAGGACCTAAGAGTCGTACCAATTCGGGAAAAAGTCGGGGACAAAGCGCATTCCGCGCCGTCTTGTGCTCCATGACGTCTGCCGGTTGCTTGCGGCGCCAAACAATGGCTGCCTTCGATACGACTTTGAGCCTGCTTTGGCGCCTCCGAATTGACCTGTCGGACGTCGATACCGTGTACGAACTTTGTCACATTTGGCTCGCTTTCGCACGCGGTGGTAGATAAAAGTGGCCGTTCCGATCGACTTAGCTTCTCTCTTCTGTTTAGAGAATTTTGAAGCTAATACGAATACTTAATTTTTCAAAATAATTTCTATAGAGCAAACAACCGAACAACATCCGGGAAATGCACTTCTCATTTCCACGGCCAACTGACAAATTAGGGGGGTGCTAGTGCTCTAATTGTCGATGGAATCCGGTCATCTTATACACAAGCATCAGCAAAAGAAACAGGCGGATCACACACAGAGAGAGGGAGGGGAGTTTCCCAGCTAGCAAAGAAAAAGCTCTAGAAGGAAGCTTATCATATTATTTGGTTACTTATTTAACTGGCGGACGTCTCTATATGCTAATGATTCCTTAGTTACTTATATTATTTGGTACTTAATTAATTGGTGCTAGAAGGAAGCTCCTACAGGCTGGGCTCACTCACCTGGAGTTGGACCCGTCTTGGTCGGACCCGGCCCTGTCTGGCCGTTGTAGGCCCATCACAGGGAGTGGGCCGATATATGGGCCACAGATGCTGGTCCAGCGACCGCTCCTTGCATAGGTGACCACTGACCACTGAGACCAGTGAACAGCGCGAAGAACCTAAAGCCATACGTGGGCCAAACCCTAGATAAAAACTAACGGAGCTTCCAAGTACCAATCCAGCCCAGCTTAGGTGATGGGCCAGTCCAACCCAACCCAATTTCCCGACTATCTGAAACCACACTACAACAAACACCAACCTGACCAATGGTATGTCACGAGCACACGCTGATACTTTGTCAGTATCCCAGTTACAAGACAGCTTAGCTGATCCGATAAGCAGCGATGTAAAATGAAACCTTAGGCACGTACACTTGAATGCCCTGGGCTTATTAACATCTTTCAGGATACAAGGTTCAGATGACCATGGACAATTCGATCCAAAGTTGCAACAGAATTATTAGTCTTTCTTTTCAGCATTGCCGCAGTAGCCATACGGGTTCTTCTTGGCCCAGTTCCACTGGTCCCTGCACATCTCCTCTATCCCATACTGGGCTCTGCAAGCAGCAAGTGTACAACTCTCAATTAAGATTTTTTTTCTTTTTTGAGAAACTAGAAGTTTCAACTAATCACCGCCTACAAATTAAGCGGGATAAGAGGTCGTATGATTGTTCATGGTGATTATTACCTCCAGCCGAGCTCCCTTTCGGCCTTCTCAGTGGACGCGTAAACCTCCTCTGAATCGCCCGGCCTCCTGGGGCACTTGTTGATAGGAATTTCCTGCGGTTTTGCAGCCAGAAACGTCAGTTTCGAGCTCGTTTCAGACGGGAAAAAGATGGAGGAAAATATCAACCATGGCGTGCGAGCACGGATGTGATATACCTTGCCGGACGCCTCCCTGAACGCCTTCACCATCTCGAGGACGGTCGTTCCACGCCCTGTGCCTAGGTTGTATGCCACACAACCTGACCAAAAAAATCAAGGAAAGAAACGGGAGACAAAATTGGTTGAGTGAGAGTGTGGTCGAGCACGCACGCACGTATGTATGTTTGGCAGAAAAGTGGCGTACCAATGTCAGGAGTAGCGAAGAGCTTCTCCAGTGCCGCGATGTGACCATCGGCCAGGTCCATTACATGTATGTAATCCCTGATCTGATGCGCAAAGCAAAAATAAATTACACCGCACCTCCAACAGATTCATCAAGAGCTGTCCTAGAGAGTACAAGCAGTTCGCTTGAGGAATAACTGCATGTCTGTGAAAACACGGTGGAATCGATGGCGCTCACCGCGGTGCCGTCCCTGGTGCGATAGTCGTAGCCGTAGACGTTGAGCTCGGGGAGCCTGCCCACGGCGACCTGCTGGATGTAGGGCAGCAGGTTGTTGGGAATGCCCTTGGGATCCTCCCCGATCAAGCCGCTCTCGTGGGCGCCGATGGGGTTGAAGTACCTCAGCAGGATGATCCTCCACTCCCGGTCGGCATTGTGGTAATCCTTGGCCATCTCCTCCAGGAGAAGCTGGATGGAGCGAGAACCAGACGCCATTACAAGTTAAGTTGGGATTGGCCAGTTGGGCAATTTGGCATTGTACCTTTGTCCTGCCGTATGGGTTCAGAGCCTTCAGGTCCGAGTCCTCGACGCAGGGGATTTTCTTCGGCTGGCCGTACACGGTCGCGGACGACGAGAACACCATCTGCGTGGCACCATATCATCATCACATAGTTTAGTTCCTTCTTGCGAGTAGCGGAACGATCATCTCTGAAGAATAAGCAGTACAAGCGGAGTACGAGATTGACAGTACCTTCTTGCATCCGTACTTCTTCATGACGCCGTAGAGGTTCGTGGTGCCGCACACGTTGTTCTCGTAGTACATCTCGGGGTGCGCGACGCTCTCAGCCACCGCCTTCAGCCCGGCGAAGTGCACGACGGCGTCATACCTGAACATAGCAGTGAAGGATGTCACGTTGGCACACAGAGATCAAGTGCCGATCGAAAAGGCCTCCAAGGAGATAGTTCGATCGGTTAAATTCCAACCTCTTGGCGGCGAACGCCTTCTCCAGGTCCTCCTTGCCCTTCAGATCCCCCTGAAATCGAACCAATCCATGAATTGCATGCATACATAGTTTCACACGCATGCAAGCAATTCAAGAAAGCAATAATCAGGTTTGCAGGCAAGCATGCATGGCATGTTAGTTAGGTGTGCGTGCGTACGGGGATGAAGTCGAGGCGGGCAGAGAGGGCGGGGCCGGCGAGCTTGCGTACGCGGTCGAGCGCCTCGGGGACGGAGTTGTGGAAGTTGTCGACGACGGTGACGTCGTAGCCCTTCTTCAGCAGCTGCAGCACCGTGTGCGTGCCGATAAACCCCGCGCCGCCCGTCACCAGCACGCTCCTCCTCTCGCCGTTCTCCGCCGCCGCCGGCACGCCGTCAGCCCCGCCGTTCTCCATCGATCGATCTCTCTCTGTCGCTATCGCTCGCTGCCTATATCTGTCGTGGAGTTTCTCTGTTGCACACCGCGCGGGGCTCGTGGGCGAGGCGGCGCGAGGCGCGAGCAGATTTGTATCGATGCGCGTGCTCCCGTGCCGTGCCGATCGTGAGAAACCAAGGGCACTTTTTTTTTCCTTCACGAAACCGATCACGTTCCTTTTTAACAATCCACTCATACTTACACACAGTACGCATCTACTATATAGATATGTATAGGTATCATCTAGATATTTTATTTCTAACAATTATCTAAATTTTTGATCGTTAGATTAGAGATCCAACAACTTATTTTTTTACGGAGGGGGAGATTTTTTTTTTGATGGGGCGGAGAGAATTCGTGACCGTTGGATTTCTAATCGAACAGTTATAAATATGAATGATAGTTAGAAAGAAAATATTCGGATGTTGTTTATCAATACCCCTGCTATATATATTAGAAATTTTTATGGAGGCTTTACGGCGTTATAGAGTGCAGGCTTACACTTTCTCATTTGACGCACATGTATATATATTCTAGATAAACAGGGCACACTGTTTTTATAAGATGGATTCTAGAGACTGGATCACCATCTCATCCGCAACAAGAACTGGCCGGGGATAAGTGAGAATCTTAACTCTTGTGTGTGCTCACGGCCTTCTGCCAGCGTGGATGCTGACACGATAATGAACGTTTTGTTCGCCACTCTCGAGGGGACGAGCGTCCGTGCGAGTGGTTTTTGCGAGCTCGTAGTACTACTGGCGTGTTCATCGCCCATCCAGATGATGTATGGATAACCTATTCGTAGGGCGTAGTCTCCTCAGGATACGCATCCAGATAAAAAGGGTATGCGTGTTACGTACGTGGAAATTGTATCATCAAGCATCAATTAATCAGAGCTCAAGCACATCGACGAACGTGGACTTCCCACTGTGCAGATTTCAGAAAAATAAAAGAGAGAGATGAGAGTTCTACGGCCCCTAGAAAGCTATCCTGATTCCTGTGGAGGAGTGCACGGGACAACCACAGCCGATGGTTTTAAATGTTGGCGGCTGGGTTCTTTTAGATTTGTTATTTTTGGATTTTGATTTTTTACTATAGTACCTAAATTTTAAACGGTGTATCTTTTTAAAGCGGATGATCTATAAATTGATTATAGTAGATATTGTAATAACTTCAACTATACTGATCAAAATCGCATAGAATTCAAAAAAATTATAAGACATAAACCTACAGCCGCACCCATCTTGACGGCTCTGAACGGCAGCGAGCGACATCGAGGGAGGCAAGGCGGCTGCCAAGATGGGTTGGCGAGCTCCACGGCACCCGACATCATTTCCGATTTTTTTCTCCCCCTCCTCTGCAGCCATAAATAATATTATATTGTCCGAAATGTCTTTTCGTAAATAACCACTAAAGTATAGTATCCTCTAACAAAAACATAAAATACAAGTGTCCTAGGACTAATACCATGAATTTTCAATATCCTATAGCCAATTTCGCCTTTAAGTGTTTGGCGTGGCATTCTTGTTTCTTTTCTTTCTTCTTTTAGTCTAAAGTTAGATGTGCATGCCATGATGTATGGTTGGCTTTGGCTATTTCAAGAAGATTGATGATTGAACAAAAATCTACAAATTGCAAGTTGACGGTTCCCATAATAATTGCATAAGTAGTATTTCCTCCGTTGAGAAATATAAGAAGTATTTTGACTTTGAACAAGGATTAAGATGATGGTGAAATTGAGAAATGTATAAGAGAAAATGATTTAGATACTCCTCGTAATTATGATAAGATGACAAATAATACTTTTTGTGGGTGGTATGAATAAATGTATATGTTTGAGAGAGAATAAATAGGGGTATAGTAGGAAAAGGCTCATTTTATCTACATGATGTTTTGAACATTGACACGGTCTTTAAAACATCACTTTGACTATTAATTTCTACTCTAATATATTTATAAAACCTAGTAAAAATATAATATTATAAAGGTACGTTTAAAAACAAATCTACACATATGATTTTCGCGTATCTAATATAAATATTTAAAAAATATCGATAGCCAAAGTTTTAAAATTTTGACTACACATATTACAAAACAATATGTATTTATAATTAGAGAGAGTATTTCTTAATAAAACAATTCAAACTATAGACCTTATATTTCTCAGCGAAGAGAGTACAACAAGATGGCGGCTCTTCACAAAAGATACGCGAATCGATTGTCCAAACAACTCAAAATTGGGCTGTGCATGAGCGTTCTTTTATGTGATGCTTAACGGCCTAGAAAATGGCGTCCAGTGAGCTGCTGATGGGCTGCAGGAGCTTGTAGTGGGCCTCCATAATAATTCTGAACTTGCAGCTTCCCCCAATCTGAAATATTTTCAGAACTGAGATCAGAGGATTCAGAGGTGTCATGGGGGCAAAGATACTATCTTCTGCCTATCACATGCCCCGCCAAAAATTTGCCAATCACATGGTCGACCGTATAATATACTCCTCACGTGCTTTTCGGAAGCATACAGTACATACAAACGTACACAGTACAGCCGGTACAATACAAGTCAACCAGATCCAACACTGACAGACAGAGGCAGGGAAATAATTTCCTTTGCTGTAGTACACCAGACATGGAAGCTCTGTGCTGTTGCGCATAATATTTTCTGATTACCAGTCTGTGACAATGGTCCTGGCACCGGTACTTTTCTTCTCTGGCTCAATCCATTACCCGGATCTCAACGTGGCCAGCCTTTTGATCCAGGATAACAATGCCAGTGGAGGAAAAAACACTTGAGGGGTCTAGCAGATCAATGATTAGAAGTAGAAAAAAAGAAAAAGGGAAAAAGGCTATGCAGGTAAATTCCAAAGGAAACAAGCAGCATCTTTGCCCTGTTCTTTGCTCTGTGGCTACATCTGGTAGAATCTGGACAAGTTGTCATTTTTCAATCATCAACTCTGGACGAAAGATGTACTGATACATTATACTCCTACCTGATGGAAAGTGAAAAACTGAAAACAAACAATGCCCACAGTTTGCCCTCTTGAGTGACTCAGAAATCAGAAATGGGGGTCTATTTGAGTCTGCTTTCTTGAGTCTCGAGTGCTTGTATTTGAAGCTCATCATAAAAAACAACCCATTACAACTTAAGTCTTAACCATGATTGAAAACCATCTCGTTGCCACAAGTAAAAAAAAAAGTTGCTGTTAATTAGCAGCTGAAGAAAAAGAACAGACAACTAGAATGTGAGCTATCGTATTCATAGAACAGTAAATCTGCTTGACTTTAACGATCCAATTGTCCAATTTCCCTCACATATCCAGTTTGGAAAGTAGTTAAATTGATCATGTGAAGTGTGCACTGCACTTAACCAAATCAGAGCACGCTTCACAGGTACATATCTATATCAAACTTATTATAGTGAAACAGAGACATTAAATTATCCACAGCTCTGCACCAATTAGCGACGAAAGGCAGATAAGTTCATATTCACACACTGTATTGTCGCCGTCACCTCTCACGTTTTCTCTTCATAGGGAGCAAGGTTTTCACTTCATCTGAGCTTTTGTTCACCGATTCTTCATCTTCAATTTGGCGCCGACCAAGGTGTGACGATAAGTTCTCCACTTCGATTTTCGCCACATCCTTCCTTACTCCTATGTCAGTGATGTATCTACCAGCACAGTACATCCCGGCTGTGACAGTGGCCATTCCAAGTGGACCAGCGGCAAAAAGCTTAAACGGAGTGGACAGCAGAGCCGCCAATGGCACACCGATGGCAGAAGATGCTTGCCCACTCGTCCCAATGCCAGGTTCCTCCACAGGTAGAAGCCCAGTCTTGCAGTAGAGTGCAAAGTCCTCGCAGTTGTTCTCAAATATGTCATAGTTTCCAAACCCATTTTGAAGCAAGTGCATAGCTCTGCGGACCACAACCTCCGGTGGGTCTGATTGGGCAATGGTGCAGGTTCCCCCACGCAGTTTTGCAAGGAAAACGGCGGATGGCACTCCATACTCGAAGCAGTAGAGGGAGCCATTGCGAAGGAAGCAATCCAAGCAGGTGAGGACAACGCCGCTGTTGGGCAGCTGAAAACCACAGTCTGGGAATGTTGGGCACTCTGATGAAGCCTCTGAGACCAGGATGGAGGTGGAGTTGGATGAATCCGAACCAGATTCAGTTTCTTTCTTTCGTGTAAAATGGACCACTTTGCTTCCTCCAACATAAATACCTGAACAGACCATTAGTGTTAGCTGAATAAGAACATGTCCAACATATTAATTGAGAAGCGTTGAGAAGAAGATCCATCTAATGCAATAATAAAAATGATGGTGAATAATAAACTTCACTTGCGAAAGGATTTGCTCTGTACTGACTGTCTTGTTGAAACATGAAAAATACATCCTTGACATATAACCCATAGGCAGACAAGAGATTTAAGGAATAGAATGAAGAAAAACAGAGAAATGAAAGGGGGGAATGGAGAAGACGGTTTTCATGAGTATTGCAGCTTTTCTATGCAGGCAGTCATGTGCAAAACCTACACCATGTCATCCCTAAATATGTCCCTGGTCGAGTGCCCATAAAGGACCACCAATCCACCGTAAGTCCACAATAGATAGAACACTACATCAGCCAATAAGAAGCACTGATCCAGGTGACACACTGTATATGGATGAATTGATGATTTGCCCTATTTTTCATTAAAATAACAAGTGATGCCTCACTGACACGGGGTATTTTATCAAGTTGCAAAGAAAGATGGGGTAAATCATCAAATCTCCGGTAACTTTGATATCAAGTTCTCAAAAAATCAAAGTAACTAAATAGTAGATGTAAACATAGGAAACTATGGTAATGAGTTTACAGTAACTAAAGCATCAGTATAAAGTATACAAGAAACCAACAAAGCACAGATACAGACAGACAAGTTGGTTAGCAGTAGGTGAGCAGCAACACGTGTCATTTGTTCTACATGTAGAGCAAGAAACACAGCATGTGACATCGCAGCCAATTGGAAGGATTTTCCGATAGCCTGGAGCTTCAGTTGAACCCTCAATTCTACGCCTAACTAACAGAGATGGAGTAGAAACATGGCATCAATCTTTATCATATATGTCCCTAAATTTGCCACGGTTACAGTCATCATTCAACGAAACTAATGCTGTCACAATCTTACAGAATACAGATTAACTCTAGAAAATGAAAGAGAGTACAACTGCACAATAATTGGTGTGTTACGGCTGAACAGTTGTAAAAATGTAATCAGGTAACATGGACCTGCAAAACCTAGCAAACAAGAGACTTGATCAATGATTCACATGTTCTACCAATCAAGCGATCGTTGCTTCAAGGAGAGGACTTTGCTTTTCCACGCAAATGACACCACGCAGGAAAGCGGGAGGTAGAGGAAATCCCACAGATTGCCCAATTGAGACGAAACACAGAGACATGAACTCGTACACTAAGCACTGACCAAACCCAGCACACTCAAAATTCCACAGCGAAAATGCTCCCCATTGACCTAGCACGGGCAAGAATTCCCGGTCAAGTCAACAGCTTTTGATCGAATGCCACTCGCACGCAACAATTCACAGCGCCGGCAGAGCAATTGGATCTGTCCCCAACCCATCAGGGGGAAAAAAACCCCGAAGAGCACCGCCATTGGCGACAAATTCAAGCGACCAGAACAAATTCAAGAACAGGTGCAATTGCATCGCATCAGAGGAGGAGGGGAGAGGGGGGCGGCGTACCATGGTGGGAGTAGGCGTAGACGGCCCTCCAAGTGTAGATGTGGTCTCCCGGCCTGATCTCCGACCGCTCCACCCTATTCGACAGCAGCCCCATCGCCGCCGCCGCCGCCCAAGTCCACCCCCACCCCAAGTGCAACGCGCTCGCTCTCTCCGTCTCGCTCGGCGCGTGTCGGTGCGGCGCTGTGGGTTCTACCCGTCCATGGGAGCGAGTAAGCGGGCGGTGAATGCAGTGGGCTAGGCTATATAAGGAGAGGAGGAGGCCGAGCCGAGCTGGAGTGGAGGCGGGTAATAATGTGAGGGCGGAGACGACGAATATTCGCGGCGACGAGGACGGGGTTGGTGTCGTCTTTGGGGAGAAGGCAAGGTAAAGAATGTCGCTGTCACGGCGTACAAGGCAGGCACCACTGCACCACCATCCGCGCCATGTCGCCCTCGGTCGTTGGGCTTCCGCCTCAGGCTCGAGGCGACGAGCAAACAAAGAAGAGAGGCGAAAGCACGGCCAAATCACGTCGAACTCACATGCCGCCGGTGTGAGGTAGGTGAGAGTGGCAACTGGGACCGGCACGTTGCAGGCTCGCAGTACTAAAATTCGGCAGCGGAACAGAAGGAAGCATCGGATCGTGCGCGACCCCTGACCATTTCTCTCTACCGTACGTGTCGCTTCTGTGGTTTCTAATCAACTCGGTCGGTCGCTCGCCAACTTATCGTTTTTTTTGGCTAAAGTTTTAATTTTTGGATCACCAGATAAAGAAAAATAGTCGTATATAATTTTGACTGATATATTTAAATTCGATATAGTGTCTATTACAATTTTTCTGTAGATCTCTTCAAAAAATCTATCATTTAAAAGCTGGTTACTCAAGAAGGTAAAGCTAAAGCCTAAATATGAATGGAAAAGAATCCACCCGTTGTTAGTTTTGTTACCGCAAGGGTGAGAATCCGGAAGACGGTAGATTAGGGATTAGGATTATATTATTCTTCTCGCTCTCCCGGTCATCGGCACGGTGAGGAGATCACCAAGGATATTGATTGTGCTGAGGCCCTCGTGTAGGTAGGGTGCGGGGGGACCTACGAACGAGGTGCGGGACGGACCACCAACTCCGGTCGCGCACCTAACCGGTGCCGCCGTGGACGACGAGCTCCCACCGTGCATGCCATCTGATGTAGAGTCGCTCGTGGACTTCACTTGGTTGTATGAAACTTCGTCGATGCGTGATTGATTTAGATTGCAACTGTTTTGAGGATCAGACAACGTGATTGGATAGATTTAGATAAAATCTAGAGTAGAACTAATAGTTGATTCTTTATCCATGTTTTCCTGGTAAAGCTTCAAGGCTATCCTAGGAAAATGTGAGGACCAGCATTTTTCCGTTTTAACCGACAAATTTTGATTAAATGAAACTAATTAAGCAACTAATTAAAGCAATATATTAGAATCTTTTTCTTTAAATACGGAATAGATAAGGGTATTTATGTAAAGAGTCTCCTTATGGTTATAAATATGTGCCTAGTCACCATGCGGGGGTCATTTTTTCACGAGATAAGTTTATATAACACAAACTTCTATCTCCCATCTTCACGGTTTCTAAGCTCCAATCAATCTCTCTGTGGTCTCTTTGTTGTCTCATTGTTCACTATTTGATTTGTAACCATAACATTGATGTTTACTATTTATGATGTATTATCGGATATCTATTTTGTTTATTTATCGGATATCTTCCAAATATCCTATCAAATACGGATACAAAAAGGAATGTTGACGTAAATATAGTAGTAGGCGCCGTTGTAGGGTTATATATGTATGGTCTTCACTAAATGATTGAGCCCTTGTCGAAACTAAAAACGGCATCTCGTGCGCTTTTTTTTTCCAGATATGCCATTGGATCGGGCGGGAATTATCAGCATCGTTTTACTTTAGGTCGAGGTGAGTGGCATGAGGTGAAGCGGAAAGGCGTAGATGAGTGCATTTGCGGTAATTTGGGTGAACTGGAGTGGCATTTCGGTTTGTTGGTAGCTCCCCACCTAGAGAAGGGGTCCGACTAGGAGTGCAATCGGAGTGGATACAGACGAATATCGTTTATCCTGTATCTTATTTTATATTTTTTCTAGGAGTTGAAGTCGGACATGGATAATGTCGGATATTCATTTCTCCATTCCGTATCCGTTCTATAATCTTTCGAATGATCGGTTGGACGAAAATTATCCGCTTCTTTTCATAACACATTGGACAGTATGGTACAACATAGCGAACATGGAGAGATTAATTACTGAGATGTTGAATGAAGAACACTCAATACTCCCGCCTGTTTAGATGTGACAATCTGCCTATATGTTATCTTGTTTCTAGGTGAAGTCACAACAGACTTTCTCATATCACTTAACATATGGATATATTCCTATCATATTCCATTTTTTCCTCGGGGTCGGAGTCGGATACGGATAGTGCCGGATATCCATCTACCCCTTCCGTATTCGTTTTGCAAGCTTTCGGTCGGTCAGACGGATAGAAATTATCCGTTCCGTTTGCACCCCTAGGTCCGACTGCTCCTCAAATTTGTACTACAGGCGGCTCCAGGTTCTCACTGCTTCGAATCCGAAAATTGGTGGAGCCAGTCAGTTTAGCATGGCTCCATCAGCTCCGAATGGAAGCTAGGAGCTGGAGCCTGGAGCCACACCAAACCCCCCAAGTCCGCACTTACAGATAATGCACGCATTTGTAGAACATGATTGGAATCCATAATCTGTATTTTTTTTATTTTTTTTTGGATGGATAAGCTGTATGTGTGAAAATTTGATCGTGTACTCGGAGTCTCGGAGCAATTAGTCAAGGCTCGTTTGTACCTCTATTTTGCAAACACATTAACAGATAATCCAATTGTGCTTACTACTTTGGTGTGAAAGATAGCCAACACTGTGGTGGGATGTAGTATACGTGGACATTGGCTAGTGTCGTCTAAGATTAATCATGGTTCCCTTCATGTGAAGAAAGCAGAAGTGAAGGACTGTCCTGTTGCTATTGATTGAAGAAATGCTCTCCGACGGAAAGTGTAGAGTTCAAGTCAATCTACTACTAGAGATAGAGATATAGAATAAACCATATCGGATACAAATCCTAAACAATTCTATTCTACCTCTCTCTCTAATAGCCTCGCCGTACAAGATATGTAATCTAATACAAAGGCTTGCACGTACAAGGCAACATTGATCGTACAGAGGCTTTCATTTCTTGTATTAATTCTATCCAGTTTGTTAAAGTTGAGCCTCGCACAAAGTTCTTGCTAATTTCATGTGCTTGTTGTCGATAAGAATTCAGAACATGTATTTTTAAGCGTATCCAAACAGTGACTAACTGTCAGAAGTTGATGCATGGAGTTGATGCTCTAAATAATAGCACTGCCATTCGATAGCTAGCTAGGAGGGATGGTGAGCTTAATGGACATTGATTTGCCTACAGTGGTGGATCCAGAACTAAAATTTAGGAGAGCTAATAGGACAAAACCAACATAAGATAAACGAACGAAACATAAATTAAACTGTCTTTTGTAATTCAAAATCATACATAATTAATAGAGAAATATAGTAAAAATGTAAAATATAATAAGATTATACCTTTGTAATGGGTAGTGTGCCCTAAAATTCATAAACATATGTAAGTAGCTATCTATACATTAAAATTAGCAAACTTAGTGACAAAATGAAAAATTACGATTGTGAATAGTTTTAAAGATTGGGAAAAGGAAGCACATACCACTAAAGTGCTAGGATTGAATAGTACAAGTATGAGGCAATGTTCGTTTCTCCATTTGCTTGTAACTCTACAAATCGATAAATGACAATAGATAAAAATATAATACCAAATCAATAATAATTGTACAGATTGAAAACTAGATTTGTGTTTTATTTTAAATACCCGACTCATTCAGCAATCGGTAGTCCAGTCCTTGTTCTTTCTCCGTACCTCCGTTCCTCTCTCCTTATCTCCTCGTGTAGCAGCCGATATGGCTCAGCCGGTCTCGCTCAATCCCTCATGACTCACTCCATCTCCCTTATATAATCTCATGCAGCAGCCGATGCCCAACACCCTCAGCACTTCAGCAATCGCCGCCCTCACAATGCTCTCTAGATCTGGCACTGACGTCTAGTTGCGCTCGCTCCTCCCGGCCTACATGAGAGCGCTGGGTGACGCCTATTCATGGCTCGCCCCCATCCGCAACGACTCAGGCCATGGATGGTGAGCTCGCTGTGTCTTCTCTTCTCCGTACTGCAGCCTTGCAGGTCCTAGCATTATCTTATTCTAAAACGACAGTCGCCGACTAGTCCTGCTTGTACATCAACGACTTGTGGCTGATGGCTGAAATTGCAATGTAGCAGCTGAAATTTTATTGTAGTTGAAGATGACTTATTTGACGTAATTAAATTAAAAAAAATAAAAATAGAAAAGATATGCTAGCTCATAACAGACAACGCAAACGAATACGGAAAAAAATCGGCAAAAAAGCTCAAAAAAGCCAAAAGTTCAGAAAAAGACGAAATTTATAAATAGTAAAAAATAAACTAGAAGTTAAAAACTGAAGCTAAAACGAGCGGGGAATATGTGTATCAGTTGAGCTTTCATGGAAATTACGGTGATATTGAGATTCTGAAGTGCTCTCTCCTGAAAATGCATTCATGCTCTCCTCGATTTTTTCAGAAAGAATAATGTTGAACATAAACCTTCTAGTCTTCAGCAAAGAAAAAACCCAGTAAACTATGCGATTCATCAGAGCTGCCGCTGACTGCAGACACACGTCCATCTTTGTACCAACACCCAACAGGCTAACACCTGCCATCCCATCTACATGGTATATTAAGGTTGTGTTCAATATGGCTTAAGCTTATGGTTTAAGTTTATTTTTGCACTATTCATAATTTCGTCTTTTTCTGAATTTTTGATTTTTTTTGAGTTTTTTTGTCGGTTCTTTTTTTTCTCGTATTCGTTTGCGTTGTCTGTGATGGGCTAACATATTTTTATATTTTCAATTTTTAAATTTAATTATGTTAAATAAGCTCTGTCATTCTGATGTTTTTCACCAAATTCATATTTTCAATATAAGCTTTCATTTCAATAGAACCGATCACCACTAAACCTGCTCAAAAAAATCACCAGCTTTTCCACCAGTTTGGTCCCGTCATTTTGCTTGAAAATACGGAAACGCCGTACGGCATGCATAATTACCGCGTGTTCCTGTGATCGATTGCATAGCATACGGAGCCAAAGCCAGCAGTGGATCCCTTCATTAGAAAGAAGGCTATTGCTAGCGACGACAGGGGCGGCACGATAGAAAGCGAAATCCAAGTGCTTGCAAGCCTGTGGCCAGAGAGGATTGTTTTCTGCGTGGCCAGAGAAACTTTAGCCGGGACGCAACTGCGTGCCACCGCCACCACGACCGTGCTGATGTTGGACCTATTCTTTTAGTTTTGACTTTTAGTTTTTAGGTATGCCGTATGGTATTTAGACTATTTATGTAAAATAGTATGAAGTAACAGAAATTTACATGTGGTTTTGACCGATATAAATAAAAACTTTACAGTGTATATTATAATTAACTTGTAGATCCTATGTTAAAAAATATTTTGTTTAAAAATTAGTTAATATAGAAAAATCGAAAAGTAGTATTAGGAAGCTAAAAAGAAGAGTCTAGTTTTATTCCGAAAATGGACTAATGCTTGGACCTGAATCGAGTGAATTCTGATCGAGCCGTGTGACATGAGCTGTGGTGAAGTGATGAAGCCTCTCTGAAGATGAGTTGGTCAAGTTAAAATCCCCAACCGCTATGCTAAATCAGCCCATGTCTCGAACGCTTTTTTTTAATCGTAACAAAATGTATTCATGTCGCACTGTTTCTTCACTTTTTTTTAAAGCTAGAGTACTCGCCTGGCACTGTTTTGGTTCATTATATGTACTCCGGCTGCTTATTTTATTTCATAAAAAAGAAGATAGTATAGTACATTAGTACTGTACATAAGCTTTTCCGTTGAAAGAATTATTAAAAGTAGACTAACAGAGATTAGGCGCAGTACGATCTACAGGATGTCTGACTTTTGCTCATGACTAGTGCAGCCCATCCCCACGGGCTTATTGTCATGTTATTTTGGATTATAGGTGATGTTTTTTATTTACGTTTGTTATATAATGGTAAGATAATAAAGATATCGATGTAAATAATATATATAATTTTGATCTTAAAAAATTGTTTAGAGAAATGACTATTTATTTCGGCTTCCAGACAAAGTGAAACCAAGAAACATGAAAAAAAAACTAAAAAAAAACTAAGGCCTACAGCTGGAACACTATTTTCACTGCAAAAGATAGGCCGTCCTTCCCTCGCTTTCGAACTCTGCAAGAAAAGTAGAAGGCAACACAAAAAAAGGATGTATATCTAAAGCAAAAAAAAAAAGGACCACGACACAAAGACTAGCTAGGTGCTTCACAAATTAACATGGGTAAGACAGCAAATGCTATGCTCTTTTTAGCTTTTTTTTTTACTTTTGGTTTTCGTTTATGTAAAAATCAAAATAAATAGGACGGTTTCTTGAAGTTATTTTTCTAAATAGTTTTTTAAACTTAAAATCATATACACAATCTATGCTAACATCCCGCTATCTATCCTTATATTAAAAAAACATAAATAAAACAAAAAAAAACAATTAGCTGCAGCCTCCTTTGTGCAGCAATCCTCATCTCCAAAAGCGGGACAAACCACCCGCATTACTAGGCAGGCACTAGACTAGATACAAGGGCGGTTCAACCTCAAAAGCACTGCATGCCATGCCATGCCCTGTCCTGTCCTCCCCTTGCATGCCACGCCACGGCCAAGCAAGCTAGCTAGCTAGCTAGCTCCCCTCTCCTCCAAGCCAAGTTCTTCTTTACACATCATATCAAGAAGCAAGAAGCATCGTAGGAAGATAGATAAGAAGAGGTGTGTGAGGTGATCAAGAAAGGAACAGAAAGGGAAGGTTTTGATTGTTTCGGCCGGAGAAGGAACGGAAGGGAGTATGTTGGCGAGAGGGGAGGAAGAGGAGGCGGCGGCGGCCGGGTGGGAGGGGGAGAAGGAGGCGGAGATCGACTACGTGTTCAAGGTGGTGGTGGTGGGCGACGCGGCGGTGGGGAAGACGCAGTTGCTGGGGCGCTTCACCAAGGACGAGTTCTTCCTCGACTCCAAGTCCACCATCGGCGTCGAGTTCCAGGCGCGCACGCTCACGCTCCACCGCAAGCGCGTCAAGGCGCAGATCTGGGACACCGCCGGCCAGGAGAGGTACGCCGCGTACGTTCACTTCCTTCGATCCAACCCCCGTTCGTCTCCGGCGCCGTACACACATACATGTACACGCAATTCCGACGATCACCACGAAATTGTGGTACTTGTCATCGCTAGGACATATGCGTGATAGTGATACCAGCTAAAGATACAGATGCCTGCGTTGCGTTGCGTGTAGCCTATATTCACGACACGACGCGATCGAACGAGCCGGGATCTTTTGTTAAGTCGCGTTCCAGGAAATTTTCCAGGAAATGTGAATGAACCCGGCCTTGCCTTCTGTTAACGTTACCTTCATAGTTATTCCGCCTGATTTGGCTGTTTCTCCACATGATTGGTATATGCTGCCAAGTACATTTACATTAGGGAGCTCTTGCTTCCGGAGGAGGGGATGATGATGTCAGTCCATCGGCTTTTCATTTTCCTTGTATTTACGTTAAGTTGATCGCCAATCGGGGATCCTGAAAGAAATTAAGTTGTATGTGAGAAGATAAGAACGCGGAGTGGTAGTCAGTTTTCGCTGAGCCACGTGAAAGCTATACCCATGTTAACGTTGCGACAATTGGATGCTATTGCTAAAGACAATTCGTCAGACCACCCAAGTATGCCGACCACTGAAAGCGATCCCTGAAAGCAACGTCTTTTCCTTTGTAGGAACAAGGAAAAGGCTTGAAGAAAAAAAGGCACTCACATAGTAGAGCAATCTTATTAGGACCTATTTGCAATTTTGCATTAGGATTAGCCAGTTGGCGCCTAATGACTTACTCGTCGTGAGGCTCGTGTTTTGTTATGCCAGGACCTGTCTACAATACGGGAATTTAATTTAGAGTATACACAAGCAGTTTCTAGATGATTGGTGTGAAGTTTCCGTGTTCCAAATGGATGCTGATATATGCAAGGACAAAAGATTTCTTCACAGATTTGAGCGCTTTTATCAAGTGAAACCATGCTTTTTTTTCACAAATTTGAGCGCTTTCTTGGCAAGTTTGATTGGCGTTTCGACTGCGCGTGTGCAGGTACCGGGCGGTGACGAGCGCGTACTACCGCGGCGCGCTGGGCGCCATGGTGGTGTACGACGTCACCAGGCGCCGGACGTTCGAGCACGTGGCGCGGTGGGTGGAGGAGCTCCGCGCGCACGCCGCCGGCTCCACCGTCGTGGCGCTCATCGGGAACAAGGCCGACATGCCGGCGCACCGCCGCGAGGTGCCCGCCGACGAGGCCGCGCGCTACGCGGAGGAGCAGGGGCTCTTCTTCTCCGAGGCCTCCGCGCTCACGGGGGACAACGTGGAGCGCGCGTTCCTCACGCTTCTCGAGGAGATCTTCGCCGTGGTCTCGCGCAGGGCGCTCGAGCTCGACGAGGCCCGCCGAATGCGCAACGGCGGCGGCAATGGTGGGGCCGCCGGCGAGGTGCTGTCACTGAAGGGGACCAAAGTGGACGTGGGCTCCATCATGGAGACCAGCGCCATGAAGAAGAGCTCGCAGTGCGCCTGCTCGTGAGTGGCAAGAGTGGATTGATTCTTGTCGTCGTCTTTTTTTGAGAGAGTTTGATTCTTGTCTTCTTGATGGCGTTGCGAGACGTACGAGTTTCTTTCTTTAAAAAAAAATCACAACTTGCATTCTCGAATATAGAGGGGTTTAGGTATGTGAATGAAGCATATTGTATATGTGACAAGAAAATGCTTTAATTCTTCAGAAGTGATTGTATATTTGTATTTGATCCATCGATCGTTGATCATAATTTTTTACTTGCTTGGTGCATAGAAGAGAATGATAGTTCCACTGTTAACTGACCGTGGTTTTTACTCTTCACTTTGACAGCAAAACTCAACTTTTTCACAAAAGCATGTTCACTTTTGTTTTCCCCCACCACCTTTCCTTTCTGTTGCACGCTTTGCCCTAAAATGTAAGTCGCCTGGATTCTTAGTCAAACATGAGTAATCCTATCGTCATACACTACTCAAGTATCATACGCCGACCAGTCGACGACAGAAATGTCACGAGAAATCTAGCAGGAGACATCTCCGTACGGGGGGAAAGGATTCAACTTGTCAAAAACTACCGCACACATTTATGCGTGAAGCCAATCTTTACAGCTCCAGCATAAGGAACAATGGCGTCGTAACGCGTACCAGGTCTTTCTTGTTCATTCTTCTTCAACAGCTGGTAGGCCTTCCTTGAACCATGTGTGAAGTCCTCCATCCAGATGGAACACATTCTTGTAGCCATTTAGGACCAACAGGTATGCTGCTATCACAGATCTGCCAAAGTCAAAACAGAATCGATGAGTTAAACTCTATCCTCAGAAGTGGATTTATAACAAAGTAGTAGCAAAAAAGGCCCACTTGTCATTTCACGAAAGATGGAAAGAACGTTCGCTTAGGCCCAGGCCCGGCCCTGGGGGGCGAGCGGGGCGGCCGCCCTGGCCCCCCAAAACCCAGGGGCCCCTACTTTGTATATGCATATTAGGAATTTTTAATCAATAATTAGTGCTTTGTTAATTGTTATTTGTAGTTACTAATTATACTATTGTTCTTTAAATTTTCAGTACCAATGTCTGCTATGGAGATCTTTGAGTTTGTCAGAGAAGCGGATTGTTATCCTAATATTTCTATTGCTTATCGGATTTTATTTACTATGCCTGTGACTGTGGCATTAGCTGAAAGAAGCTTTTCAAAGTTGAAATTGTTGAAGAATCATTTAAGGTCAACAATGTCTCAAGAGAGGTTAAACGGTTTGGTAACGTTATGTATTGAGAAGAAATTATTGGATGAGATTGATATCAATACCATCATCAATGACTTCACATCTAGAAATGTCGAAGAAATTTTAAGGTAATATCTATAAACTCTATAATATGAATTTTCTTTAATACATAACGTATTTTAAGTGTTTGTTGGTAAATTATATATATATATATATATATATATATATATATATATATGTATGTAGATTTATATTTAGATATTTATACTAGGGCCTCTATTCGTAGTTTCGCCCCGGGTCCCTAAAATCCCAGGACCAGCCCTGCTTAGGCCAATGGCATTAATAAACTGAACCAGCACTTTCATGTCAATTAGAACAGGAAGGTCAATCGGTAGGAAAGGAATCAAGTTTAGCAATAAATAATACTTGGGCAACATAACATACCTAGATTGCTTCCCATCAGGTAGATTCTGCGTTGGCTTCATTGTTCCTCCCGTCGAACATGCCACAATTATCTTTGCATCTTTACCAAGTTTGGCTTCAACACCTGCGTGAAGATAACACATGCCGCTGATTGCCGATTCATATGCAAGTAATCAAGGAGAAGCAAACAAAACTTGCTACCATACTTTGCCTGCTGGCCCATCATTTGGATATCTGATTTTGAATCCATTTTATATCATATCGGATTCACATTCGATATCCATGACTACGCTAGACAAACATCTGAATCCGACTCCCTTTTTCTATTCGGATATTTAGTATCCAAATCCGAAAATCCGGATTATCCGACTGAATCTGGTTTCATTTTCACCGCTATGTGCAGTGAGTGGTAAACTTCTGTTGGTCTGCAACTCTGCATGCACTGAGTCAAACTCCACTCACTGGTTGCCTGCCAACTCACCGTCCTTGTCCGGTCCGAACAATAGGGAGCACAAGGCTGCCGCGAACACACACAATGCAACTACGGGTGGATATCGGTCGTTATTTTTGGCTGCGGCTTATGATTTTTAACTAAAATTTTTAAATTTTGACTGTTTACGGTATAGATTACGGAGAGACCGATACTTACTTACGATTTTGGCTGGTACAGATGTTGGGTTTTTAATGTGTACTACGTTTAACTTGTAGACCCTGTCTCAAGAAAATACTCCGTTTAAAAGTTAGTGATCAGAAGAAAGCCAAAAGTTCTAATCGACTTTTAACTTGCCAAACAGGCCCATCAAGTCATGTCTTTATTTTATTAAGTTTTTTAAAGTTAATATAATATAATTTAATATTATTTTATTGATAATTTAGAAGTATTTTCAGAATTAAGCTATCGAGCCGAACTAAAGTAAAATATAATTTCACCCGAAATCAATTTATTCAATATTTAATTAATTAGTGTAATTAAAACAATTTTAACTGAGTTAACGAGCCCACTAAAAAACCTTTTTTTCCCACCACCCCTAAATGCAGAGCCTCGTGCTCCTCCGCCGGCTCGTCCAGTTCCCTCTCCTCCCCACGAATCCCCTCACCGCGCGATGCCGCCGCCGTGGCCGAGGTGTCCGCGGGAGATGCGCCCCGCGGTGTGGCTGAGCTCGGCGGTGGGGGAGAAGGTGGACGAGCTACTGCGGCGCGAGGAACGTGGAGGCCGACGAGCACCGTGTGGAGCGCGCCCGCCGAAATCGAGCGCCAGGAGGCCGCCGCCCGCCTCACCAGAGAGGAGGTCCGCCACCTCGAGAAACACGGCGACGAGGTGTAGTATATCACTACGACATGCCGCTGCCTGTACCCTGTTCGATGTTTTGCCTGATCGGCCCAACGAACCGTGCTATTTAGGAAGGTAATGCGTGAAAACAGTGAAACGCCGATAGAGAGAGTAGTGGCGGAGAATGTGAAAAGCTCTAGTGAATTGCCAAAGCTTGTCACTGCTTGAGCGTTACGTGCTTGCAGGCAAAAGAGATGCTATTTGTGAAACCCGCATTGTCTGCCGACTAGAGGGTTTAATGCAAACCTTACAGACATCGTATTGCCTTCTATTGAACTGACTTTTCCACCCTTTTTTGGGTTCAAACCTTCAAGACGCCCTTTGGGTGTTTCTTTGGATAAAAGTGCCGAGCATGAGATCTATACTGTTTGTAAATTGGATTTTACATCTTGTGTGCTTGCTTCATCATGATGTGTTATGCATATCCAGTTTGAGATTCATTGTAAAAATATAGCTCTTTGCAAACATGTTGATTTGTCTGGTAAACTAAGAAAATGAGATGGTTCCATGTCTTTTGAGCAAACATAAAGTACTAGTAGCATGTGCCATATTCATGTGGTCCCATGACGATGAATGCAGAATGATTATTAGTTGTGATATCAACTTTATATGATAATACGGTTCTGTAATCATCAAAATATCTTTCCTTCAATAGACATGGGAAAGACGTGAGTTTTTTGTAGCTTGGTTCTTCCTGTGGGCTATTTATTCTTAATAATGTGTTTACAATGCTGCATTACATAAACAAGATTGCAGAGACCCAGCGGGAATTGCTTTGGGCAAGAGAAATGATTAATGAAACACAACGTTCCTTGGTTTCTAGTCTTGAAGATCAAAGCTTTGTAGATGTGTCAGGTGGAGATATCGATGAAGATAGTGAGAGACTATAATCAGTAAAAGCTGCAGCAGTTTCCTCTATAGTTGGTATTCTGGCTAGTTTGCCCATATCTTTCTATGAAGTCCACAGTTTGCCACAACTATTTGTTCAGTCATCAGTTGTTTCCATAAGTTGTGCTTTGTTTGGAGTCACGTCCCGGTATGCGGTATGCCATTAGAAGAGATCTGGATAATATCCAACTGAAAACAGGAGCTGCTGTTGCATTTGCTTTTGTTAGAGGTAAAACCAGATGATGTCATTTCTAAAAACTTATCAGCAAACATTCCTGGGCATGGCTGTTGTTAGAGTTACTCCTCTTAAGTATCCCACTTGATATCGTCATCTTGTTGGGAGTTTGGTTTAGCTTGCCACCACTCGATCTGACATCTCTCATGTTGTTCACATTCTGAGTCAGTTCGTTTCAGCTCTCACTCAGATCCACTATAGTCACTTCCTTCGGGTTCTACGATATCTTTATGGAACCATCACTCGAAGTCTCTTCTTTCCTCGCTTCAGCCTCTTGCAGCTTTAGACGTATTTTGATGCGACATAGGCTAGTGATCATTTTGATTGTCAATCTTTGTTGGCCTTCTATGTCTTCCTTAGCTCTTCCTTGATTGTCTAGAAGGCTAAGAAACGGACTGTAGTTTCCCGTTTTAGTACTGAGGCTGAGTTGAGAGCTCTTGCGTCGGTGATAGCTGAGGTCAGCTGGCTACTGTGGCTTCTTGAGTACTTTGGTGTTTTAGTGCCCGCACGTACTATTTTACTGTCTGACAGCACTAGTGCGATCATGATTGCTCGAGATCCGGTGAAGCATGAGCTCACCAAGCACATTAGGGTTAATGCTTCCTGTATGAGGTCGTAGGTGCAACAACAGGTTGTCACTCTTCAGTATGTGCCTTTAGAGTTTCAGCTAGTTGATTTCTTCACGAAGTTGCAGACTAGGGCTCAGCATAACTTCTATCTCTCTAAACTCAGTGTGGTTGATCCACCATGGGTTTTTTTTGAGGGGGGGGGAGGTGTTAGAAGTATATATCTGTATTAGTCCTTTGTATGGGGTGTTTCGTGCTATTTATACATGACTATATATTGTAGCCTTTTGGCATGGAATACAATAAGTGAATTCATTTGAACGACAGTTTGCACGGTATCAGGCACCAATTAGGCCTGGTCCATTCTGTCACTGGGGCCCCAACATGCACATGCAGTGTACCACATTTTGGTGGTTGGAGTCTTTCTGAATCATCCCCTACCTGTTGTGATCAGTGAAACTGACCTTTGCTGACTTTGGACTGAATGTTGCATTAAACTGTCACAAAGTGTGCATATCTATCTTAGTGAAAGAATTTACTTCTGTTGAGTCAGGCCAAGCCAGTTGCAACCAAAAGTCCATTCTTTTGTCTCCTGGACCATTCAATTATGAGACTAGTATCTTTATATAAAACCACGACATGCATTTGAGGATCTGAGCTACTGTCTGGCTTACACTTCTAATTTTATATTACTTCTAGAGAGATGGCCCTAAAGGTATACAGTTATCTCATGCTGATACACCATTTGTCAGTGTACAGTGTATGCTGCAAAGTACAGGTCTTTGCAGTTTATCTCTTAAACCGGTGTGTGAGATTAAAGTCACTGTTCTTGTATTCGGTGATATTGCTAATGATCTATGTGTTCATATGGCACTTCCAGGTGTTCAATTGGCTGAATCGGAAGATGCATTCTAATGTTGAGTACTGCACCATTCATGAAAACAAGGGTAAGCATGTCATGCTACCTCTCTTTTATGTGATCATACATTTCTTTGCTCTTATGTTGTCAACATTTTTTTTTCTTTTCTTCTTTTTTTTTGCGAATGGAACAGCCATGGAGAAGGAAGACTCTGTGCATGAGAGTGTGGCTGAGCAAGACACTGAAGCCCTGCTGCTCCGTGACGTGCTTCTTAACGGTATACTTGCGATTGGCACACTTGGCCACAATGTAAACTCCCTTTGCCCTGAGGCCTGTGTTCAACAAGATGAGTTCGTCATCATGGGTGAAGAGAAAGTGGAGGAAGAGAAGTACGAAGAGGAAAAGAGTGAGGCTAAAGAAGACTCATTGGCAACAGCACCAAGTGAACCAGCACCCACTGTTGAGCCCGCCAAGATGCATTCATCATCGATGAAAGAAGACAACTTCATGTGTTTCGTGAAGGAAGAAATCCTGATGCATGAAGTTGAAGTGGAGGATGTCGCTAAGGTCCAGGAACGACCACTTCTGATGGTAGAGAAGGTGGAGAAAGTGAGAACTACACTTGCTGATCTATTTGCAGCAGAAGCATTCTCCTCAAGTGATACAGGGGAGAAGAATTACCAGAAGATCATCATTGTTGCTGGGGCATCCACTTCAAAGCCTCCATCGTGCATGGAAAAGATGCATCAAAAGAAGCCAACAAAGCCAACACCAAAGCCACTGAAGGCTACAAGAAAATTAAATCGAGTATGGCTTTCTTCATCTCTATCTTATATGTATTGCAACTATGCTTATTTCATAGAAACATTGGCAAGAATCTTTCTGCTCATTGCCAACTTAATCAACACTGACCAGACACCAATCTGAAGTACTCCAAGTTCAACAGACGTAACTCATAAGAGTGAGAAACCCTCATATGATAGCCCATAGACATTGGTCAGTTCCCAAAGAGTACAGAAGCTCATGAAAAGAACTGTCATATCCTTATAGGTTGTGTAAATTCCTGAACTGGTAAAGTCACGTTACCTCTTCCTGTTACACTACCTCTTAATAGCCTGGAAGTAGTCCAAATTTACCACACTTTATTCCATGGACAGTGTTCCATATCTTATTCATATGTTTTACCAGATAGCTATTTGGATTAAGTATTATGCATCTAGCCTATCTTGATAATAAGCTATCACTAACCTGTCATGCATCTGTTGGTATTGGTCATCTGTGAAAATAAGTAGGTCATGAGGAAGATGTTGGGGAAGAAGATCCACCCAGAGCAGCTCAATGGACGTAGCAATGCAGAGGGCCCTCTCACTGCATGATGCCTAGGCTTTCGGACAAGTTTGCTTTCTCTATCTGGTAATCTACTACCTGGAGTTTATTTTTTTCAGTTGTCCTTTGAATTATATAGCAATGCTGGACCCTGCTCAAGGCCCTGGTGGTTATCAAATCAACATGCCTAGGTGTCTTGTGGACGATTATGTACCGTTTAAGGGTTTCTTGGCTTTTCTTCCTTGGATCCCAATGTTCATAATAAAATTATGTTATTTTCTGCTGTGGTTTTTTCTCCTTCCGTTCTTTTTTACTTGACTTTCTAGAATTCATAACCACCAGGCGTCTAGCTGCTTCTTGCGCTGCAGACAGCAACGCGAGAAAAGAAAATTTTATCACCTTTTGCGTCCACTTAATTGGGAGCTCACAGCACAGTCTGTTGCTGCTTGTGCCACACGCTACAGTTCAACATCTGAAATATCCCCTTGTCCTGTTTTGGTGTTACACTCCCCCTGTCTTCATCTATTTCACAATCTTATTTTATTTTCAGAAAATCCTAGGATGAAACTGATGACAAGTGAATTAGAAAAAAAAATGTGAGTTTGAATGCTTAGGGGATAATATGCCAGTGGTCAGGGATACCATGTCCTTCAGAATGTTACTTCCCTTTTTTAATGTGTCTCTGAATCCTGTCATGGAACTGCCTATGGTGGGAAGAGTGACACGAATTGAACACCTAGGGACTATAAAGCATGGGGTCGGACTAAAACGCATCCCCCCTCCGCCATGTCGCTAAGCTTCCTTAGAAGCAAAATGAGCACATGGTGTTGTACAGTTGCGTGTATCAAGCACTGCAACTGCAGGCAACTAATCATCTTTTGATGAATCTGTCCTGAAACCATTCATTCCTTGAAATTTCAACAAGTTGATGGATTCGGTCCCAACAATGGGAAGGTAAGCAAACTTTCTCGCTCCTGTATTGTTGTGGGCTGAAACTACGATGGATCAAATGACCAAAGCAACTTTTTACCATATATAAAGCTTTTTTTATCTTGATCTCTATCGTGGTATGTCATCACAGTTAAAGTTATATATACAATCTGTGAGGAACAAAATGCAAAGTTGTAAACCAAAGTCATGCTGCCATTTTGTTGAGCTTGTTGAGTAATTAGATGATCACAATTCACAAAACAACGCAGTTTTGGTCGCAACTATGTCTTGACCAGTTACCTTTGCAGGATTCCTTGGATCCCTATGCTCCGGATTCCCTGCTCGAGAGAAACATCCAACCACAAAGTCGACGATGTTCAGTCTGTGTTGCCTGTTTGCTGGCCAGTGGTGAAGATTAGCCTGCCTATATTTGCATGTAAAGCTACAGTTGAGGTGTCTTGTAAGATTGATGATGTTTTCCTACTCTCTGTGCCGTGCCGTGTTGTCTCCTCGCCGTCGAAATTAATAAACTTCTATTTAGGATATATACAATAGTATAAACAATTGATGTCTATAATACACTTTGTGTCATCTATAGACAGCATTAAAAACAATTGTTACAATAGATTATCTTTTTATATATCTTTATAGACAACTTTTTCATGTACAATATGTATTGCTTCTTATGTTACAGTCGATTACTGCATAAGAAACGATCTAATTCTCTATGTTTCTTCTGAAGGACTATGTGAGGAGGTCCAGATTATTGCTGTGATTAACCATTGCAAGTACCGCTTTGGGCAGAAATTGAGATTTTTGGGATTTAAGTCATGGATTGAGTTGGAATGATCTAAGTCATTGCATTAAGATTGTATGATGCAGTTTTTACTAACGTGAGTCAAGTTGTGAATAACTTGTACCCGAAAACGATTTCTTTATCTTTAGATGTGTAGGGTTATTTGGAGTCAATCATGGTCAACAACAAAGATCGAGGCTATGTTTATGGAGGAGCTGAAGTCCAGAACGATCGAGAATGTATGGTGAGATAGTGAGCTTAAGTATGGCACGAGAAAGATGGGAAATGTTGAAGACGAGTTTGAATGGTGGGATCGCACTATGTGGTTTGGACGGTCCAAATAAGCTGTGGTTTGGTGGAATCGGAACAGGAGAGATTTGGTGAAGCGTGGTAAGCTAGTTATGCAACTACACTTGGCAAGCATGACGATTGCTTGCAAAGGATGGTGATGATCGGGTCAACAAAAGGTATTTTGGCAGTTTGGTCAAAATATCGGAAACTGCCTTGCATCAAAATCGTGGAGCATGAGTAGCGCTTGAAAGAGCAGTTTTGGTCAAGGTGTAGCTAGTTTAATTAAAATGAATCAAAGTTAATGATTTAACGGATTCGGGCTTATGCGCTTTGAAAAACGTGCATAAGTAAATATGTGTGAGTAAAACTCATGTGTAGAGGGTTAACATGTTTTTTCATTGTGCTAAATGGATAATATCCACTAAGGGATGGATGTGGCTGACTAGCCCATCAATAAAAGGGATGGAGACATGTGGTTATCCATCCAACCCATCTCTCATGCGCTCTCATGTTTTATGGTTAGGGTTTGAGAGTAGAGTGCTTGGTGTGTTCTCTATCCTCTAAGATGGAGTGGCTGTCCTTATTTCCTCCTCAAGTAGAAATGAAATCAATCTTTGATTGTCTCCATAAATATCTCATGTTTTGATTAATTTCCTTTTGATTTGGTTGCTTTTTCCTCTCATCTCATCCTTTTTTTATCATCTCCATGACAATGATCTTGTTCGACCACACTAATCTTGTTCGATCACACTGGTTTTGTTCTACCACACTGGTTTTTTCAACCACTTTGGTCTTGTTCGACCACACTGGTATTCGATGACTCTGGTCTTGTTTGATCACGCTGGTCTTTTCCAACCACACTGGTCTTTTCTCAACATATTGGTCTTGGACGACCACATTGGTGTTTCTCTGTCAAATCACTCTCTGTTGATTTATTCTTTGCTTTTAATTTTCATAGCTTCTCATACCTATTATAGTAAAGATTAGGGAATAATTTTGAAAAAAATTTAAAGCACCATTCATTCATCTGTTTTCATATTTTCTCTTCTCTTCATATCATCTTTTGTCCTATATCATAAGATTTATACATAACTGGTGTCATTCATACCATTGCACATGCTCCCGAGAGCTTCTCCCTATACGCACGAAGGCCGTACGTGTCGCGTCATCAACTGTCCACTCGTTTATTTGTCCCTGCCCGCCTGATCGCTATTTAACTGCCCACTCGTTTATTTGTCCCTGCCCATGCCACCTCACCGCTGGCGAGCTATTATACACAAGCGGGCCATGGATGCACACTGCATCATTGTAAACGGAGGGACGCCTCACGTCTTCCCGATACAACCAAGGCGAAGACGCCAAACCCGCGGCGGACGGCAGCCGATGACTGTAAGCAGAAAGGCAAGCATCGGCGCGTGAATCCCTCGTCCGCGCGCGTCGATTTTTTTTTTCCATCTCGCGTGGGGGCTCTCATCGATATCACGAGCAGCAGTGCTCTCCGTCAGCGCCCTGTGGACGCGCCTTCGCATTCAGCGTCCTCATGATGTCGGATCTGAACCTGATCGGCTTGTTGTTCTCCTCTCCGTCAGTGCCGACCTCGCTTTGAACCAGTGGCTGCCGTGCCGTCTCTCGGGAGAGCTAGCCCCAGCGCCTCACCTGTGACGCGCTGACAAGCACTGCCGCTAACAAAGTCCTGCGTTTGGGCTTATAATCTTGCAGCACAGAGCATTGGATTCTACGGCAGCTTATGTAGCTCACTGTTGTCTTCGCTAAGCTTTCGTTGATGGTGCTATAGCACTGTGCTTCCACTATATTGTCCAACAGTTCAGTGAGGGGTGCTAGCTACTCCAAAGCAGAACTGCTTTTGTCATGGAACAAGTCAGAAATTTAGGGTCCTTTTGGTTGAGCTTTTGGTTTTGGCTTTTAACCCTAAAAGCCAAAAGTCCAACCAAAGGGGTTCCTTTTGGAAGCAGCTTTTTCAAAAGCAACTGCTTTTCTGTAGTATATTTTTGAAAACTGTTTTGACCCTGCTTTTGGCTTTTGGCTTTCTGCTTTTGGAAATGGATTGAATAAAACTCTTTCATAGTTGTTTTAAAAGAGATAAAGACAAAAAGTATATTTTATACTTGTTTAACCAAACAATTTCAATTTTTCTACTCACACATTACGCCAGCTTTCTCACACTCACACACACAATGAGCTTTTCCCACATGTGACTCAACCAAAAGACCCTAAGACACAAAAGGCTTTATGGTTGTGTGCAAATCGGCCTCTCAATGGCCGCAAACAGATAAAAGTATCTCTTTTTCCGTAAACTCTGTCGCAAACAGATAAAATTTAAAAATTTCAGTCAAAAATCATAAGCCGCATTCATATCAAACACACCTTAAGTAAGTTTACTGGCTACGCAGATTGTAGAAGCCTAATCACATCTAAACTATTGTTGGGTACCCGTAGTGGGTTATCTGTGACGACTGGACAGCGAAACCTCCGCGGGAGAAGTTAAAAGAGCTGAGACTGGCGTTGAGTTGAGTTGGGTAGAAATAAATCTTTTCTGGTTTTTTTTATGTCAACAACACATGATTCTACATGCCCGTAAAAATTCTCAACAATCTTTTTCCCACTATCGTGATCATTGAGCGTCACCATAGATCCAGATGCTTCCGTGAGGTTGATAAAGAAGTTCAGAATTTGAGTCAGGATAATAATATGCTTTTTTCAGGATCTAAAAGGTAAAAGTCGGGCAACTATGTACTTTAACCTTGTGCTACTAAAATAAACCGGATTGTCTTTCTGAAAAGAAATAGCGAGCCGAGGATGAGGCAGTTTTCTCAGGGGATTTCTAATCTTTCTTTTTTCCTTTCAAACAAAAAACCTATTACTATTGCTCAAATTTCTATTTTCATCTAGTTTCGCAGGAAACATTACATGAGTAGAGCAATTCTTAGCAGACCTGACCAAATAGACCGTTCGGCTCGATACAACACGGATCTGAATAGGATATGGCATGGCTGGCTCGAGTAAGTTGACGTGCTATGTTGGCCCATGTGCCTGCTCTCTGACCAAGGCATAACACGAAGATGGGTTAGCCATGGCAGCTTAACTCGGGTATGCTTAGCCAAACGGACCACCGATAGCCCGTTAATTTTATTGTCAGTCATAAGTAATTTTACTCTTAGTCACAGGTAATTTTTCTACTGGTCGTTGAGTCGCAAATATTTTTACTGCCAGTCACAAATAATTTTACTGCCAAATCACCGATCCGTGCTCTGAAGAGTAGAGTAACCTTATATAAATAATTTTATTACTAACCGTAAATAATTTTATTACTAATCGTACGTAATTTTAATTAATCGTAAGTAATTTTACTATATTAATATAGAAAAGTTATTGTGCGTGCTGTATCGGCCTAAACACGGCATGCGCAGTTGGGCCGGATCGGTGTAGGCTGTTTACTGTTTATATCAGATCTCTCTGATCTAGACCAACAGGACTGTGTGGCTCGGACCGGTACATTTGGGCCGGTCTAAATCTCGGCGCACTTTGCCTCGAGGACTCCGCATATCGGCCGTCTATCTCGATCTGAACGGTACAAAACGTGGCCTCGCCATCCACCTGTCACCTCGACCTCTAGCCCTACACCCCTCTTATACCAAACCTCCACCGCCATGTCCACCTCCGTCTCCGTCTCCGCCGCAGCCACCGCTTCCCTCCCACCCCTCGCCCGACGCCGCTCGCCGCCGGCATCTAGATTCCCGGCGATCAGCCACCGCATAACACTCCGCTCCAGTCCCCATCTATTCTCCTCGGCACCCTCCCCCATTCTCCCTGCCGCTGCTGCCATGGCCACCGACGGCGCCGCGCCTGCCCCCTCCGAGGCTGGGTCCAAGAAGAAGCTTCTGATCTTCGACGCCGAGGAGGACCTCGCGGTGTCGCTGGCGAAGTACACGGCGGAGCTGTCCGATAAGTTCGCCGCCGAGAGGGGCGCCTTCACCATCGTGCTCTCCGGCGGATCCCTCATCAAGGCCCTCAGGTTCTTGGCCGGGCATCCTCCCCAAATATCGCGCCTTTCCTGGTTCCTCTGGGGTTCTCGGATCGCGTAAACATCTCTCGTCTTTGGTCTCGCAGGAAGCTTGCGGAGCCGCCGTACCTGGAGGCGATCGACTGGAGCAAGTGGCACGTGTTCTGGGTGGACGAGAGGGTCGTGCCCAAGGACCATGAGGATAGCAACTACAAGCTCGCTTTTGATGGGTTGCTTGCCAAGGTATTCTCCACAAGTTCCTGAATTTATTGTTCTTTCTGCACTGCTGATTCCTCTCATTTAGGCCTTTGCCCGGGTTATTGGAAGAGAGAATTTTGTGGTTTGGAGTGATGAAAACTTGGGAGTTATGCAGGAATAGGATTATGGTAAAACTTGGAGTAGTGGAAAATGGAAGCGAAGAGGTACTTGTGTAAATTATGTGTGACTACGGATTGCATTGACAAAAATTATGGCCTCTTGGATGCTAGGATATTGAATTCGTGGTGTCTTCTTGTTACAAACATTTGGTAACGGGTTATCTAGCTTTACCATGATATCTTTTGGATAAAATTGGAGCTGTCTGAGTGTTTTCATGTCTTGTAATAAATTTTGTGAGTATTCGATGAAGCATATGATGTCCCTCACTCTCTCCTTAGTCTCCTATACTCGATGAATACTATTATAATTCTGTGCAACAGATGTGCTTAGACAAACTCTAGTAATTAAACTCAACCTATTAATTTATCATACAAATTACAGTGCTACTCAAAATCATTTGCGTATACGGCAGCATGTCATATTTATGTTAAAACTTCAGTTTGAAATCATCTACGCCAATAACATGTGATTCTGGAAAGCATGTTGGCTTGCGTATGAATTGCACGACTTGTCCATTATCCTTTTTTGTTTGTCATCCATGTTAGTCTGAAGTAGCTCCTGAGGATCAAGTGACATTTTTTGGCAATTATTATTATTTTTAAAGTTCTTTAGATACCATGGATCATGGCACTTGAATCTATGGTAACAATTTCTCAAAATGATATGTGAAGAATATATTCAGTTTTTCAAGCTTATGGAAAGTGATTGCAAGAATTTTTTTTGTCTTGTCAACAGTTTAGATGAGTCATTAATAAAAAAGTTGGTGCTTCTCATCCCAGTTCCAGAAACCTCTACTGTTCCCCTTGTGCTTTATGAATTAGCAGCATTGGCTATTTGTGGTAGAGAAGCATATGCAAACCAGCAACCATTATACATTTTGTTCAACACTCGGCTTCCATGATCCACTGAGATGTATTCATTCTCAGATATGTGCCAGGCTCTCGAAATGTACCATAAAATGACCTTATCTACTATATTGGTGTTTATGGAGATATGGGTGACAGCATCAATAAAAATATACAAGTATTCATATTTATGTAAGAATTTGTTGAAGGTGCAATCAGTGATGCGTTCTTTTGTCTAGTCATGCATTCTTATATCTAGTCATTCTATTATCATCAGTTTTCGCTTTTCAGGTCTGTGTAATTTGTTATGTATTAAAAAAAAGTACTTAACTGGGTGCTGTCTTCGAACTTTGTTAGGTGCCAATTCCGACTGGCCAAGTTTATGCTATAAATGATGCCTTGTCAGCTGAGGGAGCAGCAGATGACTATGAAACTTGCATGAAGCAACTTGTTAAGAATGGCGTGATTGCAATGTCACAAGCAACTGGGTTTCCCAGGTTTGATATCATGCTTCTGGGAATGGGACCTGATGGCCATATTGCCTCTCTGTTCCCAGGCCACCCTCTTGTTAATGAGAACCAGAGGTGGGTCACCTACATCAAGGATTCTCCAAAGCCGCCACCAGAGAGAATTACATTTACATTTCCTGTGATCAACTCATCTGCATATGTTGCAATGGTGGTCACTGGTGCTGGGAAAGCTGGTGCAGTGCAGAAAGCACTTACAGACAAGCAGACTTCATCTGATTTACTGCCTGTTGAGATGGCTATACTTCAAGATGGAGAATTCACCTGGTTCGCTGACAAGGCAGCAGTGTCAATGTTGAAGAACAAGTGAAGCCCATGGTGACATAAGCTTGAAGCTTTGTCTTAAATAAAGGATCCAGGGGGCCTTCGTATTTGCATTCCTCCTTTATGGATCACCTGTAAGGGAAACTTGAGCAATTATGTAGTATATTGTTAAGAGTAATGTATTTCAGACACAACCTCGTTTCCAGCTTTTATTAAATAACCTTTTCTGGGGCATTGCTCAACAAGTGTTTAGATTAAACTTTTGCTGTTAATTGTTATAGTTCCATGCTCAAGAAATGCAATGCTCGTTGCATTCTGTTACTGTCATGTCCCAAATTCCAATTATGATTCTAACGCTTTGTGCCAGTTCAAAGGTAACAGTGATAAAACTCATCTGCATATAAAGCTTTTCCAGACAAACAGAGTTCATCTGATGCGCTTCCTATTCAGGTGGTTTCACTTCAAGACGGATAATTCACTTGGTTCACTGACAAGTTCAGCAGTGGTGTCAATGTTCCGGAACGAATGAGGCTCTGAGCTTCCATCTTAAATAAATGACCCAGAGGGCCTGCATGGTTGCAGCTGTTCTACTCCTACCTGGAGACTCCGAGCCCTTATGTATTATATTATTCAGAGTGATGTGTTTCAAGTACTTTCAGTTTCCAGTTGAGAATATAACCCCTTTTTGGGTGGGTGGGGTGTTGGGGGTGGGGGGGTATTGCACTGAAAATATCTTGATCAGTTGTCAGTAGCTTTAGTTAGTTTCTACTGTTAATATTGTTCCATCCATGTTTCCCTCTTAAGACATTGCATATTCTCCCTCAGTAGATAAATATAAGGCATGTGACAGTGAAATTGAGAAGGTATGAGAGAAAATAACTTAGATACCCCTTGTGATTTTCTTGGAAAGATGAGAGAATACTTTGTGTGAGTGGTAATAAATAAATGCTTAACGTTGAGAGAAAATAAATAGGGGTTTGGTAGAAAGCATATTATTAAATCTACATGCAAGCCTTCTATTTTTTTTTTAACATGTTCATCCAAACTATAGACTTCATATTTTTCAACGGAGGGAGAGTATTTTACTGCATTTGCAAGCCTGACTTACAGTTCAGAACTTCAGACCAGCACTAGTTTTGCTCTTTAGGTCTCCTTCAGCTGTTTGACACATAAGAATACGTGATTGGCTGATTGCAATTGCAAGGGGCTGGTGACACTTCAAGATTTATATTTGCAACGTGGTCATCCTTGATACTGATGCACCTGAATTATGCTTGACTTCCATGCTTGGGTAGGAAAGAAAATCCGTAACTGAAGTTGTTATGTTGTTCACAAGTCTCAGAATCCATACTATTCTGCGCGTACGGCACGAACACGAATTTACTCAAGCAGCACCGTTAAGGTAGGGGAAACGAATATTGATTAGCAACATGATCCTTCTACCTAACATAAATCATGCATCGGTTACGTTGTCTGACACTGACCTCGGTACTTTGCTGGTTACGTTGTCCAACTAAATTCTCACACATATGCTCGCCTTAACCATCCTAGCCATCTAATCAAAAGGGCTGTCTGACGAGTGCTACAGAAATTCTGTAGCATTTCATGTAATGACAAACGGTCTTAACCGCTGAGCTATCATATAACGCCATTGCGCACGACTAACTAACAAGCCGGAGATGAGATAGGTTTTTTTTTTATTCTAAAGCAGGAGCTGCTGTCGGAATGGGCAATTTCTTAAGTTCGTTGATTGATTCCGTCCCCGACTGGCATAAGAGCTGCTCATGATTTGGTAGCCCAACCAATGGACACATTCAGAATTGAATGCAGGGAGATGGATCGTGGATGCCCTCGTGCTTCCACGGGCTGGCCGGCCGGACCGACCAATTCGGTCATTTGCATTGCATTTCAGCCATGGTCCTCTTGCACTGTTGCCATCTGCTGCTCCCAGCAACAGCAATCTCTGAAGAAGGAACACATGATGACATGAGGCACCCCCACACACTGCTCCAGTTTCTGCACTCCCAGTTTGCAAGAACCTGACCTAGCCTAACCTAGCACCCCAGGTTCATGTGACCCCTCTCAAGCCTCACATGAGCATGCAGCAAAAGAACATGGCCTGGAATATAGAGGACTCTAAAATCTAGCCTCTATTTTTATTATTATCATACATGTCCATGTTAAATTTTGCTCTGCGTCATGTTGTGGCCAAGGCCTTTGTTCATATAAAACTGAAGATTCAGTTGCTTGCTCTTGGTCTTGGGGACACGTTGCTCGCTGCATGGGGAGCCGTGTCGTTGCTGCTGTTGGGTTCTTGCCTTTCTTTTATTTGCCTTCTTTATCTGCAGAAAATGGCCGAATTTGTGTGAGCTAAGTAAAAACTGCGTAGACACGGTAAGTAGAAGATCAGAAGATCATTCATCTTTCGCGGCCGTCGAAAAAGAGAAAGGTAAAGGTGTTACTGAAAATGGAGTGGTTATAATTGCCTGAAAGACCTGACCAATCGATGTGCTTTTTTGTTATAAGGTTATGTGCTTTTGGTGCCTGCTTTGGTGCTCAAAGGAATCCAGGTAGGGCATACAAGATTTTGCTTGAAGGTGAAAGTGCCAAGTGCTAAGGATCAACCTTAACTAGAACACATGAAATATATATCAAGTTACTGGTCCTATACATTCATGATTATCCTTGTCAATCTACTTTTCACTATCATAATGATCGACTTTCAACAATTATGACATGGCCGTTAGATCCAACATGTTCATCTACCTAAAGACTTGATGGTTTTTTTTTAGAAACCAGATAATACCTAGCTTTTACAAGCTAAGAAACTTGGTACTATAATGTAAAAGATAGATATTTGTGTATTCTAATATTGTATATTAATATAAACCAGAAGATACTTTAAAAATAAAATTTAGCGGTGTTACTAATAAGTAGAAATCGATCACATGATTTCGCTTCGCCTACAATAGAAGATTTTCCAAAGCTTGTGTTGAACAAATGATTTTTATAGAAAATTTGCAGCTATTAGACAAGGCATGTACGTTGTTATCATGGCATTTTTTGTCATCTACCATCAATGTGTGTTTGGCCTATTCTTTGGTCGCTCATTGACGTCTTTCAACAACCGTGTTGCCCAAAGGACGGGAAATACATTTCGTTTTTCTAAAACAAAATTATTAGGTTGTGTGGAACAAAATCTGATCCATTGACAAATTGAGATTTTCCACGAGTTGAACGTGTCAGCTAAAAAGTCAATTCGTCTCGAATACGCCCATGCCGTTGGTAACTTCACACTTTGGTCTACGCAAAACTAGCATGGGAATAGGCTAGGAAATGGTGAAGAAGTGGCTGGGGATCTCATAAGCATATCCTGAATCAACGGCGTGGATTTCCTCTGATCTACTAAGCCCCCGTTCAAAACGACTTTTGCTGATAACGTTTAGTTAATGTTGTTGGTTTTTAACTGAAATAGGTACTGTAGCGGCTGTTAGTTTTTGGCTGATGTATTAAATTAAAGAAAAAAGAGGGAAAACCCGTTGTATTTTTATGAACAATATAAAGGAAAGAAAAGCAGTGTTAAGAAACTAATACGCTCAAAATAGCTTTCGACTTTTACAAACTAGAGGCCTAAAACCAAAAACCGTTTTGAACGGGTCTAAATGTTTGACTCAAAATTCACACTCTATCTTTTAGCCAAAATGTTTGAGAAAAAACCCACTGGAAGTCTCTCGACTGTCATATTCAACATTATATTTTGAATTAAAAAGTCATCGATAACTCTCTACATGTAAAACTACCTTGCACAAAGGGAGTGCATACACATGTGTAAGATTGGCCAAGAACGAAACCGGATAAAAAGCAAAAGTAAAAATCAAGATTTGTAAATTATTCAGCCAATTTCCTTTTGTAAAAAAAACATAAAAAAGAACCCAATCAGATAAACTTCTTCAAAAGTTGAGCTAAAAACTCATAAAGATTCATGAAAGTAGTGTTCAATATTGAAGAGTCGGATTTTTTTAAAAAATAATCATTTTTCATTAATATTACATAAATATACCGTTGATTACCAAAATCATAGAAATAATCTCCTATCACTAATCCAAATAGGGACAGACTCCTGTCGCCATTTGAAATGGCAATTGACTTACGTGGAGTCATGTGTGGCAGCGTGGATGGCTCTATCGCCAATTGGACTCGCGACAGTGTTTTTGTCACCATTTTGATTGGCGACATAAACATTGTCGTCATTTTGATTGGCAACAAAGCTTTTTTTAATAAAAAATCATTTTATACTTATCTTTGGTAAATGTACCGTGCTTAAAAATTTATAAAATAATCCTCCATCGCCATTTGAACCTAGGGCGGAGTGCCGGACAGAAATGCAAACTTCTGTCACCATTTGAAATGACGACCGAGAGATCAATCGTCAATAAAAATGGCGGCAAAACCCTCACACCCTCTGTCGCCTCTTGAAGACCAGAGAACACGTCGAAGTTCATTTCAATTCAGTACAAATAGACAAAGGGGGAATATTAGAGGAGAAGAAAACTTGGCTGGCAGGGCTAGAATTTGCAGGCATGGGAGGAGACGATGGGCACATGCTAGGTTTTGAGGGTGACTCTTACCTTGAAGACACGAGCATCTATAGTCCTCTAGACCCCGCACCCCAAGCCCTGATCTACCGCTCAATACTAGGGAATCCTACACCCCTAGAAATCCACTCCGCGACTATGCACACATCCTCGAGCCCTATCCGAAATGCAAGTACGAACTTGACGTGGTGGTCCAGGTTTCTGACGACAACATGCACTTAGGATGTCAATTCTTTCACTGCCCACTGTTCCTAGTAAGTAGTTCATTTACTACCTATATCTCCACACATGCACCGCTTGTAATCACCTCGTGTTGTCTACAGACCATGGATTGCAAGTTCATCGAGTAGGTGAATCAATCATATGATATATCTGCTCAGGTTTACATCCATACTCTCCAAATCCACCTGGAAGAGTTGCGGGAGCAGCTCCGGACCAAGAGAGCCAACAATGACGAGCTTCACATGCATCATGGAGAGGAACAACGAGGAGTGGTCCACCTCGACAGCGACTACCACTCGCATTGTTGCTGCATCAACCCCAACTATAATTGTGCTTGCCACTACCACGACAACTAGCCATGTCTATGTCGCCCTAATGACTGCCACTCTATGTGGATGCCCTACGATATACCCTTTTTGCCTTAGGGGAGTTCCCCCTCAAGGCCTACTAGAATTATGTTCGTCAATGTCATTTCTGCTCTTCAAGGGCCACATGGTGCCATTTTTGTTTTATGAGTTATGCAATTTTAAATTCCACAAGGCCTGCTGTGTTCTTGCGCAATGTTTTACAATAAGCAACACTTTTCTAAGTGAAATGACCACACATACCTACTTTTGTCAGCATGTTGCTGCCACGCGATGGCTTTTCTCAGTGAGTTGGCAGCTCATCTATGATTATCATGCGAGTAAATGCTGCCCTAACTTCTGCAGCATTATATTGCCAAGGAACTACACAACTACTTCCATCTACACTACGTTGGTAGTTTAGTTGAGTTTGATTCTTACTCCTATTAGGATGCGTCTTACAATATTTTGCATGAGAGACCAGTGAGGAGGTACCATTCTTTTGTGAATCACGTTTGAGCACCCGAGAGCAATAGTTACACTTAGCCTTGTTCCGATCATCTTCAAGTCGTGTGAAGTGGCTCCACTCCATTGTAGAACTCATTTCTTTCTTGCCAGTGTTTCGGACTTAATTGGGTCCAACAGCTTCATCACTGCCCCATGTTAAATGAACCAGCAATAGGAAGCACCCCTATATCATCAGAGTCACACATCTGCAATTGCCAAAAGAAGTAAAGAACAAACAAATTAGCAATTAGCAATTGAGTATTGACAGTGAAAGATTGACAACTGAAATGGTGAATAGAATTGAAAGGCATCATCAACATGCAAATATGGTTAATTGGTTATCAACATCAACACATATGTACATAGTGAAATGGTGGATAGAATTGAAAATTTTGCCACAAGTACATAGTGAAATGGTGGATACAATTGAAATGCACCATCAACATGCAAATATGGTTAATTGGTTATCAACATCAACATATAAGTTTGTACAACCACAAGAGCAGTAGAATAACATCTTCCTCTCACATGAGTATGCATGTAACACAGCCCTTTCAGCTGTTTGATGCAATAAATTTTCTATTTTTCTTTTCTAGCAAGGAGAGACTAGTAAACTGCAGTGATACCAGTACAGTCTCTATCTTTGAAATGTGGCCAAATGGCCAATCGCAACTAACAAAGTAGCAAACTAGCAAAGTACCAAGTAGCAATTAGCAACCGGTAGTGAAAGATTGACAAGAAAATTTACATTGCACGATCCTATTGACTCCGGCGGAGGCACGCAGATGCAGGGGATCTGAGGTAGGTCGGAGCCGTCTGGACTCTAGAGGTTGGAGCTTGGACACGGTGCACCCGTGTCGGCGTGGCGCCGTGTGGCGACTGCGGCCCGTGTCGTGTGGCGGTGCGGGGATCGGCGAGCCGCGATCGTGTGGCGCGGCAGATCGGCGAGCCGCAGGCGCAGGCGCAAAGTCGCAATGGTGATCTCGCGGAGGCGTGGAGCGGCGAAGGCCGGAGGGAGCCACCTAGAGGATGGTCGCTAGTCGCCTCAAGGGATTGTCGCCTTGTCGGTTGTGGACTTGTGGTTGGTGGTTGCTGGCCGGCTGCCTAGCTTGCTACCGTTAGGAGCTAGGAGGATCTCGCATGGAGATGGAGCAGGCGAGCACGCCGAGCAAGAGTAGCTGTCAGTCGTCAGTCGCCCGATGGGGATTAGGGAGAATGGAATGGGGAGGAGATTGCTTTTGCTAGGGTTAGGGTTTATATTTAGAACTTCTTCACTTGGGTCTTGGATCTGGTGGGCTGGTCTATCATCTGTAGGAGAGTAGGAATGGGGAGTTGGGGTGTCTTGGCCTCTTGGGTAGGCCGCAGGCTCTTGGTGCATGACCGCTCACGCATAGGCCCAACTATGGCTAGACCGCTGACCGCGAGAGGTATTGGCAAATTCGGTTGCTTCAGTTGTGTCGGTTTTCCACCGGTTTTTTATCGAAAAAACAAAAAAATTTGATTTCTGAAACCATACCGAATACCAGTCAAATCGAGTTGATCATTATGGTACGGTTTGTTCGGTTCGGTTTTAAAATAAACAGCCCTAATTATTCCTATAATATTTTAGACGACAGTATATTTATGTAATATTATTAAAAAATAGATTGTTCCAAAAAATTATGGAGAGTTGTGTGTCCTATAGCACATGGACCGGTGGTAGGTCTATCGTCCATGCCCCTCTCACGGACGCTCGGGGCCCACATGGCAGGTCCGAACAGGACCCGTTTAAACGCGCACGGCACCCACCTACTCCTCTTCTCTCCTCTCCTTGTGTGGCTTTATTGGCGTCACATGCTCTCTCTCTCTCTCTAGTCTCCATCTCTCTCTTTGCTAAAAGCTTATGAGAGGGAGAGTTAAAGCGGAAAAAAACTAAATTAACCCACACTCTGTGACCACACGGCGACGCCGTACGGCGGCGGCGAGATCCTGCGGCGGCGGGGATGGCGCCGCGGAGGCGGGGCCGGGGAGTGGCGCTGGTAGTGGCGGGCAGTGATTGGGTGGGTGGGTTTGGGGTTAGGTGGGTGAGAGGGACATGAAGGCCCTGCGGCGATCCAGCACCTCGTCCTCGTCGTCGCCGACGGCCGCGTCCTCCCCGCCGTCGTCTTCGTGGATCCACCTCCGGTCGCTCCTCGCCGCTGCCGCGTCGTCGTCGTCATCCTCCTCGGCGGCGGCGGGGAGCTCGGTGGCCGTGGCGTCTGCTTCGGCGGCGGCCGCCTCGTCGTCGTCCTCGCCCGCCTCGTCCTCGCCGCTCTCGGATCGGTGGGTTACCCCTTCGGATTGGTGAAAGACGGTGTCTAGGAGTAAAAATGCATCCTTTTCAGTTCTTACATAAGGTTTTTCTTGTGGGAGCTTTTGATTTGATGCTGTGGACTCTGGCCTAGTTTGTTTGTGATGGAATTGGTGGCCTGGAAGCCACTTAGGTGCTCAAGTTAGGGTTTTTATGTGCTTTGATCCAGTCAAGTTTTAGATTGCAGCTTAGAGTAGAGTACAACGTGGAGTGACAGCTTGGCTTATCACCCGTGTGCGCGCGGTGAATTGACTGTGCATTCAGTCAGTTGCCACTACCATGAATGAATTAGTAATTGCAGTGGTATGCTTAGTCTCAAGGTGCCTCCTTTTTTAGTTTATGTATCTAAGTTGGGGTCTGATGGGCTTTTGTTCTAGTCTTGTGGTATTGTTAGTGGTCAAATTACAGCTTGCACAATTGCCTCAAGTATTAGTTCATGTTGTGGATTGGATTGGTGATTTGGAGGCACCCCCTGTCCCCTAAGTAGCAAACGTAGTTCCTATAAATGATATTGATGCTGAATACGTTCTGTTTCTATTTGGTTTGGGAGTGAAGCTATCACACCATGAATGTTACCTACAAAGTCTAGATAACTCCTTCCATGCATTCGATCATTGTACTCACATCGAGTTATGGGTCGGTGTGAATCATTAGCAAACCGTTTGTCAACCCCACTTTTTCTTCCCCTGTGATCTGTCCATACTGTATACATTTAAGTTTTACTTCTTGTCATGTTGCCTTTCAGCTTATTTGTTTTCAGGAATGTAGTGTTATAAAAAACTGATCACACTTGCACTTTTCATTGAAATCATTTCATATAAGCTGGCCTGGGGCCTCATATAACCGTGAAGCAATGCCCACAATTTTTTCCCTGTCCCATCACTTCTTCTGAATGTGACATAGTGTAGATGCAACACTTTGTAAACAACATGCACTTCCAATTTCCAAATCTTTGCTTATGCTCCGAGTCCGACAAAGTTTTGTAGACTAGGCATTAGTTAGTCCTGATCACTAAAGATTTCCACTTGAGCTTGAACTTATGTGTTATATAAATGAATGTAGTATTTGGCTATACATGGTTAGTTCAGAATATGGTAGGACACAACTAACCTGATTAAAATCAGTTCATGCCGTGGATAATAAACCCATCCCGATTGCTGCCCAATTATAGTCTAACATAATTTTCGGAAACAATAACTAGGAGCAAGTTTTACCATATTAAATTGATTTGATAAACTAATCAGCTCACCATTTATAATTTTATCTGTTACATTATTTGATCTACTTTTCATGCATTTCATATTGAATTCATACCTGTGCATTCAAATAATGTGTGAAGTAGCATTAATGAGGACTTGAACCATTCCCTCTTTAGTCTTTAGATGCTATAGCCTATACTGTATAGACCAGGGGATGAAGTATGCACATGGCAGAGTATGTTACTATAGTATTTAACCTGTCAGTTGGTATGCCGATTTTATCTTTTGTTAAGCCATATCTATCTGGTTATGCCATCTGCTAAAAATACAGCAAATCTTTTTTTAGGGGTGGAATTAAATCTCCATGGTCTCGAAGGAAAAGAAAACGAGCACTTTCTCGTCAACAGTGGGATGGTCTATTTTCGGCAAACGGGAAGCTTCGTGATGGCGGAAAGAAGTTTCTGAAGAAAGTTCGCAGTGGGGTAAGTTTAGTTATTCATTTTCACCCATGTTCTGCATGTGTATACAATAGCTTGTCGATCCCTTGTGTTTGGTTGAAGATATAGGCTTATCTGCTACTACTGAAAAATGTTATGCATCCTCTAGTCTAGTTGAACCTACTGAATTAAATGACCCTTTTATATTGTACCAGGGTATCGAACCAGGCATTAGGGCTGAAGTTTGGCCCTTCCTACTAGGAGTGTGAGTTACTTGATCTCTCTCTTTTTTATCTAGTAATTTATAAACATTCATATTTTTGACCAAGTTTGATGTTTTAGCTACACACAATACTTCCCAGAGCACTTTGTTGGTTAATGAAACAGTCAATTGAAAACGAGATTCAGGATACTTGATTGGTTGAGATATTTCTTCAAGATAATGTTAAATGAACTAGTGCTGCATCAGTTTGCATTGGGTTATAGATGACTTTTTTTAAAATATTTGAATCCGGGGTGTTAGTAACTGCATAACAAAATGTTACCAGATTGGTTTTGATGGGTACTTGATACATTAAAAGTGTAGACTTGTCCGGCAAAAATGTGTGTGCTCACGCCACACGTGTACATGAGCTTGTGGTGTCATTTTACGTATGTCATGTCTATGGTGGCTGCTTCTGCAGTCACACTCTTGCCTTCATTATTGGAAAACTAAGTGGCATTTTTAAGTAGTGTTATATTAGGAACATGGCTTATTAACCAGTCAAAATGGAGTACGGAGGATTCAGTACTATTTAAGTTTTGTACTGATCTATCTAGTAAGCATGGCTTAATAATGAGCAACGAGTGTGATGTGGTGGCCTTATCTAGTAAGCATGGTTAATCAAGCTTATAAAGTTATAAGAATGTGACTTTGCAAGATTACTCTCAAATTGTGGTTGATGATAAATGTTATAAATACCATACTACATGTTGAGTGGCTTCTCAGCATGGGATGGTGTCATAGAGTCTGTTCCGATTGTGTAAAGAATTAAAGATGTTGTGTTATCTGCTTCTTATTTTAAAATGCTTTGCAACTTTGTATCCACAGAGACTGACCTTGTTGGTTCTTATCTGCAGCTATGAATTAAATAGCTCTGAAGAGGAAAGGAATATCATCAAGAGCAAGAAAAGGTAATGTATTCATTACTATAAAACTAACAGGCTATTCTTTGATTTAATTGGCCTTTGCTTTGTAGGTTCGTTTGAATGCACAGTTTGTATTAAACATAAACATTTGGCTCAATGTACTATGATTCCATAAAGCATACTAGAACAAATAAGAAGATGTAACACTGCAGCAGCATGTGTTATCTTCTTACTCCCCTGAGTAGTTCAGAAGAGAACAACATTGTGAATTTGTAATTGCCTAAAGATAATGACACTATGGTATTCTAATGTTATCAATATCCTGTCTAATCCATTAAGAATTTGTTGATTGACATGTCTTTTGTTTCAGGAAAGAGTATGAAAAGCTAAGGCGACAGTGTCAGCAAATTCTGAATTGCTACAAGGGAAATGGATTGAAGGCAATAAATGAAGTCAATAATGAGGAATGTTCTGGTTTAGGGTGTAGTGCAGAAGGATCAGAATCACCTTGTTTCGAAGATGACAATGTTGCAAGGGCTTCTGTGTCACTTGAGGAGCTGAAGCCTGAACCCAGTGAGGCCGAGCAACCGGAGAACATGACATGTGTTGTTATAGAATGTATGGAAGAAGGCACAAGTGAGTTAGCTTGTGTAGATCCATGCATGGCAGAATCAGAATCTTCTGATTCTGAATCATCCGATGAAGATGACCCTGGAAGGATATCTGTATCTGCTGAGGAGAATTGTGATCCAGATCGTAAATTTAACAGGAGTACTTCATTTAAGTCAGATTTTTTAAAGTCTAGCAGAACCTCAGAGGACTTCATCACATGGCAGCGAATTATAAGGTTGGATGCTATCCGGGCAAACACAGAATGGATTTTGTTCTCTTGTAACCAGGCTGAAGTCGCCAAAGAGAAAGCATTCTGGTCTGCAGCATCTGTTGGGTTGAAAGATTATGACCATTTAGAGCCCTGTATGATTTATCATGCTGCTCGATTAGTTGGCCTTCTTGAAGCGTATGCGGTCTATGATCCAGAAATTGGTTACTGCCAAGGTATGAGTGATCTCTTATCACCAATAATTGCGGTGATGGAGGAGGATGATGAAGCATTTTGGTGCTTTGTTGGTTTCATGAGGAAAGCCAGGCACAACTTCAGGCTTGATGAGGTTGGAATAAGAAGGCAGTTGAAGATTGTCTCCCAGATTATCAAGCGTAAAGATTCACATTTGTATAGGCACCTGCAGAAGTTGCAGGCTGAGGACTGCTTCTTTGTATACAGAATGGTAGTGGTTCTCTTCAGGAGGGAGCTCACTTTTGAGCAGACTGTGTGCCTTTGGGAGGTTATGTGGGCTGATCAGGCAGCTATACGAGCCAGGATTGGGAGGTCCACCTGGGGAAGGATAAGGTTGCGTGCTCCGCCAACCGACGACTTATTGCTTTATGCTATTGCAGCTTGTGTCCTCCAGAGGAGGAAGCTAATAATCGAGAAGTATAGTAGCATGGATGATATACTGCGGGAGTGCAATAGCATGGCCGGGCAGCTAGACGTCTGGAGGCTACTGGATGATGCACATGACCTGATTGTTAACCTTCATGACAAAATCTGATCTGATGGAAGCACTTTTCTTTGTTCTTGCGGTAGAACAAACATAGGCCTCGTCAATTTTTTGAGGTATCTTCGCTACTTTTTGAAAGTGTTCAATTATCTGTGGTTCTTTCCCGGCACAGAACCCACTTCTAGGTATAGAGAATGTTTAAGTTGTAACTAAATTGGGGACAGTGTCCTCGCATAAGAAAAGCTGAAACACTGTTTGATGTCACTGAGGCACTGTAAACTATTCATTGTTTAACCCGCTATAGGCAAAAACAGATTTTTCAGGGATGGCACTTCATCCATTTTATGCATCCATGCTCAAGCTATAAAGTAATAACCAATAGAAAAGTGTTGTGTGTATGACCGGTGAATGTAAAAAAGTTCTAGTTCGCATCCATGCTTCCAAAATGCTCTACTGTCTTGTTGCGTACATGGGAGTATGCAAGGAAATTCTAATGTCTTGATGCTGTAAATGTTTTGAGCTACGTCTCATGCTCTAGTTTTTGGGGTCCGTTTCAGTTCTTTTTCAGTAAGGCTGCTGGTTGACACAAATTTGACAAGTGTGCACTTAAGTGGCATGATTAAATAATTAATTAAACAAGAGCAAGTTCAAGGCTTTGCTAAGAAAAGCAAGTTCTCGGACATTACCGCGGTGTGTTGTCATTTTTTTTTTCGCTTAAGAGCGTAATAAACCGAGGTGGCGCAATTAAATAAGTCGATGCGTTCTTTTTCATGCTAAGTTAAATAACTTGCTAAGTTAAAATTAAAGTTTAATTTACGGACTAGACTAAGTCCTGGTGACAAAATCCAAGCAAAGTCAAGGACTCATGGTTCAATTTACTCTGACTTTTATAATTATAGTTATTTATATTTGCAGCATGCTTTGCATATAAGAACTTACTAATGACAGCGCTTTCTTTTCTTTAGTTTCACCGGTTATCTATTTGCAATGGATTGCTTGATCTTCCGTATAAATTTTGCCTTGCTCACTTTTTGTTTTTAGTAAATGCATCCCATATTTTGCCTTGCTCACCTTTTGGTTTTAGTAGATGCATCACATACCTCTAAATTCTTACGATTGTTTGACTAAGTTTCATAAATTGGAAACTAATCTTCGAAAATCAACTCACCCTAGAGTATCCGGGATACAGATTTTGGGCTTTGCTAGATCTATTTTAAGGAACCTAATAAACTTAGGATCCCATTTTTCTTATACCAGGCTACACTGTTATTTATTCCCCAAAGAGCTTATTTGTGATGAGAAACTAGTGTCGCCCAACAATCCAAAGGACAATTAACACAGCTAGAATGGGAACAATCACAACAATTGGCAACAATAAAAGTAGATGAACAATGAACACAAGAGAAGAGAATAGAGCAATCTTGTATAGTTTTCAAGGAAAGCTCGGAATTCTTTTGCTAACACTTCATCATCGTCGTTGTCATGAAAGGTACGGGCCCTGTTGTTGGATCCAACACCATGTGGATCAGGGTTAATGTTGTTCGTCACGGATCTGCCGGAAATAGCACCAGCCCCGGCATTGGCTCTGTGGAACAGGCATCAGGCTGGAGACTGTTCAGAAATTGGTAGTCGTAGCTATAATCGGCGTAGATCAATCACATGAATCATGAACACCAGGGATATACAGAGACAATTGAAATCTTTATTATCACCAGATTGGTTCTTCTTGTATATAGGCTTGTCTATTTATAGTTAAAACTTCTCAGGGGTAGTTTCGGTATTTGCCCACAACGCAACCTACTAGGTTTCGTAACACTCCCTCTTAGACGAATACAACGACATGCACATGCCTCGTTAAAAACTTCTCCCAAAAACCCAGGGGAAAAAAGGATGGAGAAAAGAGTACATCGCATCCGTTTTGTATGTCGCATTTGCTGCCTCATTAAAAACATTCATGTGAGAAAACTTCAAGAAAACTCACAAAGAGAAAAAGAGTACGACATTAGATCTTCAATATCATATATGTCTTCCAGTCTTAAATAGGGGCTATGGTTCAGTGATTTACTCTCCCTGAACCTTGTGACTCGCTAAGTCATCTTATCCCTATGGCTCGCACACACTTCTGAAAGCTAGAGGCTGGAAGAGCTTTTGTAAATATATCTGCTAGATTATCACAAGACTTAGCTTTTAATATCTTTACCTCTCTATTCTTGTAGAGTTCGTGAGGATAAAAGAATTTAGGAGCAATACGCTTCGTGATATTACTTTTAATATAACCCATTTGCATCTGTGCCACACAAGCTGCATTATCTTCATAGATAATAGTAGGATTATAAATGGTGTTTATATCACATGACTTCTTGATGTGGTTAATCATTCGCCTGAGCCAAGCATATGCTTGGGAGGCTTCATACCATGATATGCATATGCCTCGTTAAAAACTCCTTCTAAAAACCCAGTGGGAAAAAAGAATGGAGAAAAGAGTACACAACACACGTTAAATTATATTTCATCTATTGCCTCATTAAAAATCCTTCACGTAAGAAACCCAATGAGAAAAGCTCACTAAGAGAAAAAGAGTACGACGTTTATCTTCAGGATCTATAAACTATTTTAGGATTTATTATGATCTTCAAGACATTTATCATGTCCATCGATTAGACTTATACTGATAGGTGGTAAAAAACTTCAAGGTAGTGATCATCAAGTCAATACCTTCTAGATTAGACTAAAGTCGAGATTTTCTGAATCTTATGTATAACTATAAAGGTTTAGCATATGCTCCCCCTGAAGACAACTTCCGGTGAAGTCTTATTATTTCAAAGCCTTTAATACATTTTAAGAAATGAGTATAGGCCAGTATATTGTGAGTATATCTACTGGATTACCACAATGTATAGTCTTCTACACATTTGTCTCACTATTCATCTAGATAAGGAGACGATAAAATAATTTGAGGACAATATACTTAACTTTCCAAAATACCACTTATCTATATGTGCGACACAAGAAAATTTTATCAGGATGTGGGGGTAATCAATTGCAATGCCACATTTCTTCAAGATATGATTTATCAAAACCTTTCAGGGTCTTAGTATTTAGCAACCATATTTGAGTAGTACTATACGACCAAGAGTCTGTTCTGCAGAACTGAAAGTATGGTCATACCACCATAGAGTCAATATAGCTAGTCTTAATATTTTGGCACTAGGGGGATTAATAAATTTGCCATTAACACCAATGTATATGATACCTTCATGTTAATAAAGGATATTGCCACTCCATCAGCTTCTAGTAGGAGATGCACTTCATATGTGCTTATGTGGCACACTTCTGCATCTGAAATTCATGCTAGTTTCAACAATGTAAAATTGAATTAAAAAGGTAGATATGGATTAAAAAAGATAGATTTGATAGTTCCTTCGATTGGTCATTTATATAGGAAGTACTGCTAAAAAAGCTAGCCTGCTTGTTTTCGGCCTATCTAGAAGCTACACCATTAGCCATTCTGGCCTACCAAAACAATACCATCTCGCAGGCAACATGCACCATCGTATAGTACAACCGCTACACATTCCGGTGTCCTTCATCTTCATCCTCCGGCCTAGGCCTAGTCAGATTTGCCATCCGAACTCAGCATGCACAGTGAATGAAATGTTGCATGGCCTACTATCACTTGTACCGTACGTTGTTCCTAAAAAAAAACGATCACTTGTAACATTTGCTCTTGTGACTAGCCCAACATCCACATGATCAAACAACAACAGGGATTATCCATTGTAGCTCCGTTTGAAACGCAGGGATTTCACAGGGTTCCAAGCTGCCTATATATATACCTATATATATCTATCCTTTAATTCCCTAAAAAGGAATCGAGCCAGCTAAAGTAAATACTAGCTATGTCTATATATATACCTATATATATCTATCGTATCCTGTAGCAACATCTCACTAGCTATCACCATCCATCCATTTGCAAAAGTAAATACTACAAAGCTCTTAGATCGAATGGAAGAACTCCAGATACGATGGAGTTGGTAAGTAATCCTTGTCAAACCGTTGTCATGCTTGTCACAGCCCTGCCTCCATGGTAACAGCTATGTCTCCCACGCACGCACTCGCCTGATTTTTTTTTCTTCTGTTGTGGACGTTGGCCGTGCATGCATGGGGGCTCCCTTAACAGAGCTCACCGCACTTGCACACTGTTCTAGCTGATCAGCTTTGCACACGTCTGACTGGATAAGCTCGTTCTAACAGTGCTTTCCACAGCCATCGTCTTACTGCTAAACACATAACATGTCAGATCAAGCCACTAGCTACACGATGTTTACACTTAGTGCCTACATTAATTGTACTAGTGCTTAAATACTACTATTGCATTGATCTAATATTAGATGGTTCTTTTGATCTGATGACTTATGTCTTAAATATTTAAATTTTGGCTGTTCGCGAGAGGCAGTACACAAAGGCAGTTCTACCGATCCCGTCTTGACAAAACGTATTATTCAAAAGTAAGTTACTGTAGAGAGTATAAGTATAAGTCAATTTTAAGAAGAAAAAAACCTGACCAGTATTATTGGGCATCTGGTACTAAGAACCTGAAATTTGACTGTACTTGCTCGGATACGCCCAAGAGAGCATATATTCCCCGCATTTGACTACGGGTGAGAGCATTTTTCTCGGTGTGCTCATGTGATAAGGACATGCCTGATCTTTAAATTGGATGTGTATTGCTTCTGGTCGAGACAGTGGCGCAACTGTTGAAACGAATTTCCAATAGTGAGACGTACTTAACCAACAGTCAGAGAGGTGCACTGAGCGTCACCAGCTGGGTGTTGACAGGCTAGTGTCTGGATGCCGATCCGGTACCGTGTCCGGACGGAACCCAATACAAAAAGATAATTTAGTATTTGGTATGAAATCCGGTCGATACAGGATACGATAGCAAAAATGAAAAGACTAAGATCTGATCAAATAGTGTCGGTAAATGGTAAAGTGAATATCCGACAAGTAAGTTAGTACTTCAATCGGTCTAGCTCATCAACCATCATTGACATCAACCGGTCTAGATTTTATTCGAGTCCTAACCTAACTCCAGAATCTAGATACTCTAGCCAGTCACCACCAATCCTCTCTGCTTATGTTGAACTTGCGTATGAATTTATTAGTTTTCGAATCTATATATAAATTTATCTATTTTTGAACTTATGTATGAATTTATCGCTTATGTTGAACTTGTATTGTGTCGGGTATCGTACTTAAGTAATGTAGATAAATTTATTGCTAATTAAAAACTTGAAGTGATTGTGGTATGATTCTGTGTATATTTATTTATGTATGCACGTATTATCTGTCTATATTATCCATTTTCGATCTGAAACTATCATGTATCTATCCCAATGGTATTGTACCCAAAACTCCGAATACTTCGAATTCGTATTCATATCTAACTCCGATTCTAATAAAAAAAATATGGGTTATGATATGATATAAACAGTATCCTTTTAAATCTGATCCGATTACACCCCTGCTAACGTGGTTGACAAGAGCCTCAGGTTTAACAAAAGCACCAAACTTCTGAGTGCTTAGATGCATCAAGCCTCCGTGCTGAGAACATTCGAGACAGCTGCACATGATGGGCGTCAACCTCTCCAACTTGTCCATCAGCTCTGTCATTTCTCAACCATCTTCTCCGAAGTTTCCCTCAACTGATTAATTATGATCGTGTTGGGTAAATTGTGACCTCGTATCGGGTATCCTTCAGAGGGACTCCCGAGTTGCTTAGTATTATGTCTTTTAGACATTTGATTCGACCAACTTCCCTAGCTTAAAAAGTGATTTCTTCCTAAAAGAGAACATGAGAATGATAGTTTTCTTTCATGCGTGGACATCGAAACGACTGCCTCAACTGCTGATGAACATATGTGCAAGTTGTGGAGCTAGGGCCTACTACATATTTCCTTCTGCTTTTCCTCACTCTGAAGTCTAATCTGCTTTTTTTCTTTAAAAAAAAAGAAAGAAGTCTAATCTGCCTTCAGATTTGGTATGAGTTTTACTGTAGAAAGCCTGACCCATCCTTTTCCAGTTCATAGGTTTGTGAGACATCATGTACAGTATGCACAATCTGAAACCCTCTAATCAGAACTGTTTTCAGTCCGCCTCTCCAATCAATCCTATGTTGTGCTTGTCCTGTGATTTTTACATCAATAGTGTCAATTTATCTCTTGTCCGGTTGTGCCCCCTCCCCCTCCTTTTTTTTTCAGAAACCTTCTTGTATGAGTGATGTAGCATGGCTCATGCATGAGTAGGGAAAAACGAGGTTATGTCTGATTTTTAATCAATCACATGTCTTATGGTGTGTATATAGCAATTGGTTGGAACAAGTTTTGTAAATTGCATAGAAACAGTCCAATCTTGCAATTACCATGGTACATATCTTTCTTTTTTTTGCGGGAAGGTACATATCTATTTTCCTATAACCATTTTTTTTTTGAAACCAAATCAATTTTCCTATAACAACCTCACCATTGCAATGTTAGATTTTTAGCGACAGCACATTTGTACACAATTGCTACGAACAACCTATGCAGTTACTAGATCAGAAAGAGCACCAGATTTTTGCTCAATTGAGCTCCTTGGTTCGTCCTGAAAGAAACCGACATGAGGCGAGCAGAGAGGATATTCTGCCGACTCTACATAACGTACTAAAGATCATGCGTCGAATCACCATGGAACAATCCTTTGAACCAATGGATCATAAGCTTCAGAATCGTAGTGTGGCGTGCAACTTGGGCAGGGAAGTGGCACATCAGGGTTGGGCAACTTTTGTCGGGTGGGGATAAGGCAGGCACACGCTTGGGTAGAAATGGCTGCCGAGTTGTTGTCCGCTTTGCCAAGCTGATGGCGTCCTCAGGAAAAAGAAGAAGAGAAGGAATTGGGAATTCAGCGCGAGGAGGCCGACACCTTTTTGGGATGTATATTAACACTTAAATTAGCAATCACTAATTAAGATTAGTACTTTAATTAGCAACCATTAGTTACATGCATGAAGGCCTACCGCATTGTGGCGGCTCGGTAGGCGCCCGAGCCAGGGCAACTCGGCAGCACCTGCCTTGTGGTGCTTACCGAGCGCTCTTGGCTCGGCAGGTGCCTGTCATGCTCGGTAGGTACACGGAAGATGCTAGATTGGTAAAAACGGGTGTTCGGAGACCAATTTTGAAAAAAAATTAGTTATCACGGTGTTATTTGTGAGAACCGTTCCAAAATTTTTAGTGGTAAAAACGAAATGTGTATTATTGATGGCATGACCAAAATTGCACATTGAACAAAATTTTCCCTAGAATCTAAAATCTAGTGTTCTGGTTATGCTTGGTGGTCGTTGGTATACTAGTTAAGTACCTGCTTGTTTGATCATATGAAGCAAGAGAAGCAAATGCGTCTTTTAAATTCTGGATTCCAATATTGATATATGATATTAGGGGTTATTCTTACACCTGTGTCAGCAAAATTTAGCAGGAATAATATGAAGATGGCGACATTGACTCTTTGTAAATAGATCTACAACTCCATTATCATTTTAACTACTAGCATATACATTTACTATTTCACATAGCAGTGTCCACTGGGGTAATATTATCTATCCCCATTTGCCTGGGAGCATTACAAACCGAAATATCACACTTGTTACCTAGCACATATGAAGGTCTTACATTCGCTAGCTACGTACTCAAGATAAGCTAGCGCATGGCGATCGAGCATATACCCATGTGTCGTAGAAAGCCGACCGGCAGCAACGACGTCTCTAAAAAGCGGTAGCGGTAGCACTAGTCTGTCTCTGTCCATCACGTAGGTCTAACACGTCATCACACTGCGCGTCGTGGCCTTGGTGTCACTGCCAGCGGGGCAGCCATCTCACATGATAGCTTCAGGACCTCCGACAGATCCACGCCACGTGTCGGGTCAGATGAAGGAAGCAGCTCGAACTCATGTAGCAGCGTGGCGAGCCAGAATGCCACCGTGGCCATGGCGAGGCTCTTTCCCGGGCAGCTCCTCCGGCCAGCTCCGAATGGCGCGAGCCTGAGGTCGGAACCCATCACGGGGAACTCAGCCGAGCCGATGAATCGGTCGGGCCGAAACTCCGTCGGCTCGGCCCACACGTCAGCATCGTGGGTTATGGCCCACATGTTAACCATCGCAGTGGTGCCAGCAGGGATCAAGAACCCGTCCACGCGTACGTCTGACGTGGCCAGACGGGCCCACGAGAGCAGCGGGCCCGGCGGGTGGAGCCTCAGCACCTCTTTGATCACGGCGTGGAGATAGACGAGTGATGCCGAGTCGGACTCGGCCACGGCCCGGTCCAGCCCGACCACGCGGTCCAGCTCCTCGTGCACCCGGCCCTGAACGTCCTGGTGCAGCACGAGGCGGGCCAAGACCCACTCTATCAGCACGGCCACCGTGTCCGTCCCACGGAACACCATTTCCTGCAAAAATAAGCTTGCACGTATCAGAATTCAGAGGCCGGAAACGGGACATGCAAGGTTGTGCCTAGAGTTTGTTTGGGTTCAGTTATACGCACCCAGAGAACCGCGACCATGTCGGAGTCTGCGAGCTTGTCGCTGCCCTGCAGGGAGAGCAGGACGTCGGTGAAGTCCGTGACGGCGGATGGAGCCGAGCGGTGCTCGTCGATGATGCGGCTGACGAAGCGGTTCACGCGGGGGACGAGGCTGGAGCACCTGGCCCGGGTGTTCTGCAGGTCGAAGAGCGCGAGCCATGGGAGGTGGTCGGACCAGTTGAGCTGGCCCAGCAGGTCGTAGCCTTCGTCCACGAGGCTCCTCAGCTCCCGGGTCTCCTCGCGCTCCTTGCCAGGGTCCAGCTCCATGTCGTACCGCCGGCCGAACACCGACCACATCACGTTGTGCAGCGACGCGCGACGCAGGACGCGCCGGACCTCTAAGCCGCCCGAGGAGGCGTCGTGCAGCTTCACGAAAGCGCTGACCATCTGACGCGCGATCACCGCGCGCTGGGCGCCGGAGGCCGCGATCTGCCATGGGGAAAAGAGGTGGGTGGACGCGACGCGGCGCAGGGCGCGCCAGTAGGAGCCGTGCGGCGCGAACCCGATGGCGCGGTGGAACAAGAGCCCGTACGCCGACTCCTTGATGGGCCGGTCGGCGAACGTCGGGCTGTTCAGGATCTCCCTCGCCACGTCCGGGTGCGCGGCCACCACCACCCGCGTCTCGCCGAGGGAGAACGCCATCAGCCGCCGCGCGCGCAGGCGCGCGGCCGCCGCGGCAAGCTTGCGGTGGGCGAGGCCAGTCATGAGCCACATGCTGCCGATCACCGGCAGCCCCCTCGGCCCGGGGACGACAGGCCCAAGGCGGCCTAAACCCCGCCACGTCCACCACCACCTGCCCCACGCTGGCCCTCCGGGGAAGGACCAGTGCAGCAGGCCAGTGACCAGGCAGACGACTGCGCAAACCACCAGAAAGCCGACAAGGCGGCCCGGGTGATCACCGTCATCGCCGCCGCATTTGGTGGCCAGCGAAAGGTACAGCAGCCAGCTGCCACAGTCCTCAGGAGTTGCCATTAATCACTAGCTAGGCACCTCACTACAGTCCCAGTCGTCTCGCTTGTGTTGTTCCACTAGCTTTGTGTCGAGCGGGGATCCCGAGCTGCGTTCAACTTGAGAGGCAAGGGCGGGGTGAGGCGCCCTTTATAGGCGTTCGGGGAGCAGAAGCAGAAGCGGTAAGCTTGTGGACCTTGCAGTAAGGCCCCTGGGCTGCCGGTGCCAGAAAAGTTTTAATGAAACGGTTTTGTTATTACGAAGGCGATCGAAATTTTTTTTTTCCTCTCCGTCATTTGAAGTTGCTCTTAATGAAATGGCGTTTTAGCGTCGTTTGAGATGGGAGCAGTCGAGCAGAGATATTTTTGCTCGTGTTAACCTCCCGCCGCTACGAGGCAGCCGCAGGTGCTGGCACGCGTAACGAACGGAACGGGCAAAGCTACGGCGGTGGAGGGGACGCCTGGGTGGCGGCGCGGGACCCGGAGGGGCGTGGGGGGCACGTGATGGCCATGCACGGATGCCGCCGGTGGGCAGCGAGAAGCGAGCCACCAGGCGGTCGGGCGGCTAAGCTAGGCCGTCTAGGCACGTCCGTCATGTGACCGCCGTGCGCGCCGTGGGCGGTCGCGCGCCCCCGCGGAATTCGGCCGTACGCCGTCACGCGGAGCTCGTGCGGCGTCATAGGGAGGCAGGGAGGTGACGGGACGTACGCATGATGCTGCTCACCAACCCATGAACCGCTTCGTTCCTCCATGCTGCTTAGTCCATTACCAACCTAGTGCTGTTCCTCTAAAATCGCGAATAATTACGTCAGCTCAGCAAGGGCGACTGTAGGTACGATTACGAACAGAAAAGTTTCACTTAATTTGGGGGTGGAGGGGGAGGCTCTTATATCACCTCACAATATTATCTGAGTACCCCTGATTGGAGGACCACTATTTATTTACCTGACCAGCCACCACTCGAAAGTTCTATAGCCCGGTATGTGGGTTTATCCTCAACAGCACCTCGTGCAGTGTGGTCTTATGCCTCTGACAACAATCGCATCATGGTTATCTCTACGCTTTTTCTCCCACTGACAATAATTGATCAATAGTTATTATCAGGTCTCTCTCTGACAACAACCGATTCCTCGACCGAACGTAAGGAATTGACAAGGCACTTGTTCCAGTGAACAACTGATATCCCTTCGGCACTATTTAAGACTTACAGGAGAAGACGAAGACATGATATCTCAATCAAACAGTAGACAACAGAGGCAAGAAATAGCAAAGGTAGTGCTAGTAGCATCCCCTTTGTAACTGCTCATCAAGAGCACGTTGTAATCCTGACATAGCAATAAATATAGTCCATTTTTTCCTATCTAATACTTATGTGAGGCTCAAATTTCCCTACATTTCGTAAAATCAACGATTTGATCATCGACAGTTGGCGCCGTCCATGGGGAAGAAGCACTGAGCCCCTCAAGATTCTCATCAACATCGCCATTCTCCCGTGTTTCTGTCAACATCATCTATACGATCATAACAAGAACCTAGGATGAGGAGAATTGGTTCGATTTGGTAGACTATGCCGACCTCGACATGGATGGATGTATCTACGCCATGGAACATGACGCCTCCTCGTCATCGTCCTTCATCCCAGGCACACCAGTCCTTTCGTCCAATGAGGTCATTCGGATGGAAGAAGACACACCACCCCTATCATCAACACTCCCTGGGGATTTAGGCTTCCCAACCTTGTTGGAGTGCCCTGACACTACAACAAGTCCGGCGAACTCGATCGAAAAACGTGGCTCCAAGAGCATGTTGCCACAATCCGGGAGTCAGAGTACTCTCAATTCGATCATGAGTGACTGCTATTCGCCAACAGCTCCTATGCATTACAAGAGCCAGCTGACACATAGTTACAATGTCGATGAAATTACCCCAGCGGAAAGCCAAGTGAAACCAATAGCACTCACCATCCAATCGGTAATTCACCGAATCAGGTTGAGTCCACTACATAGTCCTTTGGAAACTATGGTCTCCAATGGTTCTCCGCCGTGGAAGCTCCTAGCCGAAGCAATAGAAGGCTCTCCCTTTGTTTCAATGGGAGTTGCTTGGGATTGTTGGAAGCAAAAAATCAACACAATCGGTGATACTGCTGTAAATACCATGCATGATCCTCCACCATTAGTAATTTTTATTTTATTTTTATTCTAAATTTTAGATATTTAAGGATTTTAATTTGGAATTCATATACAAATAAAAATGCTAATTTTACTTTTATTTTTACTCTAGGTTTGTGTATTGTTGGATTCTACATAACATGGAGTTCCACTTTGCAGTTTTAGGTGGAATCGCATACAACTCCAACTAGTATTTTTTATTTTATTTTTATTCCAAATTTAAGCTATTTAGGGATTTTACTTGGGAGTTCGTATGGAAATCAAATTGCTAATTTTATTTTTATTTTGATTTTAGGTTTTAGGTTTGAATTCGTATACAAACCCAACCACTAATTTTCACGTAAGTTTTATTCCAAAGTTCAGTTTTACTTTGAAGTTCGTATGGAGTTCGTATAGAAATCAAATTGTTAATTTTATTTTAATTTTTATTCTGAATTTTAGTTTTAGGTTTGAATTCATATTCAAATTCAACTACTAATATTTATTTTGAATTTTAGTTTTACTTTGAAGTTCTTTGGAGCCCGTACGGAAATCAAATTTCTATTTATTTTTATTCTGATATAAATCCAACTACTAATTTTTATTTAATTTTAATTCTAAATTTTAGTTATTTTATTGTATTTTATATGAATTGTTTCTTTTAATTTAAACCGTTATAAATTGGGTTTGCCAAACAAATGGCTAGATCTTTTCTCTTTTTCGTCCGTGGAAATTTATATTCCTTTAGAGCGAACGTGATGGTTTCTTTTTCTTCTGTTTGAACAATATAATAGATAGATACAGAGTGTGCAACAATATGAAGCCTGTTACATAGATTCGGGTCAACAAAAAATCGTTACTTGTTCTTCATGTTTTTCGATGTTATTTATTCCGTTGTTACGAAAACAGACATAGCAGCACAACACCTCACCAAACTATCGAGCGTTTCATTTCAATCTGTTTCTTTTTTCTCTCGTATAGGATTCCACGGGCGCAGCATATATAGCACGCTCCTGTACCTAGTTGAACTAACCATGGGCCCTATCTCCGTAGCGACGTAACGTCGACAAGGCCACGACAAAACTGTTCCAACACTCTTCGTGGCGACTTACGTAGAGACAAGAGTAAGCAATTCACCGAAGGAGAATGAACGGCAGGTTGGCGACGCAGGAGACAGCCTACGGTCACCTCAGTACGCTCGCCGACGACGGGGGGTCGTACAGGGACGTGGCCCAGATTCCTCTGTTGATTTCTCGCGCTGAATTGACGCTCAAATCAAAGTGGTTTTTGCATTATTGACCTTTGTTTGCACCAGTGACACATGTCATCCGCACGTGAAACCGCGAGTGTGAAATAAAGCTCAGGGCCTCGCTGTGATTTGCGGGCCGTTGTGTCATGGATCTTATCAGATCGAGGGCCGGGCCCCCGGTATGCATCATAGTCGTGCCAGTTGTGTACCGGACGTCGCTCCCTGATGTCTACTGATCCTGTGCTCCCAGCGCCGGCAAGCACCCTGAGCCCGAGCTCACCGTCGAGTGCTCAGCTTCGATCCTCATGCAGGGGGAGCTAGCGAAGCATCTACCAGTCGTGCCCAAGTGGCACAGGCGGACAGTGACGCGATCCATTTCACCGTATGATCGATCGATCTTTGATCTTTGATCGGGAGGTCCGGATCGGTACGTGGGAAAACCATTGTACGAGCTATAGCTATAGCGGGAGCAAAGGTACGAATCTTGGAGCCGATTGGGCCGTGGGTCGACGCCGGAATCGCTCGGTGCGCCAACGGAGAACAGGTATCCAGCTAAAAGTGGCGTGGGTGACGACCGCGTGCTTGACGACGATCTCTACTACCCTCTCGGCCAGACACGGAGATGCCACGCCCAAGAAGACGCAACGCAACGCACATTAGTAGCTGTTTGTCCCGGACAGAATATGTCCGTGCTATATTCTGCAATTTTGTTAGCTTGCAGCTGTTCTTTTTCTTTCTAAGGTACCGCTCGGTTAGACTGAAATAAGCTGGTTTATGACTGAAATTGCACTGTAGATGTCTGAAGTTATATTATAACTGATAGTGGTTTATTTGGCATAACTTAATTTAATAAAATTTAAAAATTAAAAAACAGGTTAGCTCATTACGGACAATACAAACGAATATAGGGAAAAAAAAAAGAACCGATAAAAAGCTCAAAAAGTCAAAAGCCAGAAAAAGACAAAATTTAGAAATAGTAAAAATAAGACAGAAGATTAAGCCGAAATAAGCGGGGTCTAAACCTCGCGAATCCGGCTGCTTTTGCAAAAGCAAAAGGAAAAATACAGAGAGATGGAGGAATCAGCTGTCGTTCTTGTTAGGTGTATATGCATGGTTGCATTGTAGCTTGTCATGGCTGGCTAGCTGCCCATGCCATCGCGGGTCGAGATAGCGGTGGTTAGGCGATCAAGTTTTCCAGGGTTTCTGTACGGTTTCAGAGACATGTACACGGCGACGATCAGTCGACAAAAATAAGGTTGCGAGTCCGCGTCTGAAACTTTGGGCAGCTTGCTGATGACATGACCCTTGGCGCTGCGCCTGGGGTACAGCCTGTACAAAACGGCACGGCCAGCGGTACTGCTGCTACGGGAGTAGTCATTGTAGGTGAGGTGACCTGGTTGCTTATGATTCGTCGCACCGGTGCACATCGTCAGTTAAGAGATGGAGATGGGCCTCCAAATTGAGATTAAGTGACGCTTATTTAGACGTTTGTATGTAACACGAGTACGTAGCGACGATGACGATGAAGAGGACATGTGCAGTGCACATAGTCCGGTTAAGAACTTGAGATGTAACATGGCTGATGGTTTGACATGTTGAGCTGGGCTGGACCTAGCAGTTGGGGCGAATCCAACAGGGGACTCTATCAGGTTCGAGCCTATCTTTCATCGGCGCCGGTACCCCCTCCGCCCCCTCGTCTCCAGCGGCCTTGGCTATCGGCAGCTCAGTTGCATGACCGCCTCCATGGGTGTTGGTCGTTGGACGAGCTGTAGAAAAAGAAGGAAAAAGAAAATAAGGCTAGCTGGAAATTGATTCGTGGGCCTTTGCCAAAGCCCGCAAGGCCCACCTACGTCCTCCCACACATCCACCCCACCCCACCACACATTCCTCTAATGGCCTACCCCATTCGAGCATCCCTAATTCCCAATCCAATTCGAACAACAGAGTACACCTGAGGTTCATGAAGAACCACCAAAGAAGAAACCCTAGGTGGCGGTGGTCGGCGGTTGGCAGCTGGTGCCTGGCAACCGACAACGGCCCAACGCATCCCAGGCTCGAGGAGCGGAGGAGGGTCAGCAGCGAAGTGACACCAAACTGGGGAAGGGGCGCCGTGTTGAGAAAATACTCCGTTTGAAAGTTATGTACTGTAGCAAAAGACAAAAGTCGCCAGCTTGTGAGGTAAAGAACATGCCATGTATCACTGATTTTGCTAACTTTTTGATATACATGTCACTTTTGATGTATATTTATATGTTTTTGTAATGCCTTTTAATTAGCGAGGTAGCTTTTATTGTATTTTGCTTTCTTGTTGTACTTCTCTTTTATTCATGTATGAATTTTAATTGCATAAGACTATATTTTCTATGTTTGTCTTAATTTAGCTTACTCCTTTAAACACACCCTCTATTTTTATCCTAGCTTCGCCACTGCCTGGCAGCACCTACCTCCTATATTCGCTGGAACCTTTGGTTCTTTTCTTTCTAGGTGACTGCATCAGTGGTAAAGACTAGAGAGAGAATATGAGAATGTGAAATGTTGTTGATGATAATGGTGGAGTGGATTGAAGGGGAGAGATCTCAGAGAAGAAAAGAAAAGCGTCGAGAGGGGAGCTTACTGGGCTGGTCGCTGAGTGATTGCTCCAACCAGCGCGTCTGCTATCGACCCAACAGGAGGCATGGCCCGCACAAGAAAAATGGCTGAGTCAGCCGCGCGGTGTGGGATCTGGAGATGGCCACCCGGTTGGGTTGATGGGGTTAGGAAGGTCACGGAAGTGGAAGGAAAGAGGCGCGGCCTGCCGGCCTAGTTTTGGACCAGGTTGAAAAGTGTCGTGGCTTTTAGTTGATTACTAAAGAGATTGAGATAGTAAATGACATTCTCGTTGAAAAACTACTATATTCAAAGCAATTCCTAGAATGACTTCTATAAATGACTTATAAATATTGAGGAACTGTCGTTGACGAGTCCAGTTCGAGCGATTCTTCCTAGACAGAAGATTAATCAATTACAGTGGGGTAGCTCCTTTTTCTTTTCTTTATTACTTTTTTCTCCAAAGGTACATGTTACAATGATTAGAATCTCTTATTTATAAATTAAGTGGTGAGGTATTTTCGAAAGCGGACTTTTAAAAATTAAATGCTACGGAGACGTGGTGGTGTCGAAGCGTCGGAGCACGCGGAAAGATGGGGCGCGGACGGCCCGAGCAACGTGCTTTGCCGCGCCGGTCTTGACGGGCTGGCCGCTTTTTTTGTTAGCCCAGGCGGGATCGGGCGGGCCGTCTGGTGTTTCTGGGCAGTTTCCGCGCGACCCAACACCGACGAGTCGTCGAGCCGAAGCGCTTCCATGCGGACCCCGTGCAGAAAGTAGGAACCTTCGCTCGTCTCCGACCCTCGATTCCTGCCGCGCCATGGACAGCGCCGCCCCGAACCCTTCCGCCGCCGGCACGGCCGCGGCTGGGAACGGTGTCCAGGCGAGCGCCTGCGGCGAGCGCGCCGAGGACGCGTCCAAGCAGAACCTGGCGCAGGTGACGGGCTCGATCCAGAAGACACTGGGCCTCCTCCACCAGCTCAACCTCAACGTCTCCTCCTTCAGCTCCGCGTCCCAGCTCCCCCTCCTCCAGCGCCTGTGAGCTCCCTCGGCACCCGTCACCGCCCAAACCCCCCTGCGGTTTCGCTTCGTCCCGCGGCTTTGCGTGTGCGAATTCTTAGGGTTTGGCCTTCTCTTGCTATCCAGGAACGCTCTCGTGGCGGAGCTCGACACGATGCAGAAGCTCGCCGACGGATGTAATATCCAGGTCCCCATGGAGGTCGTCAAGTGAGATCATTTAATCTCATCATCTCTTACTCCGTTGCTCCTTGCTGTTGCGCGTGACCCGAACTGTATGTTCTGGATTGGTGCTTGTTTTGGTAGTTTGATTGATGACGGGAAGAACCCCGATGAGTTCACCAGGGACGTGCTCAATAGCTGCATCGCTAAGAACCAGATCACCAAGGGCAAGACCGATGCTTTCAAGGTACGGATGACTTACATTGTCGTTGAAATTTGGTGAATGGTGACATAGCATGTGAGATTTTGACCATCTTCATAGTATTAGTTCCAAGAGATGCATTAGTGCCTAGAGTCAGCTTGCCGATCTATTTATGGGGAACTAAACTGCAATTGCACTATGGCGTGAACCCATGTAAAGCACTCTGTCTCCTTGCGTGATCCTCTAGACCATGTCTCCCGCATTTATTTCATATGATCGACAACAATTCGTCAACAGTGTCCTAGTTAGAAACTAGAAATTTCAGCCATGGAGGATCATTCTTCCATACTGGGGAACATTCTATTTGCTTTTAATCGTACCAATACTCGCTTTTGTTGCTTTTGATATAAGGAGATATTAGTGTAATTTGAAGGGTCTGAAATATGTATACGCCATGGAAAGGAACCATCATATAGCCCTTTTATTTCATTTCATAGATTGACATCCAAACCATCTATTCTGGAAGTACATGTTGCCTTTCATGAGGCAAGCCTTCCTCTATGCTATTTGGAGCACTTTAGTACTGAAATCAGTTATGGTCTACCTACTACTGCCAACCAATTGTAACGGACACTTTTCATTTTCGAAGTTTCCCTGTTATAATTAAATTTAGTTGAAATGTGGGGCCACAGTTTGTTGTACTACCCATGCCTACCACTGTAGTTGTACAAATTGATGATTTAGTGGGTCTATTTGAAACGAATAGATGGCAATTCCTTATCCAATACCTGTATAGCATTTATTTAATGGATGTGAAATCGTAAGGCCCAGGTTTGTTTAGCCCTATGATTTATCAGTTTGGTAAATAGTTACAAAGTCAATTTGTCATATAACCTTCTTGTTCATCACATGAGTACCTTTTATGTGAACGCTCAGTATCCTCATTGTCAGTTCTGTACTTTTGAATCTAATTTGAGCGGTGGGTTGATTTCTCCAAGTTTGCCCTGCTATTTTCTTTGAGTGGTGTTTGGTCCCATGTATTCAGTTTGTATGACTTTTTACAGTGATACTGGCGTGACAAATTGATATGTGGGTGTTTTATTAAAGTTGTTCCTTATTGTTGTGAAAACATCTGGCATTCTTTTATAAGAACTTCTAGATGATCTAATTCTGTATCTTAGTAATAAAAATTTGAACTTAGTTTATTGCAAATCTGTTTGTTTCAGAGCCTGCGGAAGCATCTTCTTGAGGAGCTTGAACAAGCTTTTCCAGATGACGTAGAAGCATACAGGGAGATACGTGCTACTTCTGCTGCTGTAAGTGGAAATGTAGTTGCACTTTTAAGATTGGCTTTTCCTTGATATACATGTCTATAGGGTCTAATGGGCTAACAATAATGTACTAATCATCTTTTAGTAATCATATGCAATTTCATGTTTTAGTTACCACAATACACCTTCCATTCTTGTGGAAGTGATAGTGCATCTAATATTAGCTGAGTCTAACAAGATTTCTAGCTCGATTATTTAAAACAGAATGGTATTTCTGACTTAAGCTAGTGATAAGACCACGATATATCTGTCTTTGATTAGAACCTACCAATTTAAAAGCTGATCTTGGTGTTTAGTACTTAATTTAGCTGAGGCCAGAATTATGTTGGTAATTTGTACTCTGTAAATCTACATAGTTATGGCTTGTTCCTATAAATTTTAACTTTTTATAGCATGGATTTGCTGTACTATTAAGTCATTGAACTCAAATTTCACTGTCATAATAATTTGGAATTTTGTAGCTTCAAGATGAGATTATCAACTGAACTTGAAATTTCTTTCTAGCCTTAGCTTTGATGAGTAACAACTAACAACCAGCATTACAAAAGTTCTGCATCTTGTTCGTGAGGGGCTGCCAGTGTCAGTTTCTAGTTGGTCCCCTACGGTTCCTGGCCAGGTAGAGCTTACCCTAATCCCTAGACCCAACTCAGTTGAAACAGGCTGGTAACTGGCTGGTTTCTTTAATTGTAGGAACTGATGAATTACCATAATACCATTGCTCCCCGTTTATTTTCAACTAATTTCAACTGATGCTTAGCCGTGAAAAAAATAAAGTGAAAAGCGGCTAGATTCAGTGAGCATTACCTAGGTTTCACAAAATTACATTGCTTGCTAGGTTTGCTAGAAACCAAGCGGTAGCCAGCAGGTAATTGCTGGTTTTGTCAACACTGGTAACATGTGGTTCAATAATTCAATTGTTGCTTTGTTGTTGAGAATGATTATCATTTATATTAGTTTCTTAATATCTCGTTTTATCCAGGAATCGAAACGGTTGGCTCAGTCCCAGAGCGCTTTGCCTAATGGAGATGTCAAATTGAAATCCGAGCATTGAGAGAAGGACCCAGCTACAAAGAGCGAGCTTGTCGTTTCTTCTATACTCAGTTTAGGGAAGCCTTTGTGAACCAACAGCTGATAACTCCCTGTATGCACTGTCCGTTCATATGACTGATCAATAATCTTTGTATATTATCATATCATGTGCTGCATCATATATTCAGCTCACCCAATGATTGAAGTTAATTACCCGATGCTGTTTGGTCATACCTGTGTCTAGTTCATTAACTTTTTCAGCTGGCTCAAGCAAATGTGAAGTAGGATGATGCATGCTAAGTAGCTACATTTGCCCTATTTCAGTTTGTCTAAGCAGCAACACCATCTAGGGTTGGGAACTTGGGATGCCACATACATTATCAATAGACTATAATGCAACTGTTAGTGATCTGCTTTGTTCTGCCCAGCATATCATTCGGGTTTGATAATCATTTCCTCATCCTGAGGACCTAGACCTACTGGCTACTGCTGTGTACTCCATTCAAATGCTAATCCAGTTGGTGGTTGGCCCTAGATTCATTCAATGATGTAATCTCTATCCTACATAGGACAGATTGCCTTTTAGTGATTTCAATTAGTATAACTGAAACGGTTGGAACTATGCCAAGGTGGGTGGTTGATTTCCCTTTCGAAGTCAGCTAGCTGAAGTGAGGAAAATTCCTTGGCACGCATGCTGCATGCATGCATCAGTATCTACTCATTTGGCATTTATGATTGTACCATCATCACCAGTTCATCACTTCATCTTTGTTACTCTTCAACATATCTGCAATTCAAGTTGCCCAAGATAACGGAGTTTGATGATTTCTCCGAAACAAAATTAAGGAATGGGTTATGGAACTTAAAGAAAGGGAGGAAAGGATATTTATTATTAGTACGAGACTACATTACATATATACTTGATAAAATTTATAATAATCACTGTACTTAGTTGATAAAGTAAGCCTTGATCTTGACATCCACTGCGAATATGTAATCTATATATAAGCATATTAAAGATGCAGAGGATCTTTAAGACGTAAGAATGACTTGTAGCGAGCAATCGTATGACCTAGCATTTCCAGAGGCTAGCCAATAAAAAGAATTAGATTTAGGGGTAGAAAGGAACATCACAGACGGTTTGTAGCTACAAACCGTCTGTGATATTTCAACATCACAGACGGTTGTTCGACAACCGTCTGTGATAACCTTCGATTATCACTGACCCATAAATTCAGACGGTTCACAAAACCGTCTGTGATAACGTTTTTGAACCGTCTGTGATGACTTTTTCTGTAGTAGTGGTTGTAGGCATGCATGAACTTAAGTAAGGTCATGTGTTCCAAACATGTCTTAAATATCATGGTGCTACTAATTTCTTGTGTTCTTTGTGACCTGTTTGGAGTTAGCACCTAATTGCATCTTCAATTGGAGAGTCAAATTAATTGCGTATCTGAGGCTCTGATTTGAGTGTATCAAGCATCCACTGAATACTCTAGCTGTACCAAGGTAACATCACACGGGTGAGTAAGAGATAAGCAAGCCACGTAGACATTTGCTTCTGAGAGAGATCTTTCGTTCCATCACAGCCTGTACAAGTGGCTCCATTTGTCACTAGAGGAAGAATTTTATACTGCAAAGTCGATTACATTATATTTCGTCTTGGCCCTTTCCCTTCACTGATGTGTCTTTGCTTTTGACAGGAACGCATTCTGCTTATAATATATGGCTCATGAGTTGTCGCAATTGAGTGGAACCCAGATCGGTTAGATGGAAGCAATGCTAACCACCTGCACGATAACACGACAAGAGCCTGTGATATTCTGGAGCCATGGGCTCCAATTTCTTTAGACCCTGGATGGGATGGTGTCACCAAAACCTAGAATTCGCCTTCTAGGATTCTTTTCTGATCGTCACAGTGCAGCACAGTGACCTGTCATTATGCCATGGAGCCCAACACAACAGTTGAGGACGAAAGAAAGAGACCTCATACAGGGAGGGGAGTATTGATCCATCGATCGCCAAGGAAAGCAACCCAGCTCGACGAGTTACGTACGTGCCCGAGCAAACAGTGGGTAATTTTGTCGATATTGTAATTACTGGAAGTAACTTTGCTTGTGAGTGATCCTGCTTAAGAGACAAGTGCCTTTTCCAAGTGTAGAAATCAACATTTATGGATGCCGGTTGTGGACGAATTCTGGACTTTTTTACCACGTTGCTGCTTGGTCGCTGTCAAGACTCAAGATAGATAGGTGGTATACGGTAAAATTCTCGTCACTTTTACTTAGGATAAGCAAAGGATTAATAACGGTGTCATTGTCCTGCGTCGTGTCTTGGCTTAATTTGCTACTTGTGTTCAGATTATTAATGAGTATGAAATCCCGGCATATTAGCAGGTTCTCGACATTTCGATTCTAGTCCTAAAAAATGTTTTTTTTTCCTGTTGTTCCTAGTCCAGCTAGCTACTTTTAGGTGCTATTTGTCCGGGCTCGTCTTTTCTCTTTTAGGCTTCAAAGTCAGGCACTAAGAGAAACTACCGTCTTAGGCTCTGCTCGTTTCGGCTTAAGCTTCTGATTTCTGGTTTATTTTTCACTATTTATAATTTCGTCTATTCATAATTTCGGCTTAAGCCCGTGAGCTTTTTTGCTGGTTTTTTTTTTTGCCGTATTCGTTTACGTTGTTCGTGATGGGCTAACATATTTTTTATATTTTTTAATTTTAATTACGTTAAATAAGCCTCTGTCACCATTCTGATGTTTTTTCACCAAATTCTGATGCTTTTCAGCCATAAGCCACCAAAAATAAGCCAAAATAATCACCACCTTAATTTTCCCTTTTAGGCTTCAAAGTCAGGCACTAAGAGAAACTACAAAATTCGGACTCTAAATCCGTAGTTTATCTTAGACTCAGTTTCATATTTTTTTTAATTTATTTTTTGGCTTCTAAGTCTAAACGATCGTCTTGAGAGCCTAAAAATCTAAAACTGAGCCGGTCAAACGGGAAGTAGCGTGTTCTCCCTTTTGCGTAGCTACAGATCAACTCTTATCCTGCGCACCATGCGCTCTACCCCCTAGACCTCATCCAAAGTTCTTCGTTGCTGATAAGACACGACGACCCAGCATGAATGATCGGACGGTTTCCCTGAGCTACATGGCCACAGACTAAAATACAGTCGGATAATTGGAAGTACGCACAAGCTTTCTTGGATAATGTGGTCAACTGATGGCTCATAGTCCACGTATCACGAGTTCAAATATCATAGAATTACACGAGTTCAAATACTTTAGAATTACACGAGTTCAAATACTTTTTCAAATAGCCTTTGGGGGCTATGCGATGGTTTGTTCAGATGAGATATAGGTTAATTAGCTGGGCGCCATTGATACGATCCAACTTTACCTAGGTTTCCCGTATCAAACAGTATGATATCTGGGCTGACCTAAACCACGCCTCTTACCATCTGCGAGATTAAATTAACAATGGCTGGATGGATGCATGTTCTCTGATCTGTGCCACCCTGTGTTGTCCCGTACTGTACTACTAGTGAGTGCGCTGTTCGATTCCCTCCCCTCTCGGGCTCGGGAATCTTGATCTGTCCAACATCTTTTATATCTATCGCTCTCTCCCCTTTCTTGTTCCCTAGGCTTGCAAAAATCGACAAAAAAAATCGTTAAAAATAGGTCTTATCCGGGCATCCGATTAATGTATAAACCAGTCTTACGTATTTCGTTTTACTTTAATGATTCTCTCGTTTACACCGATTTCGGCTTATTTTAATTTGAAATTTTTTTGTCCAAGAACTACCCAAAATTTCTGAAAATCGATGCTATCAGACCCCGTAAAAATTCAAAACCAGTTTTGATAACCCTGTCTCTGTCTCTTCCATTTAGGTATCGTTGCATTATGTCCGTTCGAACAAAGAATGAATGGAAGAAAGAAAGAGCAAGCTATAGGAAGAGAGAAGCAACCAATGAATGAACAGGGCAAGTTGTGTGACATCTCTCTATGTTTGATCTTTCTCTACGTCTTCCTGGATTACATGATCTGGTATTCTGATAGCAACAACAAATAAGAGGGGGAGAGAATTTTGCATGCTGATGGAGAAGAGACTGCCTGAACAGACCTGGGTTTCGATCTACAGAAGCTATGTACACATCACCATCGGTTGATCATCTCCACGGATTCGACCGTACGTGTTCTGATCCGATCGAACGGTTTCCTTGTGAATTGTGATATATCGCTGCATGACCCGATCGATGCTCTATATGCTCACTCGCTCAGGGACTCGAATTCCCACCATTGAGAGCTGCTGCAGGTCTGCTCCGTCGACGACGGCCAGCTCGAGTGGAACTGGAACGACTGATGCTCCGCCGGCTCCGACGCCGTGAAGCAGGCGGCGGCGTGCGCCGGCTGAGACGCCGGGCGGAGGAAGAGGCCCGCGTCGTCGTCGCCGAAGTGGGAGAACTTGCCGCCGCCACCATTGGCCGAGTAGAGAGCGGCCCCGGCGTCGACGAACTCCTCCTTCAGGCCGGCGACGCCCGAGCGCACGTCGTCCCTGGCGCCGCCGGCATCGGCATTATCGCCGTGCTTCCCCCGCGGCTCCTGCAGCATCTCGGCCAGATTCTCCAGCTGCAAGAATTGAATCGATCATGCATTAGGAACGAATTGTGGCAAAGAGCTCAACACAGCGTCGTGATCGATCGACGAACACATGCACATACTTGCTTGATGAGTGCGTGCTTCTCCGCCTTGAGGGACTCGTAGCTGCAGAGGAGGGCGTCATAGTCGTCGCGGAGGGCGGAGTACTCGCGCTCGAGCTGCTTGGATTTCCAGCGCGCGCGCTTGTTCTGGAACCAGATGGCGACCTGGCGCGGCTGCAGGCCGAGCTCCCGCGCCAGCTGCAGCTTCTGCCTTGGCTCAAGCTTGGTCTGCGTCGCGAACATGGACTCGAGCGACTTGATCTGCTCCTCGCTGAACCGCTTCTTCCTGTCCACGCCTTTCCCGCCCTTGCCACCCGGCACGTCCATCATCCACTCCCCGTCCTCCTCGCCCTCCATGATCACCAGCTCTCTCACTCTCGCACCGCGCCTGTCTGAAGCTCTCGCCTGGGCATGCACGCACCTGGGTCGATGTGGAAGAAGGGGATGAATGGATCGCAGGGTAGCACGGCAGCTAGCTAGCTAGCTCGTCTGGCTAGTTGTTTAATCGGCCGGATGGCAACGGGGTGGCCAATGGAGCGCGGTGGCGTGCATGCGTAGCCTCTCTCTCTCTCTCTCTCTGGCTATACCTAGCTGCGTTGTTCCGCGCGGCGTCGCTGTCGCGGGGCAGGGGCAGAGAATTCGGAGCACGCAGCGGCTTCTGATCCCTATCCCTCTCTCCAGCCAGAGCCAGCGCGCGCGGCACGTATATTTCGCGATTCGCGTGGCAGTTTTTTCCCCGTTCCATTCCATTTTTGGTTAAATAGAGTATCTTTTTAAAATAGAGTTTATAAGTTAATTAAGGTACACTATACTGACTTCAGATATACCGCTAAAATCATACGTGACTATCTCTATCTCTATACTCTCTCGTACGAATAGATAGAATTCAAAATTTATAAACCATAAATCACAGCCGTGTCTTGTAGCTTATAGCTTATACTACAGTAAGTAGCTTTTCAAACTGTGTGTTTTTTTAAGACGAGGTTAACAGAAAAATTATAGTAAAAAATATATTGAGTTCAGTTGTACCGATTAAAATCACATATGATTATTTTTCTCTACATACTATCTCTCATAAACAGTTAAAATTCAAAATTTTAAACTATAAACCATAAGTCATACAAAAAAAACCAACCAGCCCTTGGTCTGCACGGCGCCACCTTGGCGCGTCGTTCCCGCCGCGCGGCTCGGTTTAACCGAGCGGTTGGTGCGGGAGAACGTCGCGCGCGCGCGGGATAATGCATTAATAATGCTAGCGTCGCGTTTCTGCGTTGCGTGCGCGGGGTTGGTTGGGGAAAATGCGGTGGGTGCGGGGACGTGTCGGGCGGGCAGCGGCGCCGCGTCTCCGGGCCAGGCTAGCGTCTCTCGTGGTGGTTGCACGGCGACGGCTGGGTACGTACCGTGCCGTACGTCGTGGCGCGCGGTGGTGGCATGGCGGCGCCGCCGCCCGCGCGCGCGCTGGCCTGGGTTTTGCCAGCGGTGCGGTGGATTTTGCCGGGTCCGGCTGCGTTCCGCCGCGTGATGCTAATTCGGTGTGTGCGGCCGCGTGAGCTGGAGGATAGATGGGATCACAGGCGAATACGTCAATTTCATCATCTAGGCACAGTATTATGCCCATGCGTGTACGCACACAACACAAGGCGATGTGTCGAAAACTTTCAGCTAATTAACGAAGAACGATGATATATATTCTTCCCCGGCCGGTACGCACCTTATCCTGAACTGAACGATGGGACGGATAGATGGGATCGATAACAGGTGGATTAGCAAAAACTCTCAGGGTTAAGTTCGGCAGGGATTTTAATTAGCTTGCAGTATTGTAGTCTTGCACATGTCACCCAGGTGTCCTCCTTTCCGATGCCGCTGGCGAGTTTTGCTTGGATGGTGTGGTTCGATCCAGCAGCAAAGTTTGACGCACCTGGTCCTTTTAGGTCCACTAATCCCATCTAAACTACTGCTGATTGTTCGTATGATTCCTTTCTGGTTGCTATCTTATCACGCCCCTCCCATTTTCGTGTCTTGGCAAGTTTCTTATCGTTGACTGGACAATTTTTTGCCTTTCTTGTAATGTACTGGTCACTGGCTCACTGCATAGAAAATTCGCCCTTAGGTGCAATGTTCTATTCCTACTTGAGTTTTCTGTTCGTTTGGGTCTTAATTTTCTGTCAATTTGGACAGCTACGGAAACATGGCGTCCCCTTTACGTTGGCTTTATGTATAGCTTGAACCGGAAGATGGCTGTTCGAACAGGAATATCGGTAATTACGTAGAGGTGTAGAAGGAGTAAATTAAGGTAGCATTTCAATGTGCTTCCACGCGGCACACAAAATCTCGATGTTAATGACACTCGTTGGCTCGTTGCTTAGAGAAGAGCATCTTACCATTAAAAAAAAAAAGAGTTAGAGAAGAGCATCCTGAATCCCCTTAGTAACTGAGGATAGGAATCCATGCAGTCAGACAAGCCTGACCACGATCGTCCGTTTCAGATATAATCCGAATCCAATGCTCGTGGAATTAATCCAGGATTCATCAAAGAAAAACACCACCTTTTTAGCCAGAAAGAGAGGGGGAAAATGGAAACCTCGATCCAGGAACCGAACCAGAACCAAACAAACTGTTCATGGGCCATTGACATCCCCTGGCTGGTGATCACGCACGGCGGCATGGATGAGCAGTGACGAGACGAGAGGCGAGGAATCGGCCAGCAACACGTAGTCACGTACAGGCACATCAGCCATGAGAGTAAGTGCGGAATCGACAAAGGCCCCGATGCACTGTGGAACCATCTCGTCGGTCGTCTCCATCAACAGTGTGTGGATTTGGCCTCCCTCGCCCTGTCCTTTCTTTCTCTTTGCTTTCATTCACTCCCCCATTGGCCATGGCCACCTCCAGTCCCTCGTGCTGCTGTTTTACTCCAGACGTAGCCGTAGCCCCTTTCTTTCTTTTGTTTTCGTCTGTGTGCTGCAGCCTACAGTGCACGCCGCTGAGCCGGAGTTGCGTGAAGGTTACAGCACCACCGCCATTGGCTGGGCATTAGCTCCTACACCGTACTGAGGTGCCTACCACTGGCAGGGGGCCCTCCGTTCCATGCTGCTCATAGTAGCATCCGATGTCTGCTGCTCCTTTCTGCGTAGCATGTAATTGTGATAGGAACAGGAACTGCGAGCACAGGATGCGCGCCCTTTACTGAATCTAAGCTAGATTCAGGCATTTGTAAGAGCAATGCGTAGCCCTGTTTGAAACTCTTTAATTTACAGCAGACAGTTCAGTAGCCGCGAAAATGGGGGAAATTTTCCGCCTTTCAATAGCACCAATAGTGTGATGGAGATTTACTGCTGTAGACGATTGATGTGCGAACATTTCAGGAAGGTGGAGGTTGTGCAGGCAGAGCCGCAGACGAGCGACCTCGCTGCACGTACGTCTTGATCCTTGAAGAAGACAGGAGTGTATGGTTCGTTCGACCAGGACAAGTCTGGGAATGAATAGGAGCTAGCAGGCACGTCCTACCCTAATTGGCAGTTCTGAGCACCATCCATGGGTATTGACTAGTGAACCTCTATCAATGGAAAGATGCGTAGCACATGCGTATTCTTAAAGAAAAAGTTCTAACACCTTGTTAAATTAGTAGCTCATCGAAGTGATGAAGAGCGTCCATGCCATCTATCTACCAGTGAAGCTAACGCCACGTTTGGAACCAAGGATTTGTTTCCCGATTCTTATAACTATTACTATTAAAATTCATGTGTTACAGACGAGTTCATAGCTGAATCGAAGCCCCAGACGGTGCCGTAGATCACAGTGCTATATACTTGCATCGTGCGAAATCCGAAACCTCCATGGACAACGCCCAACGCTGACCAACTGAACACCAGTTCCTTTTCCCTTGCACTGATGAACCCAGCGTTAGTTTCTTACTAGCAGTCTATCGGAAGAGCATGGAGATTTACTTTGCTTTGCTCCGAGAAATGGTGCTGCAAAGTACAAACAATTAAATTAACACGGAAGGACGAGACTTGCTCCTACGAAATCCTTCTGGTCGCTCGCGTGTCACGATCAGGCGCTGTTCATCGATCTACGATCCATTACCTGACGGGAACTTGACAGGGAGATCCCTGGTTCATGAGTGTTAGTACTCCATTGAACGAAGCGAGCAGCTTAATTTTTTCTCTCTCAGGAAAACAGTTTGAGGAAGATTTGTTCTGTCTCGTCTTTTGGTCCTGTTTTTCTAGAAAACACGTTTAAATGCTTTTGACGAAGGAGTGCGACCGGAGCGGGCCCAGACGACAGCTCCGTTCGTAGGTACGCCCCAAAAACATTGCTGTAAGCCGTACAGGTCCTGGCCATGATATATATATAGACAGGCCAAGTTGGGCTTCACAGGGGCTGACATGTGGGCCACGATAGAAAACTGGCCTTCTCCCTTTCTTTTTCTTTTTTGGAGACGAACTGCCCTCCTCCTTTTGTTATCATGTCAACCTCTTCTCTTGTTTTGTTTTCTTCTTCGCTCGCAAAAGGTTGAGCGACAGCGACAATGGCAATCGAGAAGAGAAGCGGCGAGATTTGATCTTGTGAAACGTTTGAACTGATGGAGACAAAAATCGAGAAGCCTAAGCTTGCTAATATATATATATATGCCTTGTTTGGAACATGGGAATTCTACTTAAATATTTATATAGAAGTGATAAGGAACATCTGAGTGTTTTTTGAGATTGAAAGCACTTAGATTTTAGAATGCTAGCACCATATTTGTATCAGCTAACAGAGTAAATGTTCCTTTACTTTTTCTTAACAGACGCTGCGAAGATTTTGATGCTCCGAACTGAGCTAGAGATAGAAGGACGAGTTCACAAAAAAAAATGAACAATTTGTACACTTGAACACCAATTAGGACCACCTGGTCACAATTAGCAAGCCACCAACGCCGCCAAGCAGACAAGACTAATCGCCAATCGAACTAAAACCATGCAATGCAATACATGCTATAAACAGGCGCAATCGTCGGCCATACACTGCACGGCCGTTGGTGCTCGCAAGTTGCAGGTCGTGTCGTGTCAGGCCGCGTAGGTCATGGATGTGGCCATCTGGGCGCGGTACCGGAGCATCTGTCCTGAACCTCTCGTCGCCGCTTCTCCTGTTCCTCCTATGCCTCTCCGCTTCGCAGGCCGCCGCCGCAGTTGCTGAATGCAGGCGCCATCGGCCTCGTCGGCGTCAACGGCTGCTCCAAGAACCGCACCTTCCTCTTGCCTGCACGGACCGGCCAACGGCATAGGCTTACGTGTCACTCGTAGAACTATGAAGGAATCAGCGCTGTATGTGTTTGCGGTTACCGCGAGAGGGCGAGGCTGCAGGCGGGCGCGTTCCGGGCAGCCGGCGCCGCCGTGACGCAGAAGTGCGGCGACCAGCAGGAGGGTGCAGCCGGACAGGGTGAGGGCGGTAATGGCTGCGCCGAGGCGAGACATGGGTGTGTCATGCGGTGGCCAGCTAGCCACTGACTGCCACTCTATGATCTCCTCTCTGCTGAGTTGAAATATGGAGGCAGTTGACCAGAATGAGGCTACGGAGCTCATGAGGCAAATAAAAACTCCTATGGAGGATTGATGACCGTCTTGCACCATTGAAATATGCACCCTGTGATGCAGGCTGGTAGGCTTGACTAACACCACCATCCGACTCCCCAGCCATCGTCCCCTGGAGCTAAATCAGGAAGGTTGTTATGGTCTAGGGTCCCAGCGATGTACGTAGTAGGCTCATAAATAATACCATAGGATAACACAACACCAGATAAACAGTACCTGTATGGTACTATAGCGCCATGAACAGTACCATGCAGTACTGTAGTGCACACAAAATTGGGTGATTTGTCGTACACCAGGGATTAAGAAATATAATAATTAATTTTCTTATTATTTTAGTTTAAATTATTTTCATATATTAAAAATAAATTTTATATTATTAATGATTAATTTTCTTAATATAAATATATATTTTTTAGGGGTCAAGTTTATCCATCTCTACAAAAGGTACATCATTGTATATCATTAAACAAAGAAATAAACAAAGTTCTCTAGTCTTTCTCTCTTCTTCAATATGCCTCAGAGCCTTGGCGGCGGTATGTCAGCCGATCAAGGGCGAGTGCTTTACCTTCGGTCCTCGGACTCGTACCACAACATTTGGTATCAGAGCCACGTACCATAGCTTTCGATGCGGACTTATCTCCGTTGAACATGTTGATGGCTAGCAACAAAAAAATTGGGTTTTTACTCGACAATATGATGGCCACCTTGGAGAAGGCTACAGAGTTGGTGGACAAGGTAAAGGAGCAGAAAGAGGCGTCATGTGCCATTACAATGGTTGTCGTTGGCACTGGCCATGTCACCAATGACAACTCCTTTTCAGGCTTCACCTTTGGTGCCTTTGCTAAGTAGAAAGGTTGTCGCTATCCAGCGACGGTCATCTCCACGCGACCAGCCGACACTATGCCTCCACAAGTATGGACCACAACGGCTTCCATGTAAGATTCATTGACATCGTCACATCTCCTCCACAACTGTTGCATCCCGATGCAAGAAGTGTGATGTTGCTGCTCTGCACTGGGTTCCCATACCCTCAACGTCTCCTACGTCATCAAACCATGCCCAGGGGTTGCTATCCATTGGAGTTTCGCTGATTTTCTTCCACACAACACAAGATCACCATCGTGCCCTCTCGTCAACATAAAGTTCCGAAGGAATTCAACTATGGCCGCCACCTAACAACTCGAGAACGAGCTATCTCGCCGCAAGCGGTGTAATGTTATGACCTAGGATCCTGATGATGCACGCAGCAGGCTCACGAACAATACCGTAGGGTATCGCAACGCCGGATGAATAGTACCCGCAATGAACAGTACCGCGCGGTACTACAGCGCGCACAGAATTGGGTGGTTTACCATATATTGCGGATTAAGAATATAATAATTAATTTCCTTATTATTCAGGTTTATTTTCTTTTAGATTATTTTCATATATTAGAAATAAGTTTCATATTATTAAGGATTAGTTTTTTAATATAGAGATATGTTTTTATGGATCAAATTTAGCCACCCCTACAAAAAAGACAATATTGTATCTATTATCATTAAACAAAGAAATACACAAAGTTATCTAGTCTCTCTCTTCTTCAATAAGCCTCAAAGCCGTAGCGAGTTACAATTTCAGTCTCCAAAACATATACTTATTCAAAACACTGGTTTCAATTCTATTCAACCATCCTAAAAGGAAGATTCTTTTTTGCATAAGTATCATGTATTACTTACTGCAAACCCAGATTGTTTCTATATGTGTGTCCGTATCAAAATACAACAAAAATGTGGACCTCATAGATCATGTTTCACTGAGCGTACCTAAGCAAGCAAAAATAAATCAGCATACGGATGTTTCAAGGAACTACACCACTGTCTACATAAAATACACAGATAGTGCACTCTGTCATTGTTGACTTTTCATGGTCTCCAGGGCGCAACTTTGACCAATGATTTTTATCATCTTACTATTTTGGCAAGAAAAATGAAGTGTAATACTATGAAAGCACTTCTGATGACAAATATATTGGTGTCATTTTCATGTGGCCTATCTAGATGTTTTCAATATATTAGTGGTGAAAGGTTAAAAAGTTTGATTGCATGCATGATGCATCACACAAATAAAAAAAAGTTGTTAAGCTTTGCAAGGTCCCCTTCTCAGAACAGCAGCAAGTCAACTACGGCTGGGAGGTGGCTGGCCCCGAAAGTGGAGCACACTCCTCCCGGTGGCAGCAGCGGCGGCTGAAGCTAGGTTCAAAACCTAGACTCTGATACCATATTAATATAAAGAAAGCTTGTTATATTACAATAGCCCATAGGACATATATATAGTACAAGAGAGACACAAGGACCTAAACCCTAGACAATAGAAAATGACCTAAATACCCTTAACATTAATGACAGCCATTGTAAACCATATAGAAAGTTGTTCTGTCGATTATAATAAAAATGAAGATTAAATTGCAAAGCAACCTAACAAAACAAGAACTGGTCACACTGATTATGCCGATTATCTGAAATGATCGAACTTCCAGTGTCTTACTCTAGCAGGGTGACGGGAAAGGGGGTTTTTAGGTGGTGTGGTAGCGGAGGGAGTGAGTGTGCACATTAAAAGCAGGGTGAAGTTGGGGCATTAAAAGAGCGGGAAGGGGCGGCAGCAAATACAACTTAGGCTAAAAGCATTGCGACCCTCAAATAGATGATTTACACAACAATCGGGTATGGTAATAAAAGTAAGATGACATTTTTTTGGCCCATTGCTTGCATTGGGACCAAGATGCAAAACGTTCTGAACGAGTAAATCTACACAATTGAAGGGCAAATAAAGGGATGCTTTTATACGATAAATTGCAGGAGACGTACCTGTACCATTAACATCTTGCATATATGTCCAGATGGTTTTAATTGTGTTCAAGATACACCTGTAATTTGGATTTGTTGTCCTCAGGACTCCTCACAATACCAAACTGGTTGCTCGCCACTTCATTGTGAATGTCAAACGACTTGGAGTAGTAGCAAAAGCAACATTAATGCTAATTTCAATTGTCTTCTGGCACCCTTTGTAAGGACATTCATTACTGAGGACATTTACTAATGTTTTAATCAGTCTTCCAATCTAAATTTGTCAAAATTAGTGTTGAACCAATCTAGGGTTCATGTGAACAAGTTATGAAGACCACAAGTACATCTCGGGCAAAATTTAAATCACAAAATTAGCTTTGAAAAAGTTTAAAGGTACAAGTATGCTTTAGCATTTCTTGCGTTATTAAACATGTATATTCAAGACATACACTGATACACCTCACTGAAATTGTATCTAACTGGGGGAATCAAGTAACAAGCAACGGAAGCCATATCGTAAAGTGTGACTTGACTGTGTGCTAACATTGGAAATAGAAAATATATCATCATTAATATTCCAAATTGTTATTAAAATGAACAAATGTAATAAACATAATTCAATCTCCTCGAAATTCCTACATCTTGTGACTCTTGTCTTTCTTAAAAACATATGATTATTATGTGTATTAATTCTCCATTATGCTTGTACATAGGTAGATAATATTTTCTGCTGTTGTTGTAGATAATATTTTCTGCTGTTGTTACATAAAGACAATTGTGATGTGGCTATGTGCCTATGTTGAAAAAAATGCTATTATAGTATACAACTGAAGCTCGAATAGTTAAAACGAGAGGAAAAAAATAACAAAGGGATATCATGTATCTTTGCTCCTCAGGTATTTCCACTTCAAGATGAGCAGATGTCAGTGTCACTACTACTGTATGAAGGTGTGAAGAATAAGCATTAAATTTTACAAAATAAACAGAATGGTTATCATCTCTTCAGAAATAACAAGCACAAAAGTTGGTTTATCAGAGGACTATGACATAAATTACCTTCTGGAACAATAGCAACATATTTAGTGTCTTGCCCTATCTAGTATTGAATGAAGAGATCAGACAGTGAGAAATTTTATCTCACAACATACATGTAGCCTGTAGCAGGGGCAGATGCAGTATAGGGACATGAGTGTACAGATGTGCACCCAAATTTTTTTGAAAAAAATCTAGTATATAGTAGGTATATTGGGTGTATATACTACTAACTGGATTCAATACTGTGCATTTCAACCTCCACTTGATTTCAACCCATCCCACATACTCTCCCTCCCATTCACACCCCTATGCGTGCGTGGCCCAACCGGCAACATCTCGGCCCAAGGTCCAAGCAGAAGCAACACCCCAAGTGGTATGTGGGCTGTGGCCAAGTCCAAGCCGTCGCCAGCCCTAAGCCCCTAACTCTGTCACTCTTTCGATCTCTCCGTGGCGGCGGCGCACGAGCACAAGGCAGCTGGGCAGGCCGGCAGGGAGCGTGCAGCAGCGAACGGCGGCCGACAGGGCATGGAGCGGCAAGCAGCACAATCCCGCGCCAAGGAGCGACGCGCAGTGCAGGGGAGCCCAGAGCCAAGGTCGGGGGTCCAGCCATGTGGCCGTGGCGAGCCAGGGGTGGAGGGTATGGAGGCGGTGGGACAAGGAGCATGCGGCAGCGACCGGCAGGGTATGGAGAGACGCAAAAACATCAGACAGCAGCTGAGCATTCAGCAGCAACACAGGTGCATGTAATTTTCTTAATTATTTTTAATTCCTCTAAATTATTTGGGATGTTGTCTGTAGTATGAACAATATATACTTTGTTTTTTTGCTATTGTGAACCTTTATATTTTACATTGAACAATATTTTTATAACTCCAAACACCTATTCTGGAAATCCTAGATCCGCCACTAGCCTGTAGGGAACATTATGGTGTAGTTCTGAGTTTTCAGCCTTTCACCATGTGAAATGTGTAAAACCACCAATGGCACAAATCTCATAATACTACATTTACATATTGTTTTTGTAAGTAAGGGTAAGCAATTATGACATGTGATTTGAAACTTTACCACGCAAGAGTGACTCAAGTCGTTCAAATTGTCAAAGCAATGGCATGAATGGCAACAACATTGTATCTTCAGCATGACGTGGGAACTAAATGAATTGTCAGGCCATATCTCTAAGCATAAATATGCAATATAAAATGTAGTGCCAAAACTGACAGTGCCTAGATTTTTCCAAACAGTCAAGCTGGTGATATTAATGACAATAAGTTTGCATCTTCAGCATAAGAACACGGAAACCAAAATGAATCATCACCAATTTTGCATATAGCAACGAAGGCTCATGCATTAGAAGACAATGGTATCTTGAACAGCATTCAACAAAATTTCCATGTTGCGAAATCCATCAGTCAGAAATTTAACGCCTGCTCAGTTTCAAGTTTAATCTATAAGGGGTGAATTAGGAAGATCAAGCTGTCAATCATAATCCTAAAACCTAATGGCATCCAGTCAAAAACAAAGATCAATGCACAGAAATGCTAGAGTCAATCATAACACGGTATGACAGTAACAACGAACAAAAATTATTAAAATTCAAGTGGTCACTACTTGGGCATTTTTCATTTACAATACAATGACCCAGATAACAAAAAATGATTCATTTCATCCATAGCAGCTGCATTGGCCAAAGTTGTAACATGGCAGTTCGATTCGATAGTACATATCTGGCAGACTGACACAATATGAGGGAACAACTAAGTAAAACACATGCCCGCGCAGGCGCGGGGAGTGGAGCCAATGGATACGGCAAGAGTAGCAGCAATCGATAGGGGGTAAAACCCTAGGTAGCCTGACGAACCGAGGGGAGCTCGCTCAGCTCAGATGAGCTTGAAGGGGAGCGGCCACGGGGTGGAGCGGGGCACCTCGACGCGGTCCTTGATGCGCTCGATCTTCTTCTCCCGCTTGGGCCGCGCGTTGCCGTAGGAGCCCTTGAACCGCTTCCCGCTCTTGGTCTTCTTGTCCCCGCGCCCGCACGTCACCGCCTCCGCCTCCGCCTCCGCCTGCGCCACGAAGACGGGGGGGCGCGCCGGAGCAAGGCGCCGCACGACCGCCGCCGCCGCCGCCAGCCGCATCGCCATGTCGCCGATCTCGGTGCGAAACCGCAGGGCCGCCCGCTTGAACCGTCCGAGAGGAGTAGCGAAGTGAAGTGAGGAGAAGGGTTACAGGACCCGGGAGGAGTTAAACAAAAGCCCAGTTTCTTCTTCTCGGCCCAATTCACTCTGGTAGGCCATTCCAACTATTTTAAAAGGGGTCTGCTAGCCCACGCTATACGTTAGACTACATTCCAACCGCGTAGTGATTTCACCAGGTTTCACAAATTTTAATTGCATGATATATAAAGTTTTGGTAAGTTTCAATGAGTTTCAAGTTCTAGATTTCAAAAGGTTTCAACAAGATTAAAGTTTAAAGACCTAAGTTTCAGCGAAGTTTCGTAAAGTTTAAGTTTCTAAAATCCATGTTTCACCAAGTTTCAACTAATTTCAGTTTGAAAGTGACATATTTCAGCAAGTTTTAGCTAGTTTTCATATTTAAAAATACCATGTTTCATAATATTTCAATAGATTTTAAGTTTGAAAATGCATTATTTCGGCATTTTTCAACAAAACTCAATGATGCTTCAAGTTTCAGATAAAAATTTATGTAAGTTTCATAAAAGTTTCAAAAATATAGAGCGAGTTTCATGCAGTTTCAAGAAAATTTTCATTCATATTTCAGCAAGTTTTTAAAAATATTTCTAATGATTTTCACAAGGTTTTGATATATTTCAACAAATTTCAATGGGTTTCCAATATGAAACTATAGGTTTCATCTAGTTTCAAATATGAAACTTGATTGGAAAAGAGGTTCAGAAGAATTTCAACCCAGTTTCAAAAGACAAACTTCAATGTTTCAGAGTGCGTTTACACGTTTCATCAAGTTTCATAACGGGTTTCATGATATTTCAAAATATTTCAAATAAATTTCATTGGGTTTCAAATTTGACAGTATAGAAGTTTCATAAGTTTTCATCTGCATAATATATTTTTCAACAAGCTCTAGATTTCAGAAAGGCTTCAGTAATCTTCAAGTTCGAAATCCAAGTTTCAATAAGAAAAGAACAAAATACCATGTTTTAGTAAGTTTCAACTAGTTTCAAGTTTGAAAATATCAGGTTTTAGCTAGTTTCAAATAAGTTGAATGCACACTTCTAGTTTCAAATCAAACTTCATGCATGTTTTGTAAAAGTTTCAAAAATTAGTGCAAGTTTCACATAATTCCAAGCAAAGTTGTGTTCGTCTTTCGGAAAGTTTCAAAGAATTTTTACAAGTTTTAACAAAAAATCAACAATTCAATACAAATCAAGCGTGAGTTTCACATAGATTAGAGCAAATTCACAGAAAATCAAATTAAGAGGCAAGAAGATAAGGAAGAAATAAAGCACCGAATCCTTCAACAAATCCGACAGAAACTGATGCGTGCTTAGCTGGTGGCATAGGCCCACCATGGCCTGGCCCGGCATGGCCTATGCTGCTGGCGCGTGCTTTGTTGTCAAACTAGCAGGATGGTACCTACTTGTCAGGTCATTGCCGTAAGTCTACTTGGCGTCCATACACAGGCGCAGAAAGCTGTGACACTAGAGCATGCGAACAGAGGCATAGCAACGAGAAGCAGAGCAATTTTATTGCTCACAGATCCGGACGAATCCAATCACAGTTCCAAAGTGGTGGCAAAATGGAAGAAAGCAAATGGGGAACAAGCTATCTATTGGATAAGGCTGGAACGAAAGGACACGATGCAGTAGAAAAAGAAACCGGCTTGCTTTGTCCTAAGAAGCGTATTTCTCTGGTATGTTTCATATTTAAACAATTGTTATTTTCTAAATAAATCTTATACAAAAAATTATATTTCCTCTACATATAGTTTGCCTATTATCTCACCTTCTTTTATACAGCAAATATTAATTATAAAATACAATGTTACCAAGTAAAAATAAAATCTGCATCATCCATCGTGGTGCGTCCAAAATATAAGTGTTCATATTCAACTAAAAAGTCCATGCCAAGTAAAATGCAAAATAAAAGAGAGAAAGAATCGACTTAATTTTAATACAATTTCCAAATTGAAATCCCTAAATAAGTGAATAATAGTAATTTAGAATAAAAAACAATGGAATCGTAACTCTAGAACTAATCTAGTCGCGCTTTTGCGTGGGGCCACCTTGCTAGTTATCAATAAAAATAGAGGTGTTTTATAAAAACCTATAGGGTCAATTGACCCCATAGGTAAAGCCTCCATCCGCCACTGACTCGAAGTACAACTCGGAGCGCCAAGCATAGTCTGTATATGAAGTGGATTTGGGCTTTTGCGCTGTAAACTGCAAGCACATACACTGATGCAAAGAATGTCAAACGCACAGCAATACATCATGCAGTTAAGTGCAAAAGAGTTAGCATCTCTGGTAGATTCATTTCCACAAGCCCCCACTCAGAAAAAATCGATCAAATGCACGAATTAACAAAAAAAAAAAAGGTACATGGACATCAGTGAAACCAAATCTGGGGGTGAATTCCTCTCCTGACAAGCAGCTTACTGTACTACGCATTCATTCTTCTACAACCTTGCCAATCTCATCAACTCGTCGTCCTCGTCGTCAATATGATCATTTCAGGAGTAAACGCCAACCCATCTGAAAGATCTCAGCTCGTGGATTCAGTGTGAAGCTCAACCCAAACATCTCCTTGATGGCTTGCCCCCGCTCTAGATGCTCGATCAGCTTCGCAACAAGAGCGGCGCTCTCTCTCACATGCTCCATGTCAGTCTGTGTCCATATGAGGCGCGACAGCTGCAACCTTCGTTGCTTGGAGTTCAGATCGATTCCCCACTTGTTGTAAAGGCTCTCCCTTTCTGCGAGGTGGAGCTTCCTCAGCATCTGCCTGTAGAGCATGTCCCTTTCATGCCGAAGGTTCCTCAAACTGCAAATAAAAAAGAATGTGCACGATTCATCGTATGTCGGGTTGCCTAGATAAGCTGATTTTTTTTGTTGATTTGAATCGTTTGATACATCTGACAAGAGTATGTAACAGAGTACCTTGATGAAACAGTGGCATTAAGCTCACCATCGGCACTGAAAGAATTTTTAATGAAGGACAGTCTCCTGTGCTCTACTTCCATGTAGATGTTGTCTGCCTGATCTCCCTTGAAGAGGAGGAAGAAGTAAGTCCTGTGTACTATGGAGACATTGCACTCGTGCCACAGCTCGATGATTTCTTGCTGCTTTTTCTCGAAATCAATAGGCCACCGAGAAGGAGACTTAACGGTGTTCAGTGAAGAATCTGCGCCGACATCTTTGACATTTTTCACCGCCTCATAGTCTTCAGTAATGCTCTGCTGCTTAAATCAATGTATGCATACGTCAAAATCAGCTTAATGAGCTAAAATAATTGAGGTATTAGGAAACTGAAGCATTTAGCATCTTAGATATAGATACGACTCTAGTCATTTTATTTTGTCAACTTCTCTACTGTGTAACCAAAACTGTAAGCCAACAAAAAAAGGAAAATGAATGAGGTATCATATATTGAGTGTGCCTTGACAAATATGCGGTCCTAAACTGAAAGAACGTATCAAAGCAGAACTCATGGAGACACCATTTTTATACAACTTGTACCTGATTTTCCTCTGGTTGGGTTGCTTGGTTCTTTTCTGTCTGCAGTTTCACTTCAGTTATGCAGCTGATGTCATTGATAACAATTTCTTCTTCAGCATTGCCGGTGATCTTGTCTGTAACTGCATCACAGGCATCTTTTCCAGAGCCCACGTAACAGTCAAATGGAAGATCATTTTGCCGGCCACCGTTTTCAGGACACAGGCTTCTCCTGACCTTCTCTGGCCTTCTGGGAGCATATTTGAAAATTTCACCCGGTGGTGTCATGTTCATGTTGACTGAATCATCAAACCAACTGTTTGGAATGACCATGAAGCTAGCCCTGCAGCTTCTACTCCTAGTTAGTGCACTGTCCCTGGAGCTTACTACACACCTCTTCAGGGCCAAAGATTCGTCAGTGTTAGGTTTCTCAAGGTCAAAATACGGGTCAGAATCACATGCGTATAGCTCGATGGCATTTTTTGCTGTATTTGTCATGCTCTCACCGTGCTTCTCTTCGTCGGAGTTTTCAGGTGTTCGAAATTTGTGTAAATGAAAGAATTCTGGACTTCTTCTTCTGAGCTGATTTGTTTCGATGCACTGGACTTCCTTGCAATGCTCCTCAGAGACCTCAGATGCAGCTTGGGAGACCACTCTGTTTGCTTGACATTTCTCTATACTGTCGGAAACATGGTTGCTGGGTGGACGCCAAAGCGGCACTGACTGTTCATCCAGTGTTTGATCTTGATAAGCCACATCATGAGTATCAGAAGATGAAAGGGCATCTTCAGACACATTACGTGGAAGGGACTCTGAAGACCGACTATGGTCATCCTATCAGAGGTAGGTTAATCAGTAGGATATTATAGACACTGCTACATGATTTTTTATTCTAAAAAAAAGAAAGGCAATATATAATAGAACAAGTACCCATCGCCTTGCTGTGAGATCATTGATATGTTCATCACTTGCAACTTTGCGGAAATTGTCAAGTTGAGATTGCACAGTATCTTTTTGTTCCACCAATTCCCTCAACTGTTCTTCCAGCTGAAAATCCATAACAGTGTATGTTATAAAAAAATACATAAAAGATTGTGTAACGCAATATCATGAATGAGAAGACAAAAAAAATGATTCGCTGAGAGTAACCACACCTTTTTAATCTGTTCATCCTTTTCTCTCAAAACCTCAGCGTGGGCAGTGCAAGAGGCTGATCCAGGGAACTTCAGCTCATTCTCTAACCTCACGAGTTCTCTCTGAAGATGCTTCACCAATACCTTGTCTGACATCACAACGTTGACTTGTGCGTTGGTGACTACATCTTTCGCGCAGTTTGCAAACAAAAGTGTGTTCCTGGATTGCTCAATGTGACAGTGTGCCGGGCTCATTGTGCAGATAATGGCCGTTCTTGCGTTGCCTCCCAAAGATGACTGTAATATGCGAGTGAGCTTTGAATCTCTGTAAGGAATGTGGCCATTTCTCCCCTTGCTGCATCAGGAACAAGTTGTTCATACAACAGTGGACAAAAATGACATAGTTAAAGAGCGTCTAAAGCAAGTGAAAATGTCGACTTACAAAATGACTTGAAATTTAATTTCCATTGTCGGGTACAGACACAGAAGAGAACTTGGACAAACCTGAGTTGGCGAATGACCTTTCCCAATGTAAGCAGACTTCTGTTAATATGGCTGCCCTCCTTTAGCCTCATACCAGCCGATGCTGTCTGAGATGCACGCTCACTTCCTGCTAAATCAACAAAATTCTGTCCAGGAGAAGCTCAGAGGCCACGGAAAAATATGTGTGAAAGAATCTAAAAACATGGTAATACATGCAGGTATTCATACCACACATGCCAGAAGGGTGCTCGAGTTGCCTCTCCCCATGAACTGCTTTGCCGAACTCTCAACTGTCTGCAGTTTACACAGCAGGCTAAGAACAAACAACATTTCTTGCAAAACGAATGTATTAAATCATTTTGTTTGATAGGAGCACGTGCCAGCCTGAGTATTTGATGAGATCTGGAGCTTGTTTCATTCAAAGCAGTTTCCCCAATCTGTCTTTGAGCTGATACACAAACCAAAATTAATCAGCAGACTAGAAGAAACCAATGAGCTGCTGCTTGTTGAGAGCAAAAAAAAAAAAAAAAACAGTCCCACACCTTCACAAACAGAAAGGAGCTCCAAAAGATGGCTTTTGTCCCTGAGAGTTTCCTCAGTGAGTTTTTCAACCACAGTTCCCTTCTGTTTATATTCAAACAACAAATAAACTAGCATAAGTACAACAAACATGTAAAAAATGGTCAACTGCTTCCACGTATCAGCATGACAGTTTCACCTCCGGATCATCAAGAAGCCTAAGAGGCGTCGCGTCAGGGCTGAGAAGGTCCCTCACAGCCTCGTTGTATATCTCCATCGCCGAAAATTTCAAGATGAACTCTCTCTCGGGATGCTAAATAAAGAAGACCAACACAGAACTCAGATTGAAAGCACAGAACCGCATGTATGCAATTTGAAAGAGAACAAATCAACAAGTTCGCATCACTCACCTTCTCTATGTAGCCATAGATGTCCGACATGCTGTACTCCGTTACGCCGACCATCGTGTACGTCTTGCCGCTACTTGTTTGCCCATACGCGAATATACTCGCTGCAAAGAGGGGAGGGCGGAGACCAATGCCCACGAAGAAAATGTCAGAACACATTCGCACGATCGCCAAGAGTTCTGAATTTTTATTTTTATTCTGCTTGCTGGCTGCGTACAGTTAATCCCGCTGAGCGCTGATAGAGCCACCTGTCTGGCCCCCTCCTCGTACACTTGCCTCGTGCTGCACTCGGCGCTGAACACCCTATCTGAAGATGAGTAAAATTTACAGGACGGAATGAGCATTTGCAGCGGCCGGCCAAGATACGTAGAAGCATGAGGCGCGCAAGCAGCCATGCGCGGCCAAGCAGGTCACGTACGTTACGTACCGTAGGTGTATGCGGCGGGGAACATGGCGCGCTCGGGGACGGTGCCGCGGAACATGAGGGTGGCGGGGCCGGCGCACTCCCACTCGGAGCCGTCGCCGTGCTCCGCCTCCCGCGCGTTCACCGGCCGCAGCCGCACCGACACCATGATCCGCTCCTCCCCCGCCATCCCGGCCGCCTCCTCCCCTTCCTTCCTGAGCATGCACGCGCAACACAAGAACGCGGTGTCAAGCAACGACACGAGACCAATTAACCGCGCGCTCACGTAGTCGCATCAAGCGCGTACGCGCGTGTTCATGTGCGCAAGCGCGGGCAGCCGAGCCAGCAAAAGCGCGCGCGCGCGCGCCTGCAGGTGCACGGGCGGAGGCCGGCAAAGGCGAGGCGAGCACCGTGAAGTCGGAGGTCGGCGTGCGGTCGGTGTTGGCCACGCGCGGAGGTTCTCACGTACTACGACGTACATAGGCCCGAAAGCGCCGCGCCAACGGGCGGTGCAGACATTCCCAGCATGTTTGGATGGACGTGCACGTGTGTGCGTCGCATTGCTTTCGTTTTCTAACCATTAACGACGGCGAAAACTACATGCACGAACAAAAGAAAAGGATGTTCGTGGCAACTGGCGATCGATCGAGCAAAAGCCAAAAACAAAAAAAATGCAGCTAGCATTTGCGCGAGACTTTACTTTGTAGACGAAGCAACGACGAAGGACGCAGAGGTCGGTTCGTTGGCGTTGCCTCCGGAAGGAAGGCCGCTCGCGGGAGCCGGCCGGCCAATGCGAAAGGGAAACGGCAAGGCCGGCGAGGTAGGTACCTGTCTCTGTTCTTGTGTAGCTAGCTTCCTCCTCCCCTCCTTCGCAAGAGGGAAGAGAAAGGAGGAGGAGAGGGAATGGACGGGACGGGGCGGAACAAGAGGAGGTGATTCTGGGAGCTCGTTGCACACACACACACAAGAAAAAGCAGGTGTTTTTTTACTCTCTTTTGTTAACTTTTCTACCGGGAACAGACTGGACGTACGCCGGCCTATTCCACCGGCCAACCGCTGCGAGGTACGGACGTGGGGCATTTAGGAAGCTCACGAGGGGACCCGCATGTCTGCCATGTGAGCTGCGGTGGCTAAACGTACGGCAGTGTTCTCCCCCTCTTGGACGGTAAAAAAGAAAACGAAAGAAAAGAAAAGCCCGGCTAAAAATAACCGTTTGAGTTTTGACCGCGCGGTGGCCTGTGGAAGGACGAAGAGAACATAGCAGTCCTCTCGCCAGCCGGCCGCTGGGTAGAAAGAAAAGAAACCGGCCTTCGGGAAGCTGCTCATGGTAGGAGTTGGCAATGGCGATGAACAGGACAGCACCTTTAATGCTCTGTTCCTGTGCCTGTGGGCGCGGCCTGCTGCAGCTCGCTGTCCATGTCCATGAACGACTTTACTGCCGTTGCTCAGCTTCAGCATCCATGTACTGATAGGTTGGTAGTCAATGCAGGCAGGCAGGCAGCAGCAGATGGGAGATGGGTACCAGCATTCAGCATTGCTTAGCCTTTGGTCGTACGATAGAGTCAGCTAGTGCTTGCTGATCATCCAGTCCTTTTTTTCGGTGTCTGATTGATTGCAGGATGTGAATGACGATTCTGCCTCTCGCTTCCTCTGGAATAAATTCCGAGGCTAGCTACGGCGATGTACTGATAATGCTGCTTCTTGGGTTATGCTATAGCTATGCTTCTCTCCTCACTGTTTTCGTGTGTTCTGGGTGAATGCAATCCTGTTTGGATTTTGATCAGTGTCGTTTTCAGGTTACGGTTGTTAAAACAGAGTATTCTGATCACTGTCAAACTGTCCAGCATTAGCATCATCCTCCCTTCTTTGTGGTTCCAGAGCAAACCGAGACAAAAGCCGTCAAACATCGCCACAAAATGTTAGTTGAGCTGCTCCTGTTGTTCACTTCAGGGACTCGTGTAGTCATGTACACGACAGGAGCGCTGATCTCGTTCTGATCAGATTTGGTCTGCCAATTAAAACAAGCAAGTAAAGATAACCCTCGAGTTCTCAGATTACCTTTTAAAAATAGGTTTCTTTAAATCCTTGTTAGAGATATAACATATAAGGTTTGATTTTGAATCAAAGTCAAGCACCTGGTGTTGGACTCAAAGGGCAATTAGGTAATTTCCCAATTTGGTGGAAAAAGAGGGAGGACTGGTCCACCTGTCGGTGGGACAGAGGAGGAGATAAGACATGTGGCCGTCTCTCTCGTGTGTGCCACAGGGGAGCTTGGCTTGACCTTTCGTTGGGCGATTGAGTCGCGTGGAGATGGTGGTGACGCCGGAGGTGCCACCGGCCCGAACGCCTTGGCGTCGGCCGTTGGTAGCAGCCCGCCGGCCGCCTCTTATCTTCCCTATAAAAGGTGGCTCCCATCTCCTCTTTATGATCCTAAATGCAGTGAGTCCTCTTCCTTCTCCTCTGATCTCCTATACCTCTTAGCTGTGTCTCAATTTTGATCTTTGAGGGCAGCCGGCAGAGCTCTTCTCTAGCGCCAACGGCTGTGTAGTCCGAATCGTCGTTCTTTAGGTTTCCCCGTGCGGTTTCCTTGTGCCTTTTCTTTTAGTTCTGGCAATGAGGGAATTTTTGGGGATTTACCTTCATAAGGTTGATTCAGCTAGGTTTTGTGCCGAGTGGTTGAAGGAGAATATGAGGTTTTTTCTTTGTGTTCACGGGTGCTCTTGGCCAAGTGCTCGTCGGTCTTGTGCAGCACCTATCCCGACTCTCGACTTCCTACTTCGGTGACCCGAGGTTTGAAGTGTGGTATTGTATCTCCGTCTACCTCGTCTCCTTGAGGCAGCATAGCGAGGCATTTGGTTTTCTGGGACAGCGCCGAGTTGCCTTGCCTTATGTGGTTTCTTCTCGGTGATTTCGAATATCACCGGCGTTGTGAGTATTTTAGCTGTTTACTCTTTACACTTAATGTGTTCTACATCAAATATATGTGATTTATCACTAATTGAAAATTGCAAAGATATTATGTGGGTTCGGTTTGATAGCTCGATGATGATAATTGTCTTATACTGAAATTGAATCATTCAAACTTGAGCTCTAAAGTATTTCTATTGCTTTCATTTGATTCTCAGTCCTGCAGTCATTTACTTTTGGACTATTTAGATATATTGTTCTGTGATTTACTTGCACTGGGAGTTTATCAAGTTAATGGTTAATTTAAGTGTTGTCTTGTGATCACTTTACTGTTGGCCGAACGTTTACATGGTTGTCATTAGACTGAAATAAGTTTGGCAGATATATTTAGAGCTCAAGGTTTTGAATATTTTTGTCATATTCAATTAGTGAAGAGTATAGACCATAGTAGCACGAAGGCCAAGATTAAGTCTTAAGTAACCCTATATCTGAGAGCAATAACCAAAACATAAATCTAAGCTTTATGCTGATTTTAATAGCCCACACGTTCTATGTTTTAAGTATATTATATTGTTTAAATGGCTTGATGGAGTTACATATTCATATGTTGATTTTGTCATTTAAATGGTGCTGGAATTATGCTTTAAATTAGTTATGTTTTGTTGGAATTAAATCTGAATTCATGCTCAAACCGCATATTATACAACAATCCGGAAAACCAAGTATTAAAGAAAAGGCTTCCTCGTCTGATGTCGTTAAGCCGGAAGTATTTGACGATGTCAACTTTAAACATTGGCAAGCCAAAACGAAGCAATGGTTGACTGATCTCAAATTCTTTTGGGTGATTTCGAATCCTCCAATGTTCCCATTGGAAATTTCTGAAATGATGCGATGGGTGGATGCGAACAACTCAATCTTAGCTCGTTCGTTAGCCACCTTATCCAACCGGTTGCTCGACGTGTATGTGAACTTTAAAGATGTCAAGCAACTATGGGACGGACTAGATGAGAAATATTCTGAAGGGGATAATAGGAATAAGTCATTTATAACTACAAATTACTTAAACTATAAGATGGTTAAGGGACGGTCGGTGTTGGAGCAGTTTCATGAGTTACAACTCTATGTATGTGACTTAAGTCAATATGACTGTATTCTACTAGAGAAGTAGAAGTTCTAAGCAAACGTCATCTTGGCTAAGTTACCGCCTTTGTGACGTGACTTCGTGACCGCTTGCCGATATATAAAGGAGCACTTGACTCTCAATGAGTTATCAGTAGCTATTAATGTCAAAGAGCGTGCTAGAGCTGGTGACGGTGTAGGAAAGGCTCAAGTCTAGGCTCATCAGGTGGAGGTCAGGAGCAATGTAGGCAGTGGGAAACAAAAGTTCAAAAACCAGCCCCAGAACAAGCTCAAAGGCAAGAAAATAAAGAAGGTGGAGGAGATTGTCTGCTTTGTTTGTAGTGCGGCTGGCCATAAGGCCAACCATTGCCGTAATCGTAAAGGCAGGGGTTTCTCTCCTGTTCAGCACAAGAGTCGTAAGGTTGAAGTGAATATTGCACTGGCTAGCCCCAGTCCATAAGGGTATGCACGGATGGGAAGAGGAAGAGCGAAGGGGAAGGGAATGGGAATGGGGTGGTGGCGAGGAGGAGCAGGGCGAAGAGGCCCCGGCGGCGATCGAGAACAGCCAACACAGGTCGATGGCACCAGCGCGCAGGGAGGGGCCGATAGGCTCCATGGAGTTGAGTCAGGGGCAGGAGTGGTGGAGAGGAGGCGGGGTGCGGAATGGTGTGTGATGGCTGGGGTGGGGAAGGTGTGAAGAAAGGGAACGTGCGGTCTGCGGTTGGGATGGGGAAACCAGTTCAGTTTTTTATTTGAAGAGAAGATGCGGTTATGCATAGTGGTTTGCTGCCTGCGTAGGAAGAGAAGGACGGACAAAAGTGCTGCTCGTGCTATGCGCGTGTACGGGAGTTGGGAGGGGGAGGGGAGGTGAACGGTCAAACTCCCTTTTATATTAGTAGAGATGTTGGATGTTGGCCTTCCTAATTTCCTATCGACGTATCTAGCACAAGGAAGGCTGGGCCCAATGGATTGTTGGCCTTTTGGGGTAGGGACATCGTGTACATCGTGGATAGACCTAGTTGCATTGCACGATGAAACATGAATCCGAGCACGGATCACGAGGACGATTGTATGACGCCGATCGACGGCGGCCCATGGACAGGGCGCACGGAGCGATCGGCAGAGAGCCAGAGATCGGAGGGGAGGAGGAGGATTGACCCACTCTAAGTGACTCATGCCTTAAGCTTACAGTTAATTACACTGTAGCGGCTATTAGTTTTTTTAAAAAAAAATAAGAAAAAAATATTATATCATCATGGACAATGCAAAGAAATAAAAAATAAAAAAGACAAAAAATTAAAGTAAATCGAAATTACAAGCTAATATATTTTTAATAGTTTCTAATTTAAATAAACTAAAAATTAAAATAAAGGCCATTGGCGGCAGAGCAGCCAAGCAATTGATTCGGAGCCACACGCCTAAAATCCCGGCCCTTTTCTATTCTGTGGCCGACGCCTCTCGCGGGCCCACCGCCCCCTAAATCCCCATATCCAAAACCCCCAGTTACACCCACCAAGCCCATCCAACCATAACAGATCCACGGGACCCACGTGGTTTCTCCCCACATGTCAGTGAAATTACCAGACAAATGTCCTGTAGTGGAAGCAACTCCAAAGCATTTGCACCCTCCTCGAGTTTACAGGGGCACAAGCTCGGTCCATAGACCATGCGAAACGCGTTACGCGTGCCATACAGGTTTGACGGTGCCCACCTGTAGCACGGTTCGTTAGGTGTACGGACCGGGTCTAGGTACGTAGCCGCTCGATCCCTGGAAAAGACGGGGCCCACCACTAATCTAGCACTGCTCCCCACCACCACATCCAAATCAAATATTTTAGACTTTCTCCCGAGTCGTCCTCGTTCAGTGGCTGCCACATCTCGTCCCAAAAACTCCTGATCCTGCTGCTGCTGCTTCTGGTCCTCCTCGGCCGGCGCCGACGTCGACTTCTCGCCACGACCGGAGCGCCGCGCAGAGATCCACCGGCGGCGAGGTGAGGCGGAGGAGAAGCCGCAGAGCGCGGGCTAGGCGGATCCCGTGGGCATGGAGAGGGGACTATGACGGCGAGCGCTGCGCGGCGGGATGCGGACTATCTGCGATGTGTGCGAGAGCGCGGCGGCGGTGCTCTTCTGTGCGGCCGACGAGGCCGCCCTCTGCCGGCCCTGCGACGAGAAGGTGCTCTCCGTTCCTCCCTCCCGCCTCTCCCCCTACCCCGTCGGATTCTACAGATCGTGCTACGCGCTGCTTCAATTGGAGCGACCCAACACTGGTTGCCCCGATCGTTAGATTGGAAACTGCCATCTCGGGATTGCTCATCTACGTTCGTGTTCCCGTGGTGGATCTGAGAGAAAATTTTGTTTCGTCCCACCTTTTCAGGTTCATTTAGGCTGCGACTCAAGTGCAGACTGCTCACTGACCTGAAATTTTTCGTTGGTCTGGCTTGGGGTTCATAGTATTCCCAGAAATAGATGACTGTGCAGTGCAGACCAAGGGAAATTATGATATTATAACAGGACACCGGTGTGCATTGATAGTGACTAACCTGTAGGAGTTGTTTGGGTGGAAACTGAATAATTTCACTAGGAAGTACTTACATATTTGGAGTCTGGTGATTCCTATGGGCTCACAACCGAATCCCATTTGAAAACGAATCTAATTATTAAAAATGAAAAACATAATCATACGTTTTTGTTATTGCAGGAAGCATTTCCTGCATAAATTATCATAAATTCAGTTTTAATTTCGCTTGAGTCATCTTATTTTCAGTTTGTCTGCCTTGGTGGATGGTAGACACCACCGGCATGCATGACCGTATGTGGGAGATGAGCTTGTCTTGATTTTGGTGATAATTGCGGTTGAGCTTATTGGCTCCACGTAATAATTTTGTAACATGTTTTATTTACAAAATTATGGTTGAGTTGACCTTGTCAAAATTCTCTTATAGTAGAGCAAAATAAGGGTGGTTGTAGTTTTACACTTGTGTTTACACGACTTTGTGGTTCAAATGTTAATGAGGTTCTTAGCCTTGGAATTGTTGTACGTGATTCCAAACATAATCTTTGATGCACGACCAACTTGTACAAATGAAGAGTAGCATCCTCTCATTCTTTAGCTGCTCAAATAGTTAGACAAATGCAAATTATATGCCCTATGCAGTATACCTTATAATCAAGAGCAATGACACAACCTCGGTTTCTGATAAACTTTGGGATTGATGCCATGCACATTCAAAATCATCTATCGATATACAAACTGGTTTCTAGGTGAACGTTTCAACTGGGAACAAATGTATTTGTTTTAACCAATTTAATGTACTGAGGCGGTTATTGTTCTCTGGGATTAAAACTATGATGTTCCGAGTTAAGCCCCATTATGTATAGTTGCACTACTTTTCTTTATGGAATGTACACTATTGTTTCACCTTTTACTAAAGTCTAGTTGCACTACAATATGAAAGCATAATTATAATACAATATGGATGGTTTACATGTATTAAATTTGTGGGAAGAATATTCCAGGTTTGTTTAGATAAAGCTATCGTTGGGTTCTGGACCACTCTGTTGGCAGTGCCTGATGCTAGTAAAGTTATCAGTAACAGGTTATGTCATATGTGGCCTAATGGGGTCAATCAGTTAAGATTTTGGTCATTATGAAATACAATTTTTTAATGGGTATTATGAAATACAAAATAATTATTTCACACATTATGAAGCACAATCCCTAAACAATAAATCCTTCAATCAATGGCAGGATGCCCCCTTATATATGTTATGAATATTGTGTGTATATTGAAGAAGCCCAATGAGCAATATATATAGGAAGTACAAAGGGATATTACAGGGGAATATGCCGATTCCTATTCTATCTCTAATATCCTTAACACCCCCCTCAAATGCAAGGCGTATGCAATAGCATTGCATTTGAAAAATGGTTAATACTAAAACAAGAAATATCCAACGCCCGAGTCTTGATAATGTCGTCGTTGCATGCAATGTTTTGAATAAACTGTCAAATCAAGCCGAAGAGGAATAGATAGAAGCATGACGGCGCAGATTGAAGCTCAAGACGGCGGCGCAGTGCACAAGGTGCAAAAGTCGCGTGGCGGCCTTAGAAGCTCGGGGCGGCGGCTAGAGAAGCGGCGGCATCATAACGACTTCTATGATCTGCACGCGACTCAGAGAGTAGAGCGGCGGCTACTGCCATGCAAAAAAAAAATTCATATACTTCTATGACTGACAATAAATTAGTGAACTCGCATGGCTTGGACGAACTAAAAATTAGAGACTACGGATTTAGATGGACAAAATGGAAGACTCAAAAGAAAAATAACTCGAAGACTGACTCAAAAGAACACAGATATGCCACGGGACGTGGCCGTGACTTACTCCCTCGTCACTCCCGCACTTCCTCCCTCCCTCCACTCACTCCCTCACTTCCCCCATCCCTCCCGTGTCTCTCCCTCACTCGAAGAGAAGAGGAGCGGCTCCCACGGGAGCGGCCGCGGCGGCGGGATCCGGCGGTGAAGAGGAGCTGGGAGCAGAGGCCAGCGCGGGCGCGGGCACAGGCCCAGGCGGGCGAGCACACAAGGGAGACGCGGCGACGGCGCGAAGAGCGCCGAATCCGGCAAAGGAGAGCCCAGATTCGGGCTTGCCGGCAGTGGAGACGGCCGGACTCGCTCTCCCCCTCCTCGCTGCTCCCGCACTGAGAAGAGCAGCGAGCTCCAGCGGGAGGCGGCGGTCTCGGGAGGAAGATCCGGAGACGGCAGCCGATTGGGGACGACGACCGCGAGTGATGGCCGACGTCGGCGGAAGATCTCATGGCGAAGGCGGCGAGCTAGATCCGGCACGGAGGAGGCTGGATCCGGGTGGGACGGCGGTGTCCCGACGCAGATCGGGCAAGAGTCGGCGCGGATCCGGAGGCCTAGACGGTGGCGACGCCGGCGTGTGAGCACGGACGCGGTCGACGGCGGCGCGCGGCGTAGGTGGGCGTGGGCGACGACGGCCACGTGTGAGACGGCGCCGGCGGCCGGGAAGAGGTGGCTGCCCCCGGGAGCGAAGATCGCTCCTCCCGGGGGCAGCAGATGCGGAAGTCGAGCGGAGGCAGGTGGCAGCGACGACGGGTACAGTAAACCCTAACCCTAACCTAGCTTTGATACCATGTTATGAATATTGTGTGCATATTGAAGAAATTCAATGGGCAATATATATAGGGAGTATAAAGGGATATTACAGGGGAATATGCCAATTTCTATTCTATCTCTAATACCCTTAACAATATAGATGGCGTGCAACCCCTACATTGCCTAACCAGTTTAAACTGAAGATAAGGTTATCACTAACACACCAAGCTTGCTTCTAAAGAAAGGAAACAATCGAACTAATTGGAGAGCTATCGCTAAGCCCGCCCTTCCTGATTCAGCGCCTGCTTCTGCCGTGCACCAGCTCCTTGGGCCCTTGTGCACATGACAAAATCTCTCAACAGTACCTTGATTTACCCATTAAGCACTTTGTCTATCTATTATGTGTTATTGCTGTGCTTTGTTGTGAGTTGTTAAATGCTGTTTCAGGAATGCTCAAATGATCATCTTTTCTTGTGCCTGTGTTCATCTTTTAATCTCTGTATGCTCGCCTTTCTTTTGATATTCTATAATACTTGATTACCTGTTTAATGAGTAATGTTTGTCACTACTGGATCTGCAGTTTGCTGTAGAACACATTTATGCTGATTGCACACATGCAACATAAGAAATTAGATATGTCTCATAAACCTGATGGTCGTATGAACTGAAAATTCCACCTTTCACAGCCATATTTCCTTGACAGTATAAAAGTCTAGTCTCTAATTTCATCCAGGTAAATAAGCAGGCCATATCCTCTTGTTAAGCTACTTTACAGCTCATCACAAGCAGTGGCGTTCAACAGTTTCTCTAGTAATCTGATTTGGTCGAATCAGAGCAAATAATTACTTTCTTGATTTGTGATGCTAATGATAGGTTGTGCTTCGATTCTGCTTCAGTTAGAAAATACTCACCCATTTGCCAAAAGTGGTGCATGCCCAATACTTGTGCAATATCCTTCATGTAGTACCATTAGCATGAAGAATAACAAGGGTTGCAGTTCTCATCGCATCAGTTCATGACAACTTGATTGTCAACAGATTATCTTCATGTTGCTGTTTTGGTATTCCTGTGAGTGTTGTGGTGCAGGTACACATGTGTAACAAGCTTGCTAGTCGGCACGTGAGGGTTGGGCTTGCGGACCCTAATAAAGTTCCACGCTGTGATATATGTGAAAATTCCCCTGGTATGCATTTTGATTACAAACAATTTCTTTTAACATGTTATCTATCAAGGTTTGATTTGATTTGTGTTCGACCTGTGAATGCAGCTTTCTTTTACTGTGAGATAGATGGTACATCACTTTGCCTGAGTTGTGATATGACTGTTCATGTTGGTGGGAAACGAACCCATGGAAGATACTTGCTCCTAAGGCAACGGGTCGAAGTAAGTTTCTATTTATTAACCAACTGCAGATTGCAATCTCATGCATTATTTTCTAGTACTTGAAGTTAGAAATTTTGATTAGTTTCCAGGAGATAAACCAGGCCATATGGACGATGTAGCTATGCAACAGAAAGACCCTGAAAACCGGAGGGACGAAAAGAAGGCTCCTCATTCCGTAACAAAGGAACAAATGGCGAACAATCACAATGTCTCTGACGATCCGGCGCCAGATGGCAATTGCGATGACCAGGGTAACATTGACTCGAAAATGATTGATCTTAATATGAGACCAGTTCGTACTCATGGGCAAGGTTCGAATTCCCAGGTCTGTTCTGTTACATTTTTTATCGTAGCGTAAATGACTTATCTTTTGTGCCCTCTTATAATCCCTTACAGTTTCCTCTCGTCTCCACTGTTATTCCAGATTCAGGGGGTGGATCGTAGTGTCAACAACCATGACTCTCCAGGAGTGGTGCCAACATGTAACTTCGAACGAGATGCCAACAAGTAAACAGCGGAACATCTGTATGTACATTTCTTCAACTGCCGCTCTATAGCAACGCACTGGAAACTTGAATTAGCTTTGGCCTTAGTGGCCGGGCAGAATGTGTGTTATTGCAGGGACCTCAGAATATGTGTTATTTCTAGTAGAGTTGAAGCTAACGATTGCATCTCAATTCGGCATATCATGCCCTAGACGCTAGCTATCGTCGTGTAGACGTGTACTCCTGTGGTGATCGGCAAAACTCGTGGCTTTCACTTGTGCTTTGTGGATTGCTATTAGAAACTGCGCAAAAGATTAATAGACCGCTCAATTTTCTGTCTTAGAGTACCATACCCGCCGTTCTGAAGTTCAGGATTAAGGCCATATTTGGAGCGCCGGAATTTGTTCCGATTCACAGGGGAGGAATTGAGCTGTTTTTGTCGAAATTCCTGTGGAACGGGGCCTAAGTTGTGGCTAATTGCTAGGAGTATGCGGTATATGTTAAGGGGATGCGCATGCGGCATGCTCATCCTCTACCATAACAGCGAAGGCACGAAAGGATGATGTGTACTCCCTCCGGTTAAGTTTATAAGGTGTATTTTTTTTAACATATAGACTAGAAAATAGGTGAAAATAATTAGACTATCTCTAATTATTATTTTTAAATACTGTATTCAATGTATGTATGTAGAGAATATAAAATAAAGTGAGATATTTATTAGGGATATAAAGAAAATTTTACACTAATTTTATATTAGAATATAAAATATATTCTATATTTAAGAATAAAACTATTTAAAAACATATCTTATAAATTTAGATAGAGAGTGGTATATAGCGACAGAGAGGCCCTAATCAATTATCTCAGCATCTTTTATTTGAGGGAACTGATCTCAGCATCTTTATAGAACTCTCATATCGTTTTAACTAATATAATGCAACTGGATAATCTTTTTCCTAACCTACATGGGCACTTGCTCGGCTGTTATATTTGTCCACTACTAAGCACCTCCAATCAAGATTTAGGGTATGTTCATGTTGACTTCTACTTCTAGAGCCAATATGAACGTTCTAGTTTCTATAAACCATTTCTACCAATTGCTACTATTTATCAGCCACTACTCAAAGCGAAAGAGGAGCAACACGACCACATATATGAGGGACCCGGTGGTTGAGGGCTCTCCTCCCCCGTGGTGGTGGCCTATCGAGGAGCACACACCCGGTGTCATGGTAGGTAACAAGGGTAGCCTTCTATCAGCAGCACAGACTGTGGAGTGGGTGGCGTCGCAAATGGAGGACCCTACTGTTATGGCTCTCGGCAGCTCCAGTGCCTCCAACGTCACTGTGGTGACCTCCGGTAGCCTCGACACCTTTGCTACCACCACATAGTGAGGTAAGGGCGTCCTGGTGCTGATGCTGACACTGAGCCTAAGCGGCGGTGGCCTAGAGATAATCTACGGAACGCTACAACATGAGTTGACGGACCTGCAGATGGTCATGCATGAAATGCAAGATGCGCAAAGCCATCAGACCCAGCCATTGTCGCTGTGGAGGTGATCATGGAAGGGACATAGAGTCTGGATGCCACCATTGGTGCGCGTAGCCCCCTACCGGGTGGACCCCGAGTCCCCCCTTAGTGTAGGCCTACAGTGGTGCATCTGGCTAGAAGACTTCAAAATACATGTGGTGGAGCCCTACAAGGGCGACACCAATCCCCATGAATTTCTATGCATCTACGAGATGGCTATCGAAGCCGCAGGAGGAGACGACTCGATAAAGGCGAAGGGGTTGTCGCTCGCCCTGTAGGGGGTAGCGTTGTCCTGGTTCTTCACAATCACCCTGGCTCTGCTTACATGTGGGAGTGGGTCCACGACCTCATGAACAACAACTTCCAAAGAAACTATGCGGAGGTGGCCTTTAACCAAGGTGAGCAAACCAGAGTAGAGGTCATCAACTTCGATATCGTGGATCTCCCATACACGTACAATGCCATATTGGGAAGGTCTACACTCAACACGCTTGGGGCAGTCCTGTGCCACAACTACTCATGTGTGAAGCTCTTTGGCCCCCGAGGGGTCATTACTGCAGTAGGCGACTAGGACCTCGCACAGCAAATCAATCAAGGTGGGCACATGAAGCCCGCATCAGAAGGTGCATGCATTGAGCAAGGGCCTTGACCCTTCCTTAGATGCACACCTCCTCCACCACGTGATTGACGCCGGCCGCCGCACGACGGTAAAAAAAAGAATACACATCGACAACGATGACCCATTAAGATAGGTCTTGGTGGGGGCCAATTTGGCCCAGAGATAGAGTGAAGCCTGCCTGAGTTCCTCCAAAAGAATGTAGATATCTTTGCATGGTCCCCCATCGACAATACTGGAGTCGATTGGTCTATCATCGAACATATGCTGGCAATGCGCCCTGATGCGAAGCCCGCTAAGCGAAGAATGCGGAGAATGTCCTTTGACAGACAAGAGGTTGTCAAGATGGAGTTGGCCAAGCTGCTTGCATCCAGTATCATCTGGGAGGTGGTCCATCTCGACTGGCTCACCAACCCGGTATTGGTCAAAAAGGCCAACGAGAAGTGGTGCATGTGATCGACTTCACCGTCCTTAATAAGGTACGACCTAAAGACAATTATCTTCTACCACACATCAACCAACTGGTGGACACCACGGCTAGATGTGAGATGATGAGCTTCCTCCATGTGTACTCCGGGTATCATTAGATCTGCATGGCTAAAGAGAGCGAGGACAAAACTAGCTTTATTATCCATGGTAGGACATTTTGCTTCATCAGGATGCCCTTCAGCCTAAAGAACATCAGGGCTACATTCATCAAGCTCATAGCATTGGTCCTCACATCCCAACTAGGCTGGAATGTCGAAGCCTATGTTGACAATATAATTGTCAAGAGTAGGCACGCATCTTTGCACATTGCAAACCTCCAGGAGACCTTTGATAAACTTTGCCAAGTAGGCATAAAACTCAACCAGGAGAAGTGTATCTTCAGGGTCTAGGCAGGTAGGCTACTCAATTTTCTGGTATTTGAGAGGGGCATCGAGGTCAACCCAGATAAGATCGATGCCATACGGTCCATGGAGGCTCCCAAGATTGTCAGGGAAGTTTAGAAGCTGGTAGGATGCCTTGCTGCCCTTTGTCGGTTCCTATTGAGGTCTATGGAGGGCATGGTCCCCTTTTTCAAAACCCTTCGAGGCTCCGGCAATGTCCAGTGGGCCGATGAGTGCGCATGAGCCTTCCAAGTCACAGGCTATAAATATAACCCCTAGAGCACCAAGGAAGAGGCAGAAACATTTGGTGTAAGAAATAGACTTAAGTTGGGATTGGCTATAGTGTATACACTCTACTACGCTTCTATCTCATGAGTTTTAGGCTTGAGATACCCCTTAGGCCTCCTGAAGCTCCGGTATCTACTGTTTGACATATAACCATAGCAACCAGCTCACTCACTCACGCCCTCCTAAGCATGTAACGTGTCAATTATAGCTCCTAAACAACCAGTTTAAGAAATATCTCCTAAACAAGTCCGTTTGGTCAGACTCTTCCAAACGGTCACATTTTGGCGAACTGGTACTCCTATGTTAGAATAGTAGGGACAGAGAATTCAGGACGAGAACTGTTCCAAGGGGATCGGACTGGCCGGCCCACAGGCCCAGAAAACCTTGGAGGAATCGTGCGTGCAGCTCGGGCGAGCGGTGATGGGTCGCAAGCGACGCGATCGGAAGCGCGAACAGCCCACAATCACACGCGGCGGCGACGCCGTCGATCGGCTCCCCGCGGCGTCGCACTCGCATCCTAATGCACGTAGTGGCCACGCCATCCTGACGTGCAGTCTGCCGAGAGCGGCCCACGTCCCCTCCCAACGTCGTCGGCCGGGATGCCCCTGTCAGCAACACCCCTGCAAACTCACTTGCAAATCACTCGGAATTGGAAGTAGTAAAGAACTCAATCTCACTCACGAACTCAAGAGTAGAATGACTTGCTCAAAGAAAACGACCATGCACGAAGAACTACTCAAGTGTTTTGGTGTCGCTTTCGCTCGCCTGCGTTTTCTATTTTATTCACCTCCTTTTAAAGCAATGATCCAATGCGAAACTAGTAATCAAGAAGCTATTACGGTCATTACATGAAGAAACGAAAATCGAAACACTTATGCATCATGACTCGTAACATCCACTAGCGCATGCAAAACCGAACGTCCACTACTCTCATGCATGCGTAAACGAAGTAATAAACACTACTACTCTCACACATGCGAAACTGAAGTAATAAACACTAATTAAATGCACGCGCAGGATTAATTGCTAACAATTCTCCCCCTAATCCTGCTGCCGTGTGACGACCTCGACGATGCCCGCCTTCTTGCGAAGTTCATGAAACCTGATGCGCTCGAGTGGTGATTAAATGAAGCTCGTCGGAGTCGAGCTCCACCGGCTTCGAAGTGGCGAAGATGTTGGTCATGCTTCTGTAGCGCCGCGGTGCCCCATGATCGTCGTCGATGTCGGGTTCATCAGTTGGGGGTGATATGAACTCGATGGCGGGTTCCAAAGTGCGTGGCGAAGCAGAGTCGTTGGGAGCTGCCGTCTCTAGGTGTTATGGTGTTGCTGTCTGGCCTCCCGGCGCCATGCTGGATGGTACAGAGGAGGAAACCACCTCGTAATGAACGGTGAACGAATCGTCCAAGGAGGCCGCAATGGACTCTCCTGAAGCCGTCCAATCCCACTTCGCCGCTTCATCGAACACGGCGTCGCGGGTGACACAAGCACGCCGGGATGCCGGGTCATAAGCGCGATATGCCTTGGCTCCCGGTTCATAGCCAAGGAACACCATGGCCTTGCTACGGTCATCGCGTTTCTTCAAATGCGGTCTCACGTCCTTGACGTAAACAACGCACCCGAACGTCTTGAAGTAATGCACATTAGGTATTCGGCCGTGCCATGCCTCATACGGGGTCTTGTTGCGAACACTTTTCGTCGGCGAACGGTTTAGGATGAAGACGGCAGTGGACACCGCCTCACCCCAGAACTCCCCCGGCATGTCCTTCGCCTTCATCATGCAGTGCGCCATGGCCACAACCGTCTGGTTGCGGCGTTCGACCACGTCGTTCTGCTGAGGGAGTAAGGCGCCGTGAGGTGTCACTGGACACCCTCGTTGGCGCGATGATGGACCAAACTCCACGGAGGAGAATTCCCTCCTCGGTCCGGTGCGCGGTACACGCGACTGCGACCGGTCTCGACCTCGACGCTGGCCTTGAAGCGCTTGATGGTTGTAGGAGCATCACTTTTCACCGCCAGCAGAAAGAGCCACATGTAGCGGGTTAGATCATCGATCAACAACAGGAAGTACCTCTTGCCGCCATAGGTTGCCGCGTGATAGGCCCGCATATATCATCGTGGACGAGATCGAGGCGCCCGACGCTGCAGATGCGCGTGGCGGCGGGAACGGTGTTCGCTTCGCTTGCCGTCGAGCACCGTCGCAAACGATTTATGTGCTCAAGCTCGGTGAGGCCTCGCGCCATCTCGCTACCGAGCGAGCATCTGGCGAGTCGAAGTTGAGGTGGCCGAAACGCGCATGCCATGTCCAGGCCTCCTCTTTGCCCCTCGCCGCGAGGCAAATGGGCTGTGCAATGTCGACGTTGAGCACATAGAGACGTCCGGTGCTCCGTCGAACCTGGCACAACAGCCGGCGTTGGGGGTCGCACAGTGTGAGGACGCCATTCTCTATCTCCGTCTTGCAGCGAGATTCGTCCGGTGGCCGAGGTCGACGATATTCTTCGAGGCGCGATGTAGTAGACGCCGGTGCGCGCGAGTGATCGCCGTTCTTGCGGCGAAGAGTGCGATCGCGCACCCTCGATGCGGACCCGCGAGGCGTCGCCGAACTTGACGGAGCCGCGCACGCTGGTGTCGAGTTTGGAGAATGCGTTCCGTGCGCCTGTCATATGATTCGATGCGCCGTTGTCCAAGATCCATTCTGGATCGACTGGTTCCCCCTCGTCGCGGAGAGTGACAAGGGCGCGCTCCTCGTTTATAACGAGTTTGGCGCCTGCTGGTTCGATGTTGATGGTGGGAGAGAGATCACAGACCTGAGCCATTAACAACGTTGGCTCGTCTTCGCCCTCAGCCTGCTCTGGTTCGACTTGGAGAAGATTCGCCTGAGCCATCCTCTCACGATCCCGCTTCGCCTTTCGGCAGTCCTTGGCCCAGTGGCCGAGTTTGCCGCAATAACGACATTTGTCCTTGGAGATGTCGTGGAACACGGCCTGGGATGGCCCAGACTTTGGTTCCCCGTCTCCCCCGTCACGCCCGCGGCTGCGCCATCCACGCTGGCGTGAGCGCGACGTGTTCCCGCTGTTCGCAGCGACACGAGAGGCGGACATGCCGGTATTCTTGGTGTTGTACGACGACCATTCCTTCTCCGTGAGTAGAACCTGGTCTCCTTCCTCATCGTCCGACTCTCCACGGTCCTCGGCGGTGGGAGCCGGCGGTGAGGTCCTCGATGGACAGAGTGCTGAGGTCAACCAAGGTTTCAATGGACAAGGCAATTTGGCGATACCTGCGGGGAACAACACGCAGTAACTTGCGAACCACCTTCTCCTCCGACAACTCCTCCCCAAGAAGGCGAAGGTCGCTGACGACACCCTGGAGTCGGAGACTGAAGTCCTCCACGTGCTCGCCATTTTTGAATCGCATGGACTCAAATGTCTTGCGTAGCTTCTGTGCCTTGGATTCACGCACTCGATCCGCCCCAACCCTCATCGCTTTGAGGGCGTCCCAGGCATCTTTGGCGTTGTCCTTCTCGGCAAGCGGCCGGAGCATTTCCGGAGGCACCGCGCGCAGGATCGCCGAAAGGGCCTGGCGGTCTTCCTGGTATGGCACATCACCGGTGTCAACGGCGTCCCACGTGCCTTGAGCTGCGGGTTGACTCGCATCAACACCGCCTAATCGGAGTAATTTGAGCGTGTGGCGTGGGGTAGGAGATGGAGCCACTACTCTCCTTCACGATCCGCTGGACAACGAGTTCACGCTGGCCGCCATCACGTCGATGTGGGCGGCGCGTCGGTGGGGACGGCGAGCGTCCACGGCCGTGTCATTGCGGTATATGGGAGTGGTCTACGGCAAGGACGGGGGCCGACATTTTGCTCTGATACCAATTGTCAGCAACACCCCTGCAAACTCACTTGCAAATCACTCGGAATTGGAAGTAGTAAAGAACTCAATCTCACTCACGAACTCAAGAGTAGAATGACTTGCTCAAAGAAAAACAGCCATGCACAGAAGAACTACTCAAGTGTTTTGGTGCTGCTCACTCGCACAGCGTTTTCTATTTTATTCACCTCCTTTTAAAGCAATGATCCAATGCAGAAACTAGTAACTGAAGAAGCTATTACGGTCATTACATGAAGAAACGGAAAACTGAAACACTTATGCATCATGACTCAGAACATCCACTAGCGCATGCAAAAACCGAACGTCCACTACTCTCATGCATGCAGAAACTGAAGTAATAAACACTACTACTCTCACACATGCGAAACTGAAGTAATAAACACTAATTAAATGCACGCGCAGGATTAATTGCTAACAGCCCCATGCATGGAACGACGGTCGTGCGAGGCGCGACGCGAGCCCCAGTTTCCACGTTCCGGCCACCGTCGGTCTGGCTCCTCGAGGAGCAGCAGTGAACGTGTCTTAATTAGCCTCTCAGCGACAGAGATCGATTCTTCGGAGCATAAATCCCGTGGAATAAAACACTAGCTAGCCCGCGTGACGTATCTGTCGGTGAGACAGCCCCCCTGCTGTGTGATCTGTCGCACGGTGAATATTGCAAACTTCACTTGGATCGATCGCCCGCCCACCTTCTCGTGATTCTTTTCGGCTTTTCTCCTGATCGTCAGGATCTTAAGCTTTGGACTATCGCACGCAAAGACGATGTAAAGAAATCCCACGCATGATGTCTCGCAAAACTGAGGCTGATCTTTCTTTTCCGCTTCCTTGAGAAAGTGCATATATGCTGCGATGTATCTATCAGGCCTCCCTCCTGCATGCCTCTGTGCAATGCGCACCAAGTGTACTGTACGTTACTCCATTAGCAGCTCGGTACAAAAGAAGATCGAAAGCTCCGTGGTTGGTTTGAGACGTAGTAAGTCAAATAACACTTCGTTTTAGTTAGTGCTCCCAAGCACATTTCTCAAAACTTCACCAGCCACGATAACAGAGGCTAGCACAGCTTGTTTTGTCACAAAGCTGCACCCTGAAAACTCATCGCACACTCTTCTGCAACTGTTACGAAACGTACGGCTAAAATAGATGATCAAAAAGAGTGGAAGATATATATTTAACGTAGAAAACTCTTTCGAAAAAAATTAGATGTTCTGCTTGTCTCGGCAAGAATAATATAACTGAAGAACGAGACAAGGACAATGCGAAACGGAAAGAGGACGGATATATCGATGCTTTCTTAATTATCATTTGCCGTAGCATTAAATGTGTGATGAAAAAGCTAGAGGAAGCCTGGAGCCCTGAAATGATACACTCATGTGATCCCTTTTCCCAGTAGCTAGCTTACGCTAGGAGCAAAGTGGATGTTTCTAGCTGGACATGCAGATTGGTTAGACTTGGAATGCGCACTTCCAGGCCCTGCAGTTACATCACTGCGTAACCGAGAGGGAGCAGAACGAAGGTATATATCCCTGAATTTGGAGAAACAAGGTGGAAGCTTTCATCAGTTTTGCTCCAGCTAGGTTGACCTACACCTCTGACATATATGTTGCAGCCAGAAATACGTGCATTGCTAATTTGGATGCTGCATTGGAAAGTGTGCGCCTCTCAGCCCACGAGCAAATTAAACCAGTTTCGATGCATGCATGAAATGATGAATGTGCGCGTGAAGCTGTAGGGGCTGTTCGGCAGGCTATAAGCCGTCCGGCTTTTCGCAGTTACTATAGTAGCAAATTTTTAAACGGTATATTTTTTCAAGACGGGGTTTACAAATTAAATGTAGTACACGTTAAAAGCTTAACATCTGTACCAGCTAAAATCGTAAGTGAGTATCGATCTCTCCGTAATCTGTATCGTAAACAACTAAAATTAAAAAATTTCAGCCAAAAGCCATAAGCCGCAGCAAAAAAGAACAGACCTTACGTAATTAACTTAGTGCATTGCCACCACAGTACACCAGGAGCTGCCACTGGATCGAACACTTGTAAGTTGGCGTGCCTCGCAGGTTAATTTTGCATTCCTGAACGGAACAGACCGGGGTCCCCATCGGCAGCAATTCTCTCCAATTCGTTGCTTAATTCCCGTTCAATTTATTCCCACTGGCAACGTCCAACGGAAGAGGACTCTCTCTCTCTCTCTCTCTCGCCGTCCCAATTCGACAGCCTTAACGGCTTCCTTTTTCCCGGGGAGCGTCGCAAGTGTCCCATATCCATCCGGTCGGTTCTTACGCTGAGTTACCGGTCTCGATCATCAGATATTCGCCACCTTTTCCGTATCTCCGACGAGAAGCAACTGCTCTTTTCACGCGGATCACCAAAAAAATCTCCCTTGTCCTCTTGCTAGATTAGAAGCTCGAGCATGAAGATGGCGCTGCCGCGGTTGAGTGGAAGCATGGAAGTCCGAGTTGGACCGATCTTGTGAGACGCAACCGCAACAAGTGGAGTCGAAAAGTATAAGGTGACTGAAGAGAAGATGTTGCTGAGTTTCAAACAAGTGAACAACTAGTTTAACTAGAGGCTTTAGCTGATGAGGGAACGGGGACAATACACTCATATTTCAGTAGTTCCTGTGATCCGGATCTGGCACCCCGCCAGGTCCAATCGGGTTTCCTTCCCGGTCCACAGGTATTAAAAAGGTTGCGCATCCTGTACACCTAACTCCATGAACTACCTGCAAGCAAACCTTTTAAAAAACAACCTTATAAGTGGTATTAGACATTCTTCTTCCAAAAGACTAGTCTAATAGGTAGAGACTCCCTCACACTTATAAGTTATCGTTTTCTTTCCTACAAGCAATATGTGACTATTCCCAACATTCTCATGTTCACACATTGCTTGTGCATTTCTGAGATCCAAGGAGATGTTGGGTGCCTGGGTTCTGATACCACTGTTAGATCCGGATCCTGTAACCCCGTCAGGTCCAAATGGGCTTACTCTCCGGTCCCCAGGCCTTAAATGGGTTGCACATCCCATGCATCTAAGCTCATGAACTACCTGCAAGCAAACCCCTCAAACAACAACTTTATAAGTGGTATTGCGTCATCTTCCCCAAAAGACTAGTCCAATAGATGACGTCTTTCTCACACTTATAAGTTATGTTTTTTATTTTTTCATTAGTAATGTGAGACTATTTTCGACAGTTCCCCATAGATCTAGCCCATGCAAGCCTACGAGGTTGATACAACATGAGCTAGAATCCAATCCACCTTATTGAGTTTTGTGGACTAATTCACCGAAAAGCTTAAATTACTAGTGAAATATATACACACTTAAAAAAAAACCTGTAGTGCTACCTATCAACGGAAATAAGCAATCCAAGATCCTATACTACTGCACGTAGGAATGGTATCAGCTTTAGGATTTTAACCGAGATGGTCCTGCATATCAATCGTGGCCTAGTTTCTATCACGCCTTTAACCGCTGCATGTGACCACACCGAGTCCAGTTTCTAGCTTCTGGCTGCCCGTGTCGGTCATCAAGAACCCTAAAAAAACATTTGGCCTCACCTCTTACCACCACTCCCGTGACCCCCACCTTTGTCCTTTTAACCATCCCAAACTATATTTTTGAAATGAATTCAGAAATCAGAAATTTAATTATCTCTTTTGACAAATATGGTCGTCATTCATCACCAGCGGTTTCTACTTAATACCCTGGGTGAATGAATGAATGAATGAAGCCATGCCCGTGGTACATACAAATGGGCCACTTCAGTGTATACTATACACTGTGCACACATAGCTCACCGAGACTGAAACTCTGAAAGCACCAATACCATTTTGCATTTTTGCTATACGGATAGAGAGGTACGCGTACTATGACAGATTGGCTATACGAGTACGTAAACTCACTATTGAAGCGTATTACATGTTGTGATCTATAAATACGTGTTCCACGGGGACTTAGGACGCGCCAAGTTAAGAGCGGCGCAGCATCGCGGCATTCACATGCTCTAGCTGTGAGAGTGGTGAGCAGCAGCGAGCTCGGAATGGCACTTTGCTCCGCTTCTTCATCTTCTTCTCCCGTTCACCACTTGTGCGTGCACATCCTACTACTAGTGTGCCTCTTCTTGGCGCACTCGCTCGTGCCGTCCTGCTCAGCCTCTGCCGCCGCTAGGCGGCATGACTACCGCGACGCGTTGGCCAAGTCCATCCTCTTCTTCGAGGGCCAGCGCTCCGGGCGGCTCCCGCCGGACCAGCGCGCGGCGTGGCGGGGCGACTCCGGCGTGTCAGACGGCGCGGCGGCCGGGGTCGACCTGGAGGGCGGGTACTACGACGCGGGGGACAACGTCAAGTTCGGCTTCCCGATGGCGTTCACGACCACCATGCTGGCCTGGAGCGTCGTCGAGTTCGGCGAGTCCATGCCGCCCGACCAGCGCCGTCACGCCGCCAACTCCGTGCGGTGGGCCACCGACTACCTCCTCAAGACCATCGCCCATCCCGGCGTCATCTTCATGCAGGCAAGCCGCAAGCATTAGCACACATTGCATTAATTTTGTCACGTTCATGTCACAGCAGGGCCGTGAGAGTGCAGCAATGCAATGCATGCAGGTGGGCGATCCATGGAAGGATCACAGCTGCTGGGAGAGGCCGGAGGACATGGACACGGAGCGCACGGTGTACAACGTCAGCGCGGGGCGGCCGGGGTCGGACGTTGCGGGGGAGACGGCAGCGGCATTGGCCGCCGCGTCCATGGTGTTCCGCGACGACGACCCGGAGTACGCCGACCTGCTGCTCGCCAGCGCCAGGAAGGCGTTCGAGTTCGCGGACACGTACAAGGGCGCGTACAGCGACGACCCGGAGCTCAGAGCCGGAGGCTGCCCGTTCTACTGCGACTTCGATGGCTACCAGGTTTGTCTTGTTTCCCTGCCTGCCTTCGTCAGTAGTTGGTGACCTGACCTCTGCTTGATCACGAGAAACAAAGGAGCTTGCATGGTGCTGCAGTCATGCTACTTTGGCAATTGGCACCAAGCGTCATACTGTTTAGATATATCTGACATAACAATGACAGCATACAAGAACAAGAGGATGCATCACCATAAGTGACCATATATCAGCTTATTACATCTGCCTGACCAGAAGAAACAAAGCAGCTTAGTGTTGCAGCATTGCTATTTTGGTGCCTTGCTTCGTAGTTCATGTTTCACACCTTTAGCATAAGAAGAATAACAGTACAAAAGGCCAAAAGTGTATTACACCATAAGTGATTGCTATTTCATTCACATCAGCATTGAAATATTTTTACCAGTCCTGAACTTCCATAACTCAATTATCTAGTGGTAATTTAGGTTGATCACCCCCCAGACATTCAGTGCACATTGCTGATGTATTGCTGTGGGACAACAAGCAATTATTTCGTCATCGAATAGGCTCATGTAAATTTTAAGAGCGTCGAAAGCTGTTTCCACGAATTCCGGAATTAGAAGATTCAGAACAATCAGAGGTTCGGAACTGAAAATTCTTTGACAGGATGAACTGCTGTGGGGGGCGGCCTGGCTACGGAGAGCCTCCTGGGACGACACATTCCTCGAATACATTCAGAACAACGGCAAGACCCTCGGTGCAGAGGATAACATCAACGAGTTTGGGTGGGACAACAAGCACGCCGGTCTCAATGTCCTTGTTTCCAAGGTTCTGCTCTGCTTCCATCACTCTTCTTTCAGCTCCTGAATACAGTTGTGCTGCTAAATTAGCAGAACATAAGTGACTGACACAACTAAACGAGCGTCGATTGGTTTTCAGGAGTTCATAGAAGGCGAGGCGCTATCTTTGCAATCCTACAAAGAGTGTGCAGATAGCTTCATCTGCACACTGATTCCAGAGTCCTCATCACCACACATCAAGTACACTCCTGGGGGCATGATCTACAAGCCTGGAGGCAGCAATATGCAACATGTCACCTCCATTTCCTTCCTGCTTCTAACCTATGCCAAGTACCTCTCCAAGTCCTCTCACACTGTCAACTGTGGCGATATTTCAGTCGGTCCTGCCACTCTTCAGCTGCAAGCCAAAGCGCAGGTACTAGCATTTTTTCACCTTGCCTGCCTATACAAGATCCAATGCAGGAACATCGACTGGTTGAACTTTAACCTTTCTGACTTTACTTATGCACGCTGAATTTCAGGTTGATTACCTATTAGGAGATAATCCGATGAAGATGTCGTACATGATCGGGTATGGTGACCGATATCCTCAACGGATTCACCACCGGGGATCATCGCTGCCTTCGATCAAGAGCAATCCTCAGCGCATTGCGTGCAAAGAAGGAACGCCTTACTTCAATTCATCTGGCTCGAACCCTAACCCATTGGTTGGAGCGGTTGTTGGCGGGCCAGGGGAGGATGATGCTTACGAGGATGACCGTGCTGATTTCAGGAAATCTGAGCCGACTACCTACATCAATGCTCCCTTAGTAGGAGTTCTTGCCTACTTTGTTGGCAACCCGAACCCCAGGCATTGAAGTAACAGTATTTTGTCATGTAGATACAGAAGAGTGACAGAAGTTATAAATAGGTACAAATGAAACAAGTAGGTTGGTGTTTTTAGATGGCGCTACGTATAAAGAGAGCAGTGGCCGGACTGGAGAGCATGAGGTCTATACAATAAAGAGAGCTTCTCCTCCATGCTCTCTCTCTCTCTCTCTCTTCTTTTCTTTTGTTCTTGGATTTGCACTGAATTTGTGTGGATGTGTGCAAACGTGCAATTTTATTGCACTGGGTTGTCATTAGTGAAAAGCTTGTACCTTTGTACTTGCAGCGATCAACAAGAAATGGTTTCTGAAATCATTGCATGTATACCGGCCTCCCAGTGGCAGAATAGGTTTATGATCGTGCTGTTGCGTGTTGGAAAGCTCAGAGTATCTATATCAATCCAAAAACAATTTCGTAGATCGCTGATCATGCATTGGCAATTGGCACCATCGATCCGGGCGGATCAGCTAGCTCTGCCGTTCGTTCGAAGTTGCACTTATCCGAGGCTGGTGCGCCGCGAGCCGCGACTCCAATGTTGTGATGCACCGGCGCTCGCGGCTGGTGCGGAGTGGCGTCACGACGCGCCGTTTAACACGGTTCGCGTGACGCGGGCGCCGCGGCCCGCTGGTGCACGCTAGCGTGGCGTGCACACTCAGCTCTCCCGTGCTACTCCTGGGCCTGCAGGACACGAGGTCAGAGGCTCAAGAGTGCTCTGTGGCCTCTTTTTTTGGTGCTGCATCTCTGCAACAATGGAACTGGATTTAATCAATTCGGTTCTATCGAGTCTCCCGATGTTTATGATGTCTTTTTTCAAGATTTCTAAAGGAATTCTTAAGAAACTGGATTATTTTCGATCCATATTTTTTTGGCAAAATGATGGAATTAAAAAGAAATATAGATTGGCCAGATGGGGTATCCTTAGTCAACCAAAATGTGTGGGGGTCTAGGCATTTTAAACCTGGAAGTGCAGAATTGTTGTCTGTTAAGTAAATGGTTGTTTAAGTTGCTAAATGAGGATGGCCTCTGGCAAAGCCTGATCAAGAGAAAGTATTTAAAAGGTAAGACCTTATCACAAGTGGTTAAGCTACCAGGGGACTCTCATTTCTGGAGCGGTCTTATGGAGGTCAAAAATCTTTTTCTAGCAAGAAGCAGATTTAAGGTTAACAATGGACAACAATCGAGATTTTGGAAGGACATTTGGATTGGGAAGGAAGCACTAATGACGAAATTCTCAGATTTGTATAGAATTGTTAGAAAGAAGAATGAGACAGTTGCTCAAGTTCTTAGTACTACACCGCTAAAGGTTTCTTTTAGGAGAGCTTTAGTAGGTGAAAAACGGGCTTCATGGCTTAGATTGGTGAGGTTGATAGTTCGAGTTTCTCTGAATGAGCAGGAGGATGTGCTAATGTGGAATTTGCATAAGAGTGGCTCTTTCCCTGTTCGTTCCTTGTACAGAGATCTCATGGAAAGAGAATGCATTCCAGAAAAAAATTTATTCTGGAAAACAAAGATACCACTTAAAATCAAAGTGTTTCTTTGGTTCTTGAAAAAAGGAGTGATTTTAACAAAGAATAATCTTGCAAAAAGACAGTGGCAAGGAAGTATCAGGTGCTGTTTTTGTCTCTCTAATAAGAGCATTCAACATCTTTTTTCCGATTGTCATGTGGCTCAGGCTTTTTGGAATGTGCTGGTCATTACCAGATTTTTCTCAAAAGTTTTGCTTTGCTCCTCGATTTCAATTGGAGTTTCTACCTGACTTTTTTCCGAAAGCTTTTGAGTTGGTCTTCAATTTCACATAGAGTTGGTACCTCTTTTTTTGTAATGTTTTGAGTTACTTCTTGATTTCACTTGGAGTTGATACCCTTTTTCATAAAGATTGGAGTTGCTATCCAATTTAAACTATATTTGCTACCTTTCTAAGCTTCGAGTTGCCACATGATTTTTTTTTCTAAATCTTTGAATTGCTACATGATTTCAATTGGAGTTGCTATCTATTTTTTTTCTAAAGCTTTGAGTTGGTACACGATTTCAACTAAAGTTGCTATCCTTTTTTTCTAAAGGTGGGTTGTTACTCAACTTCAACTAAAGTTGCTCTCATGGGCACATCCTTAGCAGCCATGGCAGAGCACTGCAAGCAGAGCAAGACTCTGGGATTTTAGCCATTGTCAAGGTCCGGGCAAGACCAAATAAGCCTTGAGCAGCCATAGTAGAGCACTCCAAGGTGGGCTAGGATCAAGGGCTACAGTCGAGCTTCTACCCGATTTTTCCTAAAGCTTTTGAATTGCCCTTGATATTTCCTCTAAGGCTTCTAACTATTCCTCGATTTCAACTGAAGATGCTACCAGATTTTTCTCAAAAGTTTTGCCTTGCTCCTCGATTTCAATTGGAGTTGTCACTTGACTTTTTTTTTGAAAGATTTGAGTTGGTCTTCAATTTCACATAGAGTTGGTGCCTCATTTTTTTTTTCCTAATGTTTTGGTTTACTTCTTGATTTCACTTGGAGTTGATACCTTTTTTCATAAAGATTGGAGTTGCTATTCAATTTAAACTATATTTGCTACCTTTTCTAAGCTTCAAGTTGCCACACGATTTTTTTTAAATCTTTGAATTGCTAAATGATTTCAATTGGAGTTGCTATCTGATTTTTTTTCTAAAGCTTTGAGTTGGTACACGATTTCAACTAAAGTTGATATCCTATTTTTTTAAAGGTGGGTTGCTACTCAATTTCAACCAGAATTAGAAGCCTTTTTTTTTTCTAAAGGTGAGTTGCTCCTTGATATTAACTAGAGTTGTTATCCATTTTTTTAAGCTTTGAGTTGCTACCTGAATTTTCATCGGTTTACTACTCTGTTTTTTGTGGAGTTGCTTCCTAATTTTATTTTTCAGTTTTTCTGAGTTGCTCGTGACTGTGTATATGAAAATTGCTACCTGATTTTATTTTTCATTTTTTGAGTTTCACATGATTTTATATTTGAGTTGCTCCCAAATTTGTGTGAGTTGGTTTCTATTTTTTCTATGATGCGATAAGTTGTGTGGCGCTTTTATCTCTTATGCGTAGATGTATTTACTGTTGCCCTTTTATTTTGAGCCTTGTTTTGATACTAGGGGTCTGTTCGGCTGTGCATAAGCCGGGCGGCTTTTCGCAGTCGCTACAGTACCTAACTTTTAAACGGAGTATTTTCTTAAGACGGGGTCTACAAGTTAAACGTAGTACACGTTAAAAGCTTAACATCTGTACCAGCCAAAATTGCAAATGAGTATCTGTTTTTCCGTAATCTGTACCGTAAACAGTCAAAATTCAAAAATTTCAGCCAAAAACCATAAGCTACAGCAAAAAAAAAAACAGGCCCTAGAGCAATATGACGAAATAGTGCATGTGGTTGTTTCACATGCACTTCTGTGCATCACCACGACCAACTGTGTGGAGTAAAAAGGAAAGCAGGACAACTGACCTGGTTAGATGTAAATGGATAATGTAGGTGGTAGCGCACATGTCCTAAATATATTATTGGTTAAAGATTGTCTAAGTTTGATCGTCTTAAGTCAATAGTGTCATGTATTCTATTTTGAAAGGGAAGGAGTATATAAAATTTTAGGGTAACTGAATTCAAAAGATTTAGAGAAAAATCCTCTCGGTTTTAGCATCATTGGCACGAATATTTATACAAAAGATATTTTCTTGCTTACAGTTTTGTTTCTTTCTTCCCTTTTCCGCTTCTAGGGTAATCCGAGACCCACCAAATTTCCCCATCGTTTGCCCTGAACAGGAGAGAGGCTAGGCCTAGGATTTTGGTGCCGCTCAACCCAAATCCCATGGACGACGACGACCTCGCCGCCGCTGCCACCGCCATAGACCCTGGCTCTCCGCTGCCGGTGCAGGAGCTCGCCTTCTCCGCTCCCGCCTTGCCCGTGGACAACGCCGCCTCAACCGCGGGCGAAACCCTCGCCGTTGATCCGCCCACCGCTGCCGCTGCCGGGGATGGGGAACAGGTCCCTTTCGACGAAGAGAAGGTCCCGGTGCCAGCCGAGGCTATTCCACAAGAGGCCGACTCCACTTCCGCCGACGAGCAGGTTCCCGTGGCAGCCGAGGCTGTTTTAGAAGAGGCCGCCTCCGCGGCCGTCGACGAGGCCCACGAAGACGAAGACCCCGTCCGTAGAGACGCGAATCCTGCCTCCGAAGGCGGCGTTGCGAAGGGAGACTCGCGCGATGGTGGCGCCTACATTTCTCTAGTTTCCCTTGGCGTTGGAGGCGACGTGGGTGCTGAAATTGACGATCTTGTTGGTGAAGGGACTGGGATTCCCGACGCGGTGGAGGCCATGCCGACCACCCCGGATATTGTACTAGATGCTGACGGCGATGGTGAAGCTCTTGATGGAGAGGGCGACAAGTCTGATGAGTATGCAAAGGCCAGTGGTGATGACATGGTGGTAAAAGAGCTTGTGGGTGTTGCAGAAGACTCCGCTCCGGCTGATATTACTAAGGCTGATGAGCCCGTCGAAGATGCTGGTGTGGGGGTGCAGTTGGATGGGATTAATGTTGCTATGGTTGATTCCACAGAGTTGGGTGCTTCCCTGGTTGGTGTTGATTCCAATATGGTTTCCAACAGAGGTGGAGCTAGCTTTGATGACCAGACTGGTCAGGAGATTGGTGGTGGCGCTCATGATGGTGCTGATGAGGATGATGGTCCACGGATGGATAAGAATGCTCCAGTTAGCGATGATGGTGAGGATTCTCAAGATGAGCAGGGGGCACAGATGGATGTAGTTGCTACAACTGTGTTAAGTGGTGTGGAAGCAGAGCTTGTCAAAGCTGGCGATGGTGTTGCAGGGGAGGGCACAGATATGGATACACTTGCCCCAACCGGAGATGACAGTGAGGAGGAAAGGGTTGCAATGGCTGGTGTCACTGCTACAGATGAGGAGGGCAGGCAGATGGTTGCAGTTGCCATGACCAGAGATGGCAACGAGGAGAAAGCTACTGGCAAAGATGGTGTTGATGCCACAGATGAGGATATACGGGTGGATACAATTGGCCTGACTGGAGATGATAATGAGGAAAAAGAAGTTGCCGCAGCTGGTGATGATGGTGCAGATGAGGAGGGCATGCAGATGGATGCGGTTACCACTACTGGAGATGAGGATGAAGAAGATGGCATGGCTGGCCAAAATGTTGCTGAAGAAGCTGATAGTGTTCCTGAAGAAGCTGAGGTTGGCACGGTTGGTAATGATATCCCTGAAGAAGAGGCTGTGCAGATAGACGACGATGACGAGCCTCCACCATTGACAAGGAAAGGTGGAGGGCGCCGAAAGCGAGGTCGTCCATCTTCCAAGGCTCAGGCTGTGGTGAAGCCATCTGTTAAGAGGAAGGATGATGAGGAGGTGTGCTTCATTTGCTTTGATGGTGGTGACCTTGTGGTTTGTGATCGTAGGTTTGTGCATCACGTGGAATATCTTTCGTTCTTTCTTCCAAAATATGCACCTATGTTACAGTTGTTGATGCCTCATTCTGTGTCCTCATTCCAGGGGTTGCCCTAAGGCTTATCATCCTTCTTGTGTTAATCGGGACGATGAGTTCTTCAAGTCAAAGGGTCGGTGGAATTGTGGTACGTCGGTTAATCTTATTCTGCACACCTCAACGCCCATTCTCAAGTTAAATGGTTGTGTTTGAACCATGTGGACATATGCATTTTTCAATCTTCCCAAATCCATGTTTTCTATGAGACATATCTCATATCTGCAATGAACATGCTTCTTTACAACTCAGATGGTGGGACTGTCACATAGTTTTCCCTTAACTTTGAAATTAGTTAAACCTACGTAGTTCTGTACTTCTGTTGCATTCTTTTTCAATTTATTGCCTTGCATGAATTAGGGAATATGCTTTATCTGACTAATTATGAACTGGGCTATTATTTTTACCACGTTTAATTGATGTTGTCTTATCTACAGAACATGGTATTTTCCGACTATTCTGGTTTCTGTATCAGGGAATGCTATGATATGTTATTACTTTCAATAATACATTAATGTTTTTCTGATAATGATGAGGATTATTGCTTAGCCCACAAACAAAATCTTTCAATATACTTGCATCTGATTCTATCCACTTTGCATCATTTCTCAGGGTGGCACATTTGTAGCAGCTGTCAGAAACCTGCCCACCATATGTGTTACACATGTACCTATTCCTTATGCAAAGTGTGCATCAAAGAGTCAAAATTTGTCTGTGTCAGAGGAAATAAAGGCTTTTGCGAGACGTGCATGAATACTGTGATGCTGATAGAGAACAAAGAGGAGGCAACTGAGCAAATGGTAGCCTTTTCACCTTATTCTTAGCTTCCTCAATATAATTTTTTTTGGTATAGTTTCATCCAGTATCTTGTTCTTTACAACTTTCTGGTCTCATTATGGCATTGAGGACACTAGTCTATTTTTTTGTGATTCTCGTTCATGTAAATGATTTAGATCTGGAAAGATAGGTGAGCTTAGTGCTCATTTTTTAGATGTTCGCATAAATTTCGTCCTATAAAAGTAATTTTACCATTGATGTGCTGACCCCTGCTTGACCTGTCTATTTGACGTGTTGAACCCAATTTGTAGGCAACTCGATGTGTAACCAAAACTAGTGTTCTGAATTAATTTTATCTGATGCTACAACCTGCTAGTTTATTTTGTTGAAACAGGTGGATGTCATTTCCATACACCAATTGCATCAGAACTCAGAGCTATCAATTCTATAAGTCATTTTTTTTGTTGTTGCTACACTGGACAGTTAAGTTTATTTTCACATGCTGCCAGCATTTGTTTGGCTAAGAGAGTGATACATTCTTCAATTTGGATATACTGCAAGATAACATTTGTGGTATGTCCATATTACACACACCTATGATCATTATTGAGGTGCACGTTTTAACTAAGTTGAAAAAGCAATGGCTCATTGCGCAAATGGCCTGCTCTGTTTCAAATACCCATTAACCAACATCAGTCCCCTCTTATATTCCAGTGGAAATTCGGAGGTTTTTGGGCTAGTTATTCTATGTTTAGCTTCTGTTCATTTGTTCCTTCTGGTTTGCTCTACAACCTGGCAAGTGGCAATCTAACTTATTATTTGTGCACATTACTTGCAAAACGTTGCTTTCTTGCTGGCTCACCAGTTGTCATGTCTGGCAATTCTGTCTGTACGAAAAAAATTATTAACGGTTCTGTTGTATGCATTCTTTCTACTTATGAGGAATTTTTTAACAGGATGTAGATTTTGATGACAAAAGCAGCTGGTGGTATTTGTTCAAGGACTATTGGTTGAATTTGAAAACAAAGTTGTCTTTGACACTTGAAGAAATATCGGCAGCTAAGTCTCGAAAGAATGGATCTTCTTTGGTTATCCGTGACAACGATCTTAGTGAACTACCTGATACTGATGATGAAGAAGAGGCTAATTCAGACAGTTCATCTGGGTGCCATCTAGAAAGCAATTCATCAAAAAAGAGGGGAAGTAAGCGATCAAAGCATGCTGCTAACGAGGACAGCTCTAAAGGAAAAGAGAGCACTAGGAAATCTACCAAGCGAGGCCTGTCAGGTAGCCGTGATGCTAAGAATTCTACAGGGAGAAAGGTTAGAAAATTATCCAAGCGAGCTTCCAGCAGTGAGCATCGACCAATAGAATCTAAAAGTGTGGGGTCATCTACATCTTCAGCTGTAGAATCTAGTTGGGCTTCAAAGGAGCTCTTGGATTTTGTAGCACATATGAGAAATGGTGACAAATCTGTGCTGTCCCAGTTTGATGTTCAAGCCCTTTTACTTGAGTATATCAAACGCCACAAACTCCGGGATCCTCACCGGAAAAGTCAGATAGTTTGTGATAAATTGCTCCAAAATCTCTTTGGGAAAATACGTGTGGGGCATTTTGAGATGCTGAAGCTTCTTGAATCTCATTTCCTCATGAGTGAGGTCTCACCAATTGACATCGATGGCAACCATGGTGGTGTTGTCGACCCTGATCCTAGTCAGGATGCTGATGGTAACAGTGAAGCATCAGTTGTGATGAGTTCAGAAAAAAGGAAAAAATCACGCAAGTATGACCAGAGAGCTCTGCAAACAAACCTTGATGACTACGTGGCAATAGATAACCATAACATTAGTTTGATGTACCTGCGTCGCAATCTAATTGAAGAGTTGATCAGTGATGTTGACACATTTAATGAGAAAGTTCTTGGATCATTTGTGAGAATAAGAATATCTGGTACAGGTCAAAGGCAAGATATCTATCGACTCGTGCAAATTGTTGGTAAGATGACACACTTCCAAATTGACATGGTTAGTTTTAGCTTCATGATTCTGAATTTCCCATATTTGTGTGCAGGGACAGGAACAGCTGCTGAAAAGTACAAATGTGGGAAAAAGACAACTGATATAACACTAGAGATACTGAACTTAGACAAGAGAGAGGTTATTACTATTGACATAACCTCAAATCAAGAGTTCACTGAGGTATTTTCTTTTTCAGTATGAACATACTTATTTTACTACTCGTTTCGTGTTTGCTGAAACGAAGTAGAAAGTCAACATTTACTTTATATTTGCTATTTCTATTCAATTTACAGTTATATTTACTTTCAGTTTGCATACCTATTGTAAGTAATTGCCGTTGACCTAATCTGACCTTGTTGCTTTACTTTATGGATGCAAATATGCACTCATTCAGTAAATCTACTGCTCTCGTTGGTTCACATGTCGTGCATTTGCTGATTCGCTATTGTTATTCTTGTTCTAGGAGGAATGCAAACGCTTACGACAAAGCATAAAGTGTGGATTCATTCCAAGGCTGACAGTGGTAGTGTTATTATTCAGTGTCTTGTGTGCATTTGTGTGTTATGTGTGCACTGTTTTTCTAGTCTAACCATCTTGTCTTTCAGGGAGAGGTTCAGGAGAAGGCAAGGGTTCTCCAAGCTGTGAAAGTCAATGATGTAAGCAACTAGTATTGAGTGAACATGACTTGGGCAAGTTTCATGTCAACTATGTCTATTTCATTGTTTAATGCCAATTGCAAACTTTGCAGTGGATTGAAAGTGAAAAGATGCGACTTGGGCATCTTCGTGACCGTGCCAGCGATATGGGCCGTAGAAAAGAATATCCTTTTTTGTGACATTCTTTTTATAGATCAACATTTTGTTGTCAAATTGGTGCTTACAATCAAATTTCCCCCCTTCTATGTACTCCGCTTGTGTTGTAGTCAGTAGTAGACTTTGGTTTTTTCTGTTATGAAGGAGTTTAGAGAGGATAAACCCCTTGTTGTTAAATGAAAATTTAGCTTTTATGCCTTAACCATTATTTACGCTTAGAGAATGTGTAGAGAAGCTGCAACTTCTAAGCACTCCAGAGGAGCATGCTCGTAGGCTACACGAAGAACCTGAAATACATGCCGACCCTACCATGGATCCGGATTATGAATCTCCAGAGGAACAAGAGCAGGATACTGAAAGAAGTACTTGACTTGATTTTGCTTTATTTTCCCGTAATATTTTCTTCTGATGTAAACTCTCACTCTTCTGACATCAACTTCCATTTTTCTATCATACAGGCAGCTTCAATAAGTCGAGAGGTTCTTTCTTTAGGAAAGATAGTAATCCAGTGTCTCCAAGTAAAGGGGAGGGTAGGAATGCTGCACAAAGAGATTTAAAAACTAACTGGGAATCTAACCGAAACGCATGGGGTGAATCAACTACACATATAGAATCACCCCTTGGAATGAGGTCTACATTTTCTCCTCATGGTGAAAGTTCTGGTTACACAGGTAAATCAGAGAGCCCAAATGTTGGTGTACAAACTGTTAAAATGGAGGCCACTACAAGTAATGCTCCACGTGGGCTATCCGGCGTCTCATCTGAAACTTTAGCAGCTAATGTAGGGTCAGCGGCAACACCAGCATCGCAGTCATCTGTCAATGAGTCTGAAAAGATCTGGCAGTACATGGACCCTTCTGGTAAAATCCAAGGCCCTTTCTCAATAGTACAGTTGCGGAAATGGAACAGCAGTGGGTACTTCCCGCCTAGTTTGAAAATATGGAAGTCTAGTGAGAAGCAGGATGACTCAATATTATTGACTGATGCTTTGGTGGGGAAGTTTGAGAAAGATCTGCCTCCGTGGGTACCGCCACTTGGTAGCTCTTCTCAAATTGACAAAACTTATTTGAGAAGCAACTCAGATGTTGGCTCTAGACCCTGTAGTGATTCCCTTCTCGAGGAAAGCACAAAAGCTGGTGAACAAACTTCAAAATCAGCGGTTCCAGATAGGGCACAGTCTTTCTTGGGTAGGGTCGGTCAAAGACATGATTATGATACAACAAATCTTGGATCAACCATGATCCAGTCTGTTGCACAAGGCTATTACGGAATGCAAAATTTGCAAGCAGCTTATGCAACGCAACAATCTCTTACTGGAAGTTGGAATTCCTCATCAAGTCAGTTCGGAACTACAGTAAATCCTATGGCACTTTCTCAGCCTGCCATGGGAAGCTTTTCTGTTGAACAGAATAATGCAGTCGCAGGAAATGTAGGTCAGCTAACTCCTGTACCAGCACCTGCGACAGCGAGTGCTGAAATAGTTAATTCACAGTTGCAGTCCCAGAACCAAATAGCATCTGTTTTGCCACAAAGGGACGGCAGATTAGCTGATGGAAATGATTTGAAGTTAGGAGAAGATGCTTCACATGGAAGGATGAGGTCTTCAGGTGAAGGTAAGGGCCCTTAGCAAAGGTTCACTTGCTTAGTTGCTTTTCCCCGAAAGAATGAAAAATTGCTTAGATAGAACAACTTTATACTGTTTTATTTTAATCTACGGCAATAGGTTGAAATTTGGAAATTACTGTGCAGAGGTATTTCAATTTGGTGTAACTTTTTTTTTTGTTCCTTACAGATCTTGGACCAGTAGGTGCACTACCTGGAGCTGCGCAATCAAATACTCAGCAACTCAAAGGTATTAGCTCAACGCTTGTCCATTGTCTGTTCTCTCCATTCTTCTTAGAAATCTTTGCTCCTGTTGTTTCCATTAGTTCCAAAGCAAATTCTCAGGATTTCAGTCTTAACCATCTCCTGTTGTGCCATGAGAATTATGTTTTTGAAGTATGAAACCTTCCTCCTAATGGCATTGTCATGGCAGCACCTGCAGACGCAAGGAACCAGTTATCAACTGATGCTTCCAACTCAATGATGCCATCTCAGCTGATGTCAACACCATCTGCCGAACCAGTGCAGCCTTCGGCGACCACCGTCACTGGCAGTGATAACCAAAGCAGTGGTTGGGCCATGCCTGCACAGGTGGCAAACACATCTGGCCAAGCCCAGGGGGCTGGAAATATGAACTGGGGAGCTGCACTTCAGGGTAATGCAAGCATGGGCTGGGGAATGATGGGGCAGACCAATATGAACATGTCTTGGGGAGCACCAGCACAAGGTGCTGCAAGCTACAACATGGGTTTGACTACGCCAACACAGCCAAATGCAGTCCCGAACATGGGTTGGGTCACACCGAATCCAGGAAACACCAACATGAATATGATCTGGGCTGCGACTCAAGGCCAAGGGACTCCAAATGCAGCTACTATGATGGGGGCTCAGATGCAAGGAGTTGCGATGGCCCCTTGGGGGGCTATTGCACAAGGAAATGCAAATTCTTATCCTGGTTGGGGGGCCCAAGTTGGGAACATGAACCAAAACATCGGCTGGGGTTCTATGCAGGGAAATCCATGTCCGAATCCTGGAAATGGGTCAGGCCAAGGGAATAATAATATGAACTGGAATTCACCAAATGGGAACCCGAATTGGAATAATCAGCAGCGAGACACTGGGGGCAGACATTCTGGACATGGTGATAATCTCAATGGAAGTGACTCAGGTGGGAGGTCATGGAGGTCACAGTCAGGTGATGGAGGGTCATGGGGGCAAAGAAAGGGAGTCTGCTGGTCCTTTGCTGACACCGGGTTCTGTAATAAAGGTGACCAGTGCAATTTTTACCATCCGCAAACCAATGATGGATATCCATCAAGAAATGATCGTCACTTCGATAGGCAAACTTCGAGCAAGGAGAGACGATACGACAGGCACAATGAGAGGAACGATCGGCAGTTTGATCGGCAACCTTCAGGCAACGAGAGGCACTATGATAGACATGATGACAGGCACAGCGACAGGGATAACAATAGGAATGATGACAGGCAGACTGATAGGTAAGAATCAAGAGAGGGGCGGTAGAACTGTTTTCAGTTTCTTCCATTGTATTCCTCCTTTTTGTTGTTTGTGCAGTAGCCAGTAGCATCCGTGCATGTTTCTGAACTTGGTGCGTTGTATCGAGCTGCATCCCGTCTGAATTGTCATGTAGAACAGCTGTAGTTAAACATCATGTTCATCCTACTCTTCTGTTTCCTTGCTTTGAATTAAATAACACATTCTGAATAAATCCTGGTGTCAGATTTGCAATAGGGACTTAAGGTCCCTGGTGATATGCTAAGCATCAAGATTGTGGTTGTTCTTTTGTATTGCATTGAGGTGGGATTCATGTACCATTCTTTTGGCTTGTAAAACAACTCCATTCCTCTACAGACAGGTTTTGAAATCCTCACGTTTAAGCTGCTGCTGTATAACTATTCTTCGGTGTCAGGTGTTATGTATGCCCTTTGGTGGACAAGTTTGTTAGTCGTAGTCGGAATACTGTAAAACATTGCTTGGCCTGTTTAACTTGTCTTCCAAAAACAAGAACAGTTTTCTTGTCGTCTGGCTTTGTTTTCTCCTACAAATATGTGGTTCTAGTTTGTGTCGTCCCTAATAATTTTCATGTTTTTTGGGCGAACACAAATGATCTGTATGGCACAAGGATGTGCTGTGTGTTTGTTACGAAGTTATGTCATATTGTAACAAATCAACCGGACCAGGTATCTAGGTAATAGGAATTGGATGCTATGTTTGTAACATTCGTCAATGTTACGAAAATTAGTTCGTACTATTTGTTTCGAACATGTGGAAAGACTACAAAATTTTTGCAAAAAGAGAAGAAAAATGTAATTTCCCATCTGGATGGGACCTAGTAGTAAAAAGTGAGCAAATATACCGTGCTATTCCGGGTGCTTCCTCGGTGTTACCTACTAATAAGAGTTTTAAAAAATTTCCAGAAAATTTGGAGATATAGGGAAGGATGTATTCTACATATAAAATCAAAACATGTAAAATTAAAACTTGATTGTATTTACAAGATACGAAAAAGACATTCTATGCGAATAATATTTTCACCGTTCATCACTGTTTATTTTTCGCTCCTGGTTAATTTCGTCAATGTTAACTTTTGTAATTACACATTAAACAGTGGATAACAGAGCTTCAGGAGACATGAGAGAGACATTCTATGCGAAGTGTATAATGAATACCTTGTACCTAATCTCAAAATAGTATTTCTTAGTTATGCCCCTCTCTCTCTATGGTGCCTTAGTCATATTTATAGTCTCTTTCTTAGTTTATGTCTCTCTCTTCTATGGTACCATTTATACATGTAGCCGAGTTTGAGAGGTACGGTAGATGATATGTAAGTTGGAAGAGCGAACTATTTTTTTTTCGGGAAAACAAGTGCCGGGCTAAATTCGAAAAAAATTTGCGCTACAGTGCTATATGCGTTCCGCAGGGGCGGTCCCAATTGACGAGATTTCTCCGTCGCCGAGGGAGGTGGAGGGAATGGAGGGAGATGGGGGAGGCATCGCCGGAGTCCGGCGGCGCGGCGGCGGCGACCGGAGGGTCATCTGGTCCTGCGCCGCGGAGGAATGGGAAGTCGTGCAAGGGCTGCCTCTGCTACTCGTCGGTGCTCAAATCCCGGGGCTACAACCCCATATGCGTGGGGATCCCTCGCTCCATCCCTCAAGGTACCAAACCCTAATTCACCACCCGTCGAAATCCTAGCATGTGTTCGAGCGATACGCGTTACTCGTCGGCAAAATTGTCTCCTTTGGAATCAAAATTTGAATTTTTTTTTGGGTGGTTGAGTTACGCTTAATCCGAAGATCTCACGGGACTATTGATGATTTGGTGTGCCAGTTCCGAGCTACGTGGTGGAAGAGCCTAGGGAGGAGGCGATGGCGCAGGGGCATGATTTGAGACAGTCCAAGTACGCATGTGCCGGTTACTCGATGTTTGTGGTGAACAGCAGGGACGGCCAATGCGGCGAGAACGAGGGCAAGGCGTTGTTGCCGTATTGCCAGGGGCTCGAGGTTGGTTTGCATCTCACCCTTACAGCACGAAACTCTAAATTCTCAGCTCATGTTGTTTCGCAGAGCGGCTGGCCGCCTGCATATGGATTCAACCTGTTTCTGTTAATGTTCGTAGCTTCATATGTAGCTAATGAATGTGAATCATAGTTCATAACACATGGTCACAGAAATCTCCAATTTTTTTGGGTAGTAGATGCTGGTCTTACTATCTCGCATGATCGCTGTATTTGAGTGTTGAGACACCTCTCGATAGAATTTTGATTTCAAAATATAAACCTCAGATGGCCTAAAATGCTGGAAAGAGCCTATACATGATTGTAATAGTGGCCTACAATCGTAGGCATGTTCTGTTTGACATTGTTAGCACTTGTATGTTACTATGACCAGGATTCCAAATCCTGGAGGTGGCCGAACACTTTTCAGATTTGCTGAACCAACGGGGATTAGAAAAAACAGCCTAGCTGACTTGATCTCAAAATTGAACTTTAAAATTGTTACAAATTGAGCAGGAGATGTAGCAGTTATAAGAACTGGCTGGAGTAGAGCAACATCCATGGTAAACAACATCTGCACCAGAGTAGGGTTGTGGGCATAATGGTCGGCATGACACTAGATTTTGATTAGTGCCTCAGTGTGTGGGTGTCGGCCGCTCACTTGGACACAAAGACAACCAAGATAAATTGTAAATATTGATAGTGATGGGTTGGCCCTGAACACAGTATGGCAATCTGTATTGTTTGGGCCTGATAACAAGATTTGGGCTGTCAACAATGTACAAAGTGCGTGCCTTTTTAATACTTTATATGCCTGATAAATATGCTTTTTATTTGTTATATTTACATTCAAACACAATGACATCTTTAGCAAATTGCACATGCTTGCATGTGAGACCTTGTCTAGTTCCTGACAAATTAGTCCTCCATGTCTCCTCTAGGAAAGGTAGTTTCTGGTTCTCGAAGGATTAGCAAGCACTAGCTCCCTCATTAACTGCATACATGTTGCATGCACAAAAAGTGCTGGATTTGTTGGACTATTGCCATTTAGACTTGCTGTTCTTGCGTGCATACAAGGAGTTTCGATTTTGAACACACAAAGCATGTGCGAGTTGCCAATTGTTGTAGTGGACATCGCTGCCTGGTCTTTTCCTCCACCAGGTGGTATGGCCAGATTTTTGTCTGGTATTGCTTCTCAATTTAAATTATTGACTTAATCTTGACTTAATCCTTTTGGGTGGGTTCTCTCCGCTCCTCACCAGAAATTATTACCAGCCCACTGGCAGGAATCACCCCTGTACCAAGACATTGAACCCTGATGACTGATTGTGAATGTCAAGATTTTCCATTGTGACCATACCTCATCCTTCACCATTCTAGGTGCATCTCATTTGGTCCATTTTGGGTTCTGAAATGAAGGTTGGTTATGGTGGGTCCCATCAGAACTAGTTTGAATTCTGAAGACATATGGTCTAAGTAAAAAAAAACTTTTTTAGCTGCTCGCTACCATTCTCCTGTCTTCTAATTTGTTATCCTCTTTGGTACCTTTCGCTAGATATGATTCACAAGATTTACCTGCCACGGGGCTTGGTTTTATACAATGTGGGGTGTGGCAAATCAGGTCACTCATCCTTTGTGTTTGTATTTTGTAATATGTTGCTATTGGCAGTATCACCCTTGGGTGTCAATTGATGGTCAGACTAAGCGCTACTTGTGATTTATGAATAGAACTCTAGCTTCTAGCATATTTCCGTGAGGAAACTGAACGCACTTCTTTAGCTCATCTCTACCTTCATTGAACAACCCATAATCTTTAGCAAGACAGTGGAACTCTTCTGGGTAGACTATTAGACTGTTAGACTGCCTTCTGTAGATGACACTGCCTAGTCTGTTGAGGGTAGTATTCCTTCATGATCAAGTTCATGAACTTGTGCCAACTGAATGATCATAGTCACAGCAAGACGTCCATCACTTCATAGCATTACCTGTTTGATTCATTGGTGCACATGACACCCGTATGCTAGTATGCTGCCTTTGCAGCAACAGAAATAGACTTTGTGATATTTTTAGTCAAGTGCCCTACTTTATGTCAACATCACCATCATACGAGGAAATCCCTATCTTGGCTTAGACCTGGAATGTGATCTTGCTGTTGGCTGCCTCATGCACTAACAATGACTCATCGCTTTCATTCCTAAGCACACTCAAAAAGATTCTTGCACAAATTTTCATGGGTGGGATATTGGTATGTAGCATCAACCCGAATGGTAGAATTTTCACATCCATTTCAACACTTCCTTGAACATGGTTCCTGCAAATCCTTGTGGCTCAGCCCTGTACAAACATTAGAAGAATGTTTAGCTAAAATCTTTCTCCGGTTGCTTGGTGGTTGGATTCTGTTGACTGACTCTGAATCATTGAAGCGCTCTCGAAGGATGACATGAATGATAATTCTACCTCCAATAGTATATGTGATATTTAATACGTACACACGGAATTATACATTTTCTAGTTAAAGGTTTTCTGTATGCTAGGCTTCGGTACTTGCTTCTTGTTAGTAAAGTGAGAAATGTCCCTGCAGCTATTGGTGGACAGCAGAATGGTTTAGAGAAAATCACCAACTGCCGAGCAAGCTCCAGCATATGTTCCAAAGGAACGTACGTAAAGTTTTTTCCTTGATGTGTTATCTGCTTTATACTTGGTCACAGTTGAATAAAAGACTATAAACCTGACTTGGTTGTAATAGTAGAGTTTTTTTTTCAAATGATCCTTTAATGGTTATCTTTGTTTCTGGACTCTGGTTAACTGCTCTAAGTACAAATAGTGGCTGGTCAAACCTCCATTTTCTCTACTAAGTCCACATATTGGTCACAATCAATTTATGGTGGCAGTCGCCCATTCCTATAAATTTTAGTGCCAGGTTTGACACTGTTACAAGCTTTTATAATGACCGGTGGCCACTCACTAGGACATTCCCTAAGAGAAGTACAGCTAGGTGAGATTTAGCTTGAAGTATTTGGCATGCGATCAATGTGTTCTTCCCTTACAACCTTTTCTGCTTGTCATTACAACATTGTGCCTGTACAAAATAAATAGGTATACGACAAACCTTTAGGCCTTGTTTAGAGCCCAAAATCCCTGGTGCATGCCCGTGGATGGGCCGGGATTTTATTTCAAAATCCTGGCATATCCACAGGGATGGGCAGGGATTTTAGACTCCCAAACAAGACCTTAAACTCTAATTTCATCCCTTTTATGTCAGTTTATGATTTGAATGTGATCCACCGATCACATTGTTTAAGTCATGGACTTGTAATTTTGTTAACCATAGTTAGCTGCACAGTATTATATCCAAAATACAATATACACATGATCCATTTTCATTTTGAAGCTATTAAGTACTTGATACGAGGAGATTGTGCAACCTCATTGTTAGCCTGCCACAGTGATGATTACCTGATTTATTTTGTCCTTAGTAATGGATAGCAAATGGCAACTTTGGTTGTACCTCCTGAAGAGATCTATATTACCATTCTGTTTAGGGTGAAGGAAATATGCTTTTGAGACCACAGAACTGACCAAACCAGGTCCATTTGTTGGCCCCAATATTTTGCCATGATGTTTAATCAATTGATCAGTCATCTTAGAGGGTTTTGGTTTCAGTTTTGTTGTTCAATATTCTTCCAAATCCATTAGGCCCATCTTTTTCACTGTACCATTTCTGGTATTATTACCCTTTGTGCAGAGTAAACGGAAATTTAACAATACCTTTATGGTTCTTGTCATAGCTGTCACCCACTCTCAGCAACAAGGACAGAGACCTAGGCACCTCTGAGGACAGCAGGAATTCTGGGGGAGGGAAGTTACCGTTCAGATTTCCTCTTCTTGCTCTCTCCAAATAACGATGATCTTATTGATGTGTGAGGATGTGCAGGTTTAGGAGCAGCTCTGGACTGGTCGCTTCAGGTGTTGCCAAGAATATAGACAAAACAGCTAACTATATCTCTACTATTATAAAAGAAGAGTTGTCGTTCACCATCTCCTTTTTCCTTCTCACTCCAGCATCTCCTCTTAACATACGCCAACATGTGGGCCTGCGTCGCCAACCGGCTCCCTCCCCGAATTGCTCTTGGCCTCAAACCCCAATCACTCCTCTTTCCTTTCCCGTGTGGCCACATCCCTAAGGCCCTAACCGCTAGCCATTCTTGCTATCTCGTGTCCACATCAATGTAGCCTCCTCTCCTCACTCCGATCGATCTCTTCTGATCCTCTCTCTCTCTTCCATGCCATACATCAACGCCTTGCCAGTTTTGCAGGCTTGATCCACGACAAGTGGCGGCGCTAGCAACTGATGCCTACAACAAGTAGAAGGATCGTCACTAAGCGGCGGCTAGGCTCGGCGAGTGAGGAAGCGACAGTGGCTTGAACCGGCTAGTGAAGAGGCGATGCTGGGGAGGAGGAAGATGGTGGCGCTAGAGAGGAGGAAGACGGTGGCGTCAGGATCAAGAGTGGTCATATATGGCCCCGCCGATGTCGAGGATGGTCGGATCCAGCGGGGTGGTGGCCAGGGATCACCAGATCTGTTGGACTCTTGCCTCTCCCTTGGGTCTAACGGCAGCGGCACGGGGACGGTCAGGTCCAACTATGGAGACCTCTCTCTCCAATTCTCCTTCGCTGGCGCCACCAACTTCCACTTTTCCTTTTCTGTCGGTGTGGTCGGCCGGCTCCAACTGCAGCTCCATGTTCTTGATCCGCCATCGTCCCATTGTCTTGTTGCGAGAACAGCCTGATTTGACTGTGATACGGGGTCGCCCGATCTTCTCGACGTAGGATGGATACTCACGGGAGTCTTGATGAATCGTAATGATCCTCCAATGCCAATGCAGGAGACGAACACTCTTTAATCCGCCAAAACACACTCGTGTTGATTTCGCTGACCACCAAGCGAAGATCTATCGTGCACCCAATTCCCAACGGAAAGGCTAAACGATCTTAACTGAAGAAATCCACACCTAATTCCCCATGGAACTTCGGTAGCAATGCTAAACTCGAACAAACTTTAGTAGATTCATTATTCTCAAACGTGGTCTGCCTTTCAATGGAGGTCTAACCCTAAATATATAGTTTCATCTCCATCTCATGGCTGGCCAAGAGGTCCTAAACCAACTCCAACTCATCCATCCATGTATTTGGAAACAAACTCACACAAAAGAAAAACCTAAAATTAAGCCGTCACAATGTTTCGGTCATAACTTTTAATCTGTGACGAATTTGAAGGTGGGGCCGGATCCATTGCGTAGCCCTTGAAATTATCTTTCCAACGAGTACAAGAACACCGAATCGGACTCGCTTGTGAAAGTTATGGCCTTTTAGTAATCGTCGTCGGGTTGTCCCGAACCGAATCCGAATTGAATTCTGAGTTGAATCCGAGTTTGAATTGGATTGAGCACGTGGAAGATCCGAATTTGGCTTGAAAAGCTTATCCAAAACTTGTAGTTTAAGTTCTTGTGCTCCTCCCTTTTGCCTTCCCAAGTCTTCACATGAATCATACCTAAGAATACATAAAATAATAGCATGATGTAGTATTCCAAGATTATCATCAATTAAAAGAAACTCCTTAAGAAACAAATTCACCTGACCAATACTTCTTTCCAGTGAAATAATGTATTTGACTGAAAAGTGCTAAGCTTGTGCATATCCGCATCATCCTACCCTTCTTCAAGAAAAGCCGTCCTCGGCTTTTGGTAGCCTGAAATTGTACTAAGCAAATAATACAATGTATATGCGTGGTACATATATTTGTCATCAACACTTTTTTTGCTTAGCATATCAAGAACATCTGAAGGCGTAATAGATAAAAAGAACAACACATATGCATGGTATATGTATGAATCAATTATCGTGTCATTCTCGTTGTTCCACACAAACAAATTAATATAACGGCAACCATAAGATGTATACATTGCAATATTGTCTTTCATATCATTTGTGGTGGATGCGAGGACGATCGGATCCGACGGCGGTGACCTCAGGGACACCGGATCTGGACGTGGTGACCTCAGGGTCCGCCGGATTCACCGAGCCAGGGTGGAGAACGCCGGGATCAAGGACGATGACCTTGAGATCAGGCGGTGATGGGGTTGGAGACGAGGGAGGGAAGGAGACGGTGTCGAGTGGGAGTGGAGGGGTTGGACACGTTTTTTATTTATATTTAGATCAACTTCCTCTCTCAGCTGATCCTAACCACTAGATCTTAATCTGACGGCACAGCCATGAAAAAAAGGTGACGTAGCCAAGCCCTTTGGTCCCTCCGCTACTCCTTTCTCCTGTGCATCGCCATGCTACTACTACTACACTAGGACGGCAAAGAAGAGACGGGCGGAGCGGTACTCAATGGCAAAGAAGAGGAGCGCACTGGTACGGAAGAAGAGGAGCAAACCGGTGCGGATGATAAGGCGTTGGTGTACATCACTGAGGACAACAACAGAATTCTTTTGCTGTATTTGCACGATTTTGTAATTTATGGCTACAAAAAAGCCCAACGATGTACATGCGACAGACTTGCTGCTTGATTGAGAAAAAATCGGATCTGGTCGGTGAATTGCTGAATAATATATGTCAACTGCTCGCTGTGCAGTGTGCAACTCAAAGGGGGCAAAAGGTTGAGAGAAATCCATAATACTATTTGTGCCTTGCACTCTAGTTTTGTCTCTTCGTGGTATATGACATAACTGCGATTTATAGTTTTTGATCCTATCACGAGTGTTTATGTGAACGAACTGAATGTTGATAAGTCGTTTTAAAAATATTGTCCCGATAAACTGTTTTAAAATAACGACGAAGAAATCGTTCTGTTTATTTGTTTGTAAGAAGCTATAAACCAAAAAGAACTCAATTGTTCTCTGATATTTTTGCTCCAATGATACGGTTAACATGTGTGTTTATAGCAATTCGTCTCCCATAAATCTGACACTGGATATGCAATAGTATTTTTTTAGGAATAATTCAGGATTTGCCACTTCCTAAAATAGCTTTTAGAATTTACCACTATATAAATTGTAATTTAGGATTTGTGACTCTATAAAAAATCCAATTCATACTTTACCATTTTCGTATTTTTCTAATATTTTCACTATTTTAGCCCACCTGAATTGACCCGGTTTGCCCCTGATGCAGCTGGCCAGAGTGCAAGATCTGGGTCCAGCTGAGGTTTTCTGTTACCAAGATTTGCTTGCTCCAAGATTGCAAGAAGCTAGGGGCGGAGTCGTGCTGAGCGAGCGCTCATGGTGGCGATCGCGGCGGGGAGGCGGCCCACGGTCGGCCACCGGAGGCCGGGCTGTGGCAGCAGCAGTCGCAGGCATAGCAGCAGCGGCTGCTGGCGGTCGCTGTCGCCGCGCGCATCGCTGCGGCGAAGCCAGCATCTGCGGAGGCCACTGTGTATGGCAGAGGCGGCGGTGGGTGCTGCCTCGAGTGCCTACGGGCGCTGGGCGTGAGCGCCGGCACCGCGGGGCCTGCGTAGTTCAGGTGGGCCGTACGGCTGATGCGTCTGCAGGGGCGACCGGGGGTCTTGCCGCGCAGGGCGTCCGCCGAGGGGCAGCGCGCCGAGCTGAAGGGCGCGCCCGGGCGCATCGCGGGCAACGGCGCCTGCGCCGCCGCGTCGTTGTACACGATGCAGGGCAAGAAGGGTGTCAACCAGGACGCTATGGTTGCCTGGGAGGTAGTATACTAACGTAGTTCTTGTTCTGTATTGTGTTCTTCTCTTCCGTTAGTTCTTCCATGGATGTCTTTTCATTTGATTCCTTTTGTATGAAGTGAAGCTCGTACTTCAGATGTCAATTGGATATTGCCGGTGGAGAGTGTTTTAGCTACTAGTTTTGATCCAATTCAAACTGATGCAGCTGGCCGCAAGGGCAAGGGCAAAGGGACATTTTAAGTGAGCTAAAATAAGAAAAATATTAGAAAAAGCAAAGATGTTAAAGTATGAATTAGATTTTGTACATAATAGCAAATTCTGAATTACAATCTAACAAACTCTAAAATATCATTCTATAAAGTGGCATGTTCTGAATTATCCCTATTTTTTTTAGCCAGCTCTGTCTACTGTCGTTGAACGCCTACAAAGTTAACAGTGGTCTGCGCCGCAGAGCCCACACAAGCAGTCACTGTTCTTCAGTGTGCACTGGGCAGCCAGAGAGGTAGGGATCCTCTGCAGCAGCGAAGGAAATTGAGTGCTGTTTTCGTACCGTGCATTAGGGCGTGTATTTTCCATTGGAAAAAAAAATCAATCTAGACTAATCGCTTCAATACAATTGCTACAGTGTTTTGGTTCCTTTCTGATCCAACGGCTGCAGGAGAAATTCATAGCGGTAGCACGTGAATCCGCCGGTTGGTGCAGAGGATCCGCCGGTTGGGCAGGCAGAAGGGAGCTCTTCAAATCAAGCACACGTGATGGACTGATGGTGTGCGTGCTCTGATGCTCCGTGTGGTCGTCGTCGTCGTCGGGACGATTCAAACTCGAAGTAGCAGAGCAGAGCACACAGTATTGCATGGTACTTGGTGAGGTCGATATCGCATCACTCGCATGTGAGGATATGTGCCAAGTAAATGAACTACCTACTGCAACAGCTGCCCCCATTTCTCCCTGGCGCAGCTCGGCTCAGCTCAAATGGCGTGCTCATAGGTGTATATTTTTTTTAGCCAAATTTTGCCTTGCTCTGCAAAAAGTATGGTTTACCGTAGCTACATATGCTAAGTGTGGCACGCATCCAAACATGCACATGCTAACTTCATATCGTTTCTGTCTTTTTTTATAAAAAAAATCGTTTCTGATCATGGCAAAAAGAAACCATACAAAGTGAGGTTCTGTCTCCCTGCCCTGCTGCTTTCAAATTTGCTGCTGCCTTTGCAAATGATTTGCTGAAAAAAGTGTAAATTATTTCGCCTTTCTCAGCCCCCCAAAGAAAGCTGCGGGTCTTCCAAATTGTGAGGTCGTGATCTCGTCCCCCAGTTCCTGGCAGCAGCTCCGGTGGCCCAGCGCCGACGCACGCCGCTGCCCTACCCCTCATCAGGAAAGCATGAAGACCAATCGCCATTAAAGAGACCTGAGGCTTCAGCATAAAAAAAAGGGGGACAAAAAATCTACTCGTCGTCGTAAAGTTCTTCAGGGAGAAAGGCAGATCTGTTTGAACTTAGCACCCACTAAGCACAAGTCCACTCCTCAGTCAACGTAGTCATCTCTGCACTACTCCTCTCTGACTGTATGAACGTGTTACTTGCTCTTACTCCATCTATAGTTACCACTACGAGTTTCCTAAGGCAAGTAAGATTTGTTAATGATGAAATTGTAGTGACATTGAGAGTGGGGTTTGTTAATGATGACATTGTAGTGACATTGAGCTTTCTTCTGCTGCACAAATGGAGTAGAGATGAGGTTCCCACTTCCACTTGTTATAGGGCATGTTTGGCAACGACTGCGGCTTATGGCTTTTAACTGGAATTTTTAAATTTTGGCTGTTTACAGTATAGATTACGGAGAGAGATACTCACTTGTGATTTTGAATGGTACAGATGTTGGGTTTTTAACGTGTACATCGTTTGACTTGTAGACCTCGTCTTAAGAAATATTCCGTTTGAAAGTTAGGTACTGTAGCAAAAGTCAAAAGCTATCAGTTTCGGAGGAAAAGAACAGGCCCATAATACAGCCGTACTAGGAATAAGAAAGTGATTAGGGCAATGATCATTGTGGTCCATCACTCTATCTTGATTTTCCAAAAAGAGTAGGTAGTTGCATTCTACATGTGCTCAACAAGAAACGGTTGGCCTCCACCCCCTGTTTAAAAACAAATCCATGACCTATCCACATGTAGAGATTCGAGGCAGATGTCGAGCACATCCCCGTCTGTCTGAGGAAGCAATGTTTGAAATTTAAAAAAAAAATTCACTCAGGTTTAAACTAGTAACTTGCAAGCAAGATAAACAAACATTGCACTTGCTTGCTCACTGGATATCACTGTGCCTGTCCGTGTCGGTGAACCTAACACGAATTGGCCATCTCTTTCCATCCAAGAATACCACCGCCACACACATTAATATTAGCGGGAAAGCAGGAAAGAAAGCAAGGGTCACGTGAGAAGGTTTATAATTATCTCTAAGGAGGTGTTTCTATATTTTTTTTAAAAAAATGATTTGCACAACTAAAGTACAACTAAATATTGAATAATGATTACTTACCTCTTGTGTGTCTTGAGATTCATGCTATTCTTTTTAGAGTGGAAAGTATAGAAGCACTACTCTTATCTCTGATGAATCATTGTCAATGTTTGTGAAGGTGAAATTCAAATTTGCAAAAGATTTGAATTTTATGCTTGTTGTTTCAATCAAGTTAGGGTTAGTGTTTGAGAGAGAAGAGTAAGTGTTATGGTGTGCTCTCTTGTTCTTCTCATGGAGTGTCTGTAAAACTTTGATCCTCAAGTAGCAATATAATCAAGTTTGTTCATCCCATGAATATTTTTTCTTAGTTGTTTTGCTCTTGTTCTTGTTGGTTCTTTACCTCTTCTCTCCACTTTTTGATCTTGTTAGTACCAAGGACGTGTAAGTAGTGAAGATGACTCATATAAATTAAATCACATCTATCTAGGCACTGTGTTTTACAAGATCTCGAAGTTGCCGGATTCTTGTATGATTTGGATCTATTCTTGAGAAACTTTGATTTGAGCATTTTGGCTTTGATTCATCGGTTAGTTTTGCTCTCTATGACATGTAGAAATATATTTAGAGCCATCTTGGTTGTTCTTAATCCACGAGTAAGTTGTTTCTCAAGAGTTTGAGCTTTGCCCGATTTTAGTGTAACCTTTCATGTTTTGAGTAAATGTTTAAAGCTTGGCCAGGATAATCCCGATTCTTGGATGGAATACGTTCTTGAAACACTCAGTAAGGTATGTACGAAGTATAATCTCATTTGATCATGAATTTTGAAGTTCGCACTAAAAGTGGTTGGGACTCGGATTGTTTTTTTTTTGTTCTTAGAACAGGGGAGTGATTGTACCGTTCCTAGGCCCAGTGAGACCAGTCGCTGGTCAGACCGCCGGCTTGAAGGTGGTCAGACCGCCGATCTGTGGCCGATCAGATTGACTAGGTGCAGAGCTATGCATCTTTACTATTTTGGGTTATTTCTTGGTTGCAGGTTGTGAAATATAATCTCTTTAGCCCTCTAACTCTAAAGTGAAATATTTCTTGTACTTAAAGAAAGGTTAGAGAAGGCATGGTTCACCTCCCTGTTACCGTTGCCGGTCCTTCGAGCCGGCGTTTCACCCCAGAGCTTTCCATCCGAGCCAGTAAGCTTGTGTCGGTGAACCTAACACACCACAGAATTGGCCATCTCTTTCCATCCAAGAATACCACCACAGCACTCACACCAATATTAGCGAGAAAGCAACGGAAGGAAGGAAGGAAATAAAACGAAGTGAAGCGAGCACCACCACCGCCACGAGCGTTGGGCCGAACGCCAACATCGTCGTCGGCACACACGCATCGCACGCAGCACGCAGCATCTGGCTGGCTCCATTTAAAAAAACCCGAACCAAGAAGCACATCTCACTGCGTCAGGACGAAGAACAGGCCGGCGGTACATTGCAGTAGGCGATTTGAATCCAGCCAGGCGGAGGAGAGAACACCGCACCGACCCAACCCCCTCGGCTCCTCCCTTTCAAACCACTCCACTCCACCGCTCCTCCATTTTTTTTAGCTTCTGCTTCCTCTCGAGCTACCAGCTAGCTAGCTCGCACATAGTGGCCATGGCCATGGCTCCCCTGCTTTCCTTGTTGCTGATGCTCGAGCTTTGCCTCTGTTCTTGCGGCAATGTGAGCCAGAATTAATGCCGTATTCCTACGGCTTTTTGATCCAAGAACCCCTCTTGGTAGCATCTGTCTTATTGCTGTTGTTTTGATGTTTCTGCAGGTGTACATTGTGTACATGGGGGAGAGGCACCCCGAGCTGCACCCGGAGCTGGTGCAGGACTCGCACCACGGCATGCTAGCCGCCGTTCTGGGCAGGTGGAGTGAAGTGATCGCTAGCTAGCTTCTAAGTTTCTCCATGGTTGCTCACTAAGCTATGGCCTTGTGCTTTGCAGCGAGCAAGCGGCCAAGGACGCCATCCTTTACAGCTACAGGCACGGCTTCTCCGGCTTCGCCGCCGTGCTCACGGACAGGCAGGCGGCGCGGCTCTCCGGTGATCCCACACGTTTCAGCGATCTTGCATTCCGCTCGGGCGTGTGTATCTTACTGTTTGTTCTTGACAAACTAATGTTGCTTTCTCCCTATTTTTTTTTCTGGCTCGAATTAAATTGTGGCGTCAAGATTTGCCTGGAGTTGTGAGAGTGGTTCGGAATCGTGTCCTTGACCTGCACACCACCAGGAGCTGGGATTTCATGCGAGTGAATCCGTCGCCTTCGGGTGGAATCCTCTCGAAGAGTAGATTTGGGGAGGATTCCATTATCGGTGTACTAGATACAGGTGAGATTATTTCTTCATTTGTAGTAGTAGTGGCAATTAGGATTGGGACCGACATTGCAATGTGAAGAGTGAGGCGTTCTTGGTTTGCAGGGATATGGCCGGAGTCGGCCAGTTTTAGAGACGACGGCGTCGGCGAGATTCCGCGGCGGTGGAAAGGCCGATGCGTCGCCGGAGACAGGTTCAATGCTTCCAACTGCAACAGGTTGGCCTACAATTTTCTTGTGAAAATTTGCCACTAATTGCAATAGGAGAGGAGAGAATCGTTCGGGTTATCCTGGTGGTGACTTGAGATTCATGATAGGATAGGAAAATAATAGGCGCGAAATGGTACATCAAAGGGTATGAAGCCGAGTACGGGAAGATGAACACGACTGATATCTTTGAGTTCATGTCCGCGAGGGACGCCGTCGGGCATGGGACGCACACGGCGTCCACTGCTGCCGGAGCTCCGGTAGCCGATGCCAACTTCAGGGGGCTTGCCAGTGGTGTAGCAAGGGGAGGGGCACCGAGGGCTAGGCTGGCCGTCTACAAGGTGTGCTGGGCCACCGGAGATTGTACCTCTGCAGACATCCTTGCTGCTTTCGACGACGCTATACACGACGGTGTCGATGTGCTTTCGGCGTCCCTCGGCCAAGCACCACCTCTCCCTGGTTATGTCGATGATGTCTTGTCCATTGGATCCCTCCATGCTGTCGCCAAGGGGATCGTCGTGGTCTGTTCTGCAGGGAACTCTGGTCCTTATTCAGAGACGGTGATCAACTCGGCACCGTGGATTGTGACTGTTGCTGCGGGCACCATTGATCGGACTTTCCTTGCAAAGATCACCCTCGGCAACAATAGTACTTATGTGGTAAGAGTTTCGTCTGAATTATTGCTTGAAACTTATGGTCGCAAACTGTTGATATTATGCCCCTCTTTGCGCCTGGCATTCTGATGTCCTGATGATGCAGGGTCAAACACTGTACTCCGGAAACCATCCAGCAAAAAGCATGCGTATAGTCTATGCTGAAGACATTTCATCTGATAATGCTGATGATACCGATGCAAGGTAATCCTCTCTCTCTCTCTTTTGATCAATCCTAAAAATTTCGACTTCCATTTAGGCTGATGTCTTTGCAGAAGCTGCACTGCAGGATCTCTGAATGGTACTCTAGCAAAAGGAAATGTGGTGCTTTGCTTCCAAACACGAGTACAGAGATCAGCCTCACTGGCAGTAGAGACGGTTAAAAAAGCCCGTGGTGTCGGAGTAATTTTCGCGCAGTTCTTAACCAAGGATATAGCGTCTGCATATGATATTCCTTGTGTTCAAGTAGACTATCAAGTCGGAACAGCTATACTTGCATACACTAGTAGCATGAGGTATATATACAGTCTTGTATATGGTTCGGTAACTGAGAAAAAAAATCTAAATATATGCTTTTCTTAGCCGGCAATCTCTATTACCTTTTGTTTTCCATGCACAGAAACCCTACGGTTCAATTTGGCTTTGCAAAAACGATTCTAGGGGAACTGATAGCCCCAGAAGTTGCATACTTCTCGTCTAGGGGTCCAAGTTCTCTGTCCCCCTCTATTCTGAAGGTAAAACAGTCTCCTTCAGTTGATTAACTAAGTTCATACGTAATCCAGTCAACAACAGCGTCTGCTATACCTTGTAAAGAAACCCTGCATCTTGCTGTGCTATCCAACTTTTGCAGCCGGACATCGCCGCCCCAGGTGTAAACATTTTGGCCTCATGGTCACCTGCAGCCGCCATATCATCGTCCATTGGATCGGTGAACTTCAAGATTGATTCAGGAACTTCAATGTCCTGCCCGCACATTTCAGGCGTGGTCGCTCTTCTCAAATCAATGCACCCTAACTGGAGCCCTGCCGCGGTAAAATCAGCACTGATCACAACAGGTAATGCTCAACCGCCTCTCTGCATCGAAGATTTTTTTTTTTTTTGCCCCAACAAGTTTACACCTTTGCAGCCAACGTGCGTGACGAATATGGTTTCGAGGTGGTAGCCGAGGCGGCGCCCTACAAGCAGGCGAACCCATTTGATTATGGAGGCGGCCATGTGGATCCAAACAGGGCTGCGAACCCCGGTCTTGTGTACGACATGGGAGTATCTGACTACGTGCGCTTCCTCTGCTCCATGGGCTACAACGACTCAGCCATCAGCTCCATGGCTCAACAGCACACGACCTGTCAACGCACACCGATGTCGCAGCTGAACTTGAATCTCCCATCCATCACCGTTCCTGAGCTGAGAGGCAAGCTGACGGTGTCAAGGACGGTCACCAACGTCGGCCCAGCCGTGTCGAGATACAGAGTCCGTGTGGAAGCTCCTCCGGGGGTGGACGTCACCGTGAGCCCCTCGCTCCTGACCTTCAACTCGACGGCCAACAGGTTGGCATTCAAGGTGACATTCCAGGCCAAACTGAAGGTGCAAGGGAGGTACACCTTCGGCAGCCTGACATGGGAGGACGGCACCCACACGGTGAGGATTCCTCTGGTGGTTCGGACGATGATCAGTGAGCTCTACGTCAATGCGTGAATATGTAACTCGTTGATACAAGATGTGTAACTCGTTGATATCTCTTGATTCTAAGGGCATTGGTGATCGGTTGGGGGTTTCTTGACTAGAACTCAACTAATGTGAAATAAAATGCATTGCTGATTGTTGCACGAAATACTGGCCGATTATAGCAGTAGCTGCAGCACGAATGGTTGCACAAAAACGAAACTTTTTGTTTCCGATAATGAGGAGCCTCTTTGGTTACGCGTGTTAAAAGAGACGTCTCTGTTCGGTTCTGCAGAACAGGCTCTGAACATTCCGAGAAGATGCAGATTTGTGCAGAAGTGGAATTCGTTGCAGATTCGGTTACATATCCTATCTTTACCTTTCCAGTTTGTATTCTGCATGTATATCTGTAGATATTGTCTCTTCATGTACTTTTGATTTGATGTACCGGTTGGATATGGAAACCAACCCGATTTGTAATCGTTTCTGAAACGGACTGACTGTTGCACGTCCAACAATATAGAACCTGTGGCAGCCCTGGTTCTGTGTGCAGAAGCCAGAGGCATTGTTTTGCCGATTCCTTCTACTCTGATTTTATATATGGTATCAGAGCCCCTTCCCTCCCCATCCCCATCGTTGGGCACCTTCCCTCCGTCTGGCTCCCCTTCTGTCTCTGGCCCTGCGCTGTAGGCTGTTAGAAATGGGCCCATGTGAGCAAGGCATATTTCCTTAATTCCAAAGTATGCATGGTTTAGCCCCACATTAGTTATGGAAGGACAAGAGACCTAATTTAAAAGTGAAGAAGTCTTTTACCTCATTGGCTAGCTTTTGGAGTGAGAAGGCCCTTACGACCTAACACTAACTATGCCCTCATGATCAAGTTCATGCCGCAAATGGGTCAGGTATGTTCATTAGTCATATTGGTCATTCCAAAATCCCCACTCCAGTCAAGAACTCATTCTGAATAATGTTCTTCATGTTCCTAGAATTTCAAAAAATCTTGTTTTAGTTCATCGGCTTGCCACTGATAATAATGTGTTCCTTGATTTTTACTCTGATTGTTTCTTTATTAAGGATCAAACAACGAAGAAAACTCTCTTTCGCGGCAAATGTGAAAGAGACTGTTACCCACTTTAGCTGAAGTCAAGCACACCAAAGAAAGTTTTTTCAGCCACTAAAATCACTCATGAGCAATGGCATTGGTGCCTGGTCATCCATTCTTTCCGGTCGTTCAAGAAGTTCTTAGGTCAAATAACATCTCTTGTTTACGTACCAAACACATTGAAGAGGCGGCGAGGGGGCGCACCAGAGCGGGTAGAGGCGGGATCGGGGCGGGCACGCGGAGGACGGCGAGCCCCGGCGACTGCTGCTTGATTGGAATTTGGAGGTTAAGAGTCCAAGTGCCAGAAGCGAACGACGGACTTACCCACGACACCTTGTGTTTGGCTCGTATCCGGCTGTCGGGTCAAGGGCTGCAGTACCGTCCAATTCTATTTCGCCGCGGTACAACGCACGCATTTTACGGAAAACAGTTTAATTTTAAGATAATTTATAAAATATCACTTTAAAGAATGGCGGCCATCGAAATACTACTCCAAATATTTTTTTTAAAAAAAATAGCATTCTACATATGCTTGGTTCCACAAAGTACCATTTCTTCTCATTCCCTATTTTAATTCGTTTGTAGAGTTTGCCCACACGAAAAGACATATTTACCACGGCTTCACACCGCAACTATGTATGACCGAACCATGTGTCTGGATCTTGGCTGAACTAAACATAGGAAGCCTTCTTTTTTAGCTGCGACTGATAGTTTATGACTGCGATTGGTGCTTTTGATACTAACGTAAATATCTATATAAACAAACCTAATATCGATAAATCGCTTTAAAAAATATCTCAATACATCGTTTTAAATAACGACAAAAAAATTGTTATGTTTATTTATTTAGATGGAGTCCTAAGTGCCGTACAAGTTTAGTTGAGGTGACTTTACGCAGGGTCAAGCATGTGATGTGGCCAGGTGACCTCCCTCTTTTGTATGTATAGTGCTGGACTGTTGGCTATGTCATACTGTGGCAAGGATGCATGGTGCAAGCTTTTGAATGGAAATGATGATTGGAAATTGCCAGCAGATCTTCACGATGTTAATACGTATGCAAAAGCTCCAGTGCACAGATAGAATTCATACTTGACCATAGAATTCATGCAATACAATATGATATCCATACTATCAAGTTCAGCCAAACTAGTACACTTTAGTTCAGCCAGGACCAAAGGTTCAGTCCCATGGTTCGGTCTACACGGTTGGGTTGGACCGGGTGTGCCCTATGCAACAGGGGTAAATGTGTCTTTTCATGCGGACAAAAAGTAAGGATATGGAACTACATGATCTATGTATAATAGAGAGTGCTTATGTTTTTACGAATCTCAACAATTTAGTATGCTCAATGATTTTCTTCTATCAAGCTCATACTTCAAATACATTTTTCAAATTATATTTTCTTTCAAGTTTCTATTATCATTTTAATATTTATGATGTCGTAAAATTCTAAATAACCTGCGAGATACATAAATATATTATTAAATATCTAAATTATATTATTTGATACTAAAATCTTTAAAAAAAATTAGCCATGTACATGTGCGGCACACGCCCTGCAAGTTGCAGTAAAAAGAAGAAGAGTCTGGCTGTCCACCTTGACGCACGAACGGCTGACGCGGCTGGGATCTTGGAAGTAGTAAGCAACGGTGGGATCAAATTGTACAGACCAATTTGTACTTGGGCCGGGCTTCCCCTAAAATTTGGGGTGAGTCTGCACTACGGATGGCAATGGGCCCGTTCCATGTCAACCCGTGGGGAATTCCCCTAGGGATGGGGAAAATTCACCCGACACTACTCGGAGATAGGGTCCCCGCCATCTCCCCGATATGCATCCGTCCTCACGTAAATTTGTGTACATAAGTACATCTTATATGTCTAAAACATGAGTATTTTGCCTCTAGATTTATATATTTTTGTATAGTCCATTGTATATAACTCGTTTAGTATCATCTTGTGCACCCATAAGTTTTTTTATGTATTTTTTATTTAACTGTGATGAACTTATAGAATGAACCTAATGTTATTTGAATTTAGGTTTTTATTAGGAACCAGTCCCTCGCGAATTCCTTAGTGGGGATAGCGACCGAAGGAATATACCCGGATAGCTAAATAGCTAGGGATGGGGACGAGAAAACATGCCTGTGGGGAATTGCTCCGTTGCCATCCTAGTCTGCTCGAGCTGGGCATCTGTAGTTTGTGGTTGATTACATAGTGGCATCAACGCATATGTACAGACGCCGGGTCATGCCCCCAAAGCAGCACATCGTCTCTATGTCATGTAGTAAAAATCGGAGATAAAACTTGGCGTGACATTTCACATTAATTTGAGATGGCATTCTAGACTTTTTTTTTTATTGCTGAACCTTTTTTTCGGAGGGTACCTTGGCTTATTTCGTAGAACACCGAAAGGCTTTCGGAGTCATGGAGGTTCTTCCTCATAATGGTGTTGGTGTCGGCCGAGAGCGCCGAGGCGACATGCCCGATGATGGCCTCCGCGATGGAGGAGCCCTGCACGTCCTCAGGACCCCTCATCGTCGATTTCAAGGAGACGTTCGTCTTTGCAGCACCATAGTTGTACTTCTTCAGAGCCCCTATGATGGCAGATGGCATCAATGGACTGGCGTCCGGTGATATTCTGCTACGGCTGAGCGGCGACGTCGCCAACGATAACTGCTACGGCTGAGCGGCGCGACGACGTCGACAATGAGGAGATGGGCGACAGGTTGGAGACAATGGACTGCAGCATCAGGGGGAGAGAGGCAGTGGTACAAGGAGCTTTGCAAAAATTAATCTTATACCATTTGTTTTTATTACAATTTTGGGTAGTAATATGACTTAATCCTACTTTATTATTTGCGATTGGTATTAATTTAGGCTTGTTTTATATAAATTTCACGAGTTCCAAACGTACCCAATCAGCGAAACTCATGATATATAAACCAACCAATTAGCGTGAGGAAGCTCTCTCACTAGAATAATGACAGAGATTTTGACGTGGAATGCTAGCAGGATCAGCCTACCTAGATAGAGGCGCATCCGCTACTAGTTGCAGATCAGATTGCTTGGAGCTCGAGCTCTCACGCTCACTTGAACGCATCATCCCCATACTCTGAAACTACATAGTCGTGTATTAAGTGGAACATAAAATGGAATGTACATGTACATTTCTTGCTCTAAATGATCTCCTGTGCTACATATACAATTTTTGCACTTTTGCCAACCTGATGGCACAGTATTCTTTTTTTCTGAAATAGGTCCAGCAAGATATATGGAGTAATCTACGATGGATCTGAAGAACGGATAGACGAAAACACCGATCAAAATGTTCACTTTAACGGAATACTGTAGTAAATAGACGGAGCATTTGCTACGCTGATGCCGTACTAATGATTCACTTGCAGATTCCCCACAGTACCGATCAGCCTACCGGTGGCATACTGTCAGTAGTAATCCGCGTATGATACTCCATCAGGCCATCACTTCACAATTTAAGATCGAATCCAAAAGACGTACGAGTATGTGCAGTATGTGTACCGCGCGCCAAGCACATCAAATATGGGGAAGGAGCGGCGGCGGCGGCGGCGGCGGCTATATTAAATGTGCGCACCGCCGGCCGAGATGACCTTAATTTAACAAGCACCAATCCCTTGGCTCCATGAAGCTCATTATTCCTTTAAATGTGCTATCAGGTCACCGTGACACAGAATACCACTCTCTTCGTTCTTTTTCTAAGCAATGTTTTCCTCCGATACGTGATTTTACTTTTTTGTTATTTATCTTATTACCCTCACCAGTCACAAATATATATTGTGATAAAAATTTTTCAACCAAATCATATTGAAGGACTTTAGAATTAGTATTTAAGTATATTAAAAATGATAAATAGATATAAAATATTCATTTAAGTGATATATTAGAAGTAGGAGAATGTATTTCCAAGAGTATGAAAAAGACTTCACACAAATATATATCGAATAATATTTTCATAATATTGTAACTTTATTAGGCTTTAAAAACATATTACAATATAAATTAGTGGTCAAAATTATATTTTAGAAACTGTATCAACGTCCAAAACGACATATATTTATGACTAGAGAAGGTATATAATAATAAAATTATAATATTATGAAAATATTTTTCATGATAAATCTAATGAATCTAACGATATAGTTTTCACATAGCCAGTCTTGATAATTTTAAATATATTAGTGTCAAACTTTAGACAGTTTATGTAGGATCAATATGGTAACAGAAGGATGAATGACGCCCTAGAAATTTCTCCGCTGCCTCAAAACACCAAAAAATTCACTCCCCCGAAAAAACTGCTCACCGTCGCAACCCGCTAAAAAAACACAACTCGTGCCTGCAACCCGCGTTGCCACCCTGCTCGCCGCCACATCCCTCAAGTACTATGTGCATCCTCACCGCCACAACACCTCCTCCAAAACCGCTCACTGCCACCTTGCTCGCCGCCGCCACAAAACCCAGAAATCCCACTCGCCAAAAAACCGCTTTGCCGCCGCAACCCTGAAAATCACAACCCCTGTGCCCGTACCCCCGCTTGCCACCACATCCCCAAAAACTGCTCGTCGTCGCAACCTAAGAAAAATCACAACCCGGTCGTATCCACCCTGCTCGTCACCATATCCACCCCCAAAACCCAATCGCCCCCGTCAAAAAAGCCACAAAATCGCACCCAATCTACTCTAGAAAAAATCAGATTCGGTGCCGGATCGGTCGAAATTAACCCGAGCCGTTTGCACACCTACTTGTTTGTAACGAATGCATGCAATATAACAAATGAAGTAGGAGTACATACTGTCAAGAACTTGATGTTATTATTTAATAGCTGATGTGGAAGATTTTATTTTTACCATTGCAAAAGAAAATGAAACGTCAAATAGTAGCACTAACATGAAATCAAACTTGAAAACGTATCGAATTCGGGACAGATATTGGTGTTACCATATCCTAATCCATATTTTTTCTCCAGATTCGGTACTAATCGGATTTGGTACCAATCGGATTCGGTACCGGATCGATCGGAATTAACCCGACCCGTTTGCACCCTGTATACATGGCATGCAGTGCTCACTGCGCTGGATTTTTCACTGTTTTCCTGTGTCCGTCAGTGGTGCACAAACTGCACGCATGACACATAGTACATCAACCACATCCTCCAAAAAGAAGCAACATAAAATAAGAGGGAAAAGGCACTATCCCAAGAGTTCAGCTTTTTTTTACATCGAGTCCTTTATTTATTATCATTTATTAAACCAATAAATTATAACAACAAATCATAAGCTAGACTTAAGAAACACACCCCTAGCAGTGGGAGCTAAGGTGGAGCAGCAGCGGCGGCGAGCAAAGCACGAGCAGCTCCCTATGATGTCAGTTGCGACCGTTTTCCCCCGGTGCAATCGAGAGCATGGCAGCGCGCGCGGTGCAGAACGGCAGGGCTTCCTCCCTCAGCTGCGCCATTTTCCGATGCATTCCCACTGTTTGTCTTGCCTGTTCTCACACAGGAAAGCGTCGGTTCCAATCAAAGAAAAAGGGCAGCTCATATTTCTTCCAGTTCGAGGGTGCTTTTGAACGTCGAAATCTCACGAGAAATCCAACCATGGTCTAACGGTCTTGCAGTCTTGCGTTGCAAATATCTGGACAGTGTAGAACGCGCTCAATTGTATCTTCCAGAAACTTGATCAGTTAGGGACTTTGGTCAAACGCTGGAGGTGAACTATTATTCCCTACGAAACTCTGGCGATTCTTAGGACATATTTGGTTAGAAGCCTCACTTTGCCAAATTTTTGTTGTATGTCATACTTTTTGTAGCGGACCCGTTAGACTTGTTGAGAACGGAGAGAATTCACAAGAAAGAGTTTAGTTCTGATATAAATCAGGAAAAATTCTTTCACTACGAATTACTACCAGAATATTTTTCAATCTGCAAAGCAAAATGCAGTGCTCTATTCCTAGAGAATCCCCGAAGGTGCTTTCCAGATTAATATGCTAGAGAACAGGCAGTAGGGTTGTAAAGTAATTATTCTTAGAGAAACCGCTAAGGTGCTTTCCAAAGTATTATATACATGCACAAATCGTGAACTAAAATTCCGAAGTGGTCCTAATTAAGGAAAAAAACACTGACTTCAGCATTCTTTTTTTAGAGTACAATCGAGAGCACACACCACGCACACTACACTTCACACACCATAGTATTGTCCCGCTCATTTTAGTTTGAACTTTTGGCTCTAACTTATTTTTTACTATTCATAATTTTTGTCTTTTTTTGAACTTTTAGTTTTTGTTGAGCTTTTTTACCGATTCTTTTTTCCGTATTCATTTACGTTTTTTCATGATGATCTAACATATTTTTCTATTTTTAATTTTTTAATTTAATTACGTCAAATAAGGTACCTTCATCTATAGTGTGATTTAAACTAGGTACGATATAATTTCAACCATAAGCTATTATTTTTGAACCCAATCGATATAATTCATGTGGATACGTCTAATGTATGCTACAAGCCGTAAGTCTCACGAAACACGGGCACGTGCATTAACCATGAATACATCAACACACGCATGTACTGAGATACACTGCCTATATAAACAGTACCAAAAAATACAACGCCACGGAATCATCCCGGGCGGATGGGCCGCACGCCTCACAAGCCCGCCAGCCGAGCAACGCTCGCTCTGCCTGACTACAGCGTTCTTACAATGTGATAAAATCTGGGTATGCTAATCCCGACGCACAGTGCAATGTGATAAAATCACGTGGTAACAGTGGATCATCCGTGTTGTTACAGTATTGTTACAATACCTTTTTATGTACAACAGGCTATAAAAATGATCTCATTAAAAAACTAGAATAACTACGTTGAATTGACCATAATAATAGAAAGATACGACGAAACCAACCATAAAATTTTTAATTATAACCTTAAGAGTATGAAGACTAAACCAACCATAAATTCTTAGTGATAACCTTAAGAGTATAAAAGATGATCACTCTTACAACTCTTTTAAATCTTTTACAACTCTTAGATCCTTATTCTATAAAGATTATAGTTTTAAAGAATAAACTAGTATCTAAGATAAGTGATTTCTTTAGTTTGTTGCGTAGATTCCGGTGGAATTCATCAAGAACTCTTATACCGTATCTTTTGAAAATCATAAAAGACTGGATTCGAGTCAAGTAACACATCACTTACGATCCAATGCAACGAACCCGTACAGGCTTAACACCGAGTGGCACAACACAAATTCATCGGTAGCTTAAGTTTATAACAGACCACAGCGAAGATTCAGACTCAACATCAAGATCGCTCACTCACAGCTAATCCAGCGCCGCATGTTATACAACTGAAGGCAAGCTAAGCTTCAACGACGCCTACTTGAACAACGAAATCACACGGAAATGGCGCTGGGAACCAAGCCGGCCTAATAAATCCATCTCCCGTTCTATCCATCCATAGCATGAACGGATAGAACGCAAGATAGATGGACATCTTGGCCGGCATGCGACGGTGCTTGACCGATGCGTGATTAGCGGGGGCCGCGGGCAAGGCGGCCGACCACGTGCTCCGCCGTCTTCTGGACGCCGTCCCGCGGTGGCTCGAAGCGCACCGGCAGGAACTCCTCCTTGTCGCAGGGGAACTGCGACCCGGAGAAATGACCCACGAAAGCGTCCAGCCCCTACGAATCCCAGGCAGCGAGCGTTAATTGATTAGCATTTAGCACATGCGATGCAAAGATCGACGACAATGAGCTGCGGAGGAGTTGCAAAGTTGGCCGCAACATACGTACCCCGATGCGCGCTTGCACGACGTCGCAAACCTTCCTGGAGGATGCCGCCTCCCAGCGGTGGCCCTGGAGGAAGGCGTGGAGCCGCTGCGCGGCCGTCGCCGTCGTCATGTTGACGAACGCGTAGCCCTTGTTGCACTCGGTCCTGGGAATCACGTCAGATCAGAGTCCACGAATTGAGCCTTCGGGAATCATATCAGACAGAACCAAAACCCTAGATAATGGTATGATTGGTACGATTCGGAGAAAAGGGGAAAATAGTATCAGTACCGGAAGTCGACCGGGACGTAGAGGAAATCGTACTCCGACTTCACGGCGCCGGCACCGCCGCCCGGTGGGAGCCTGGCGTTCTCCTCGGCGCAATGCTGGTCGAGGATCGCCATGAGTCTCCCCTTCCTGTGCGCCGAGAGAAAAAAAATCGATTTTTAAGCCAAGTAGGGCCGAGATTAACCAAGCGTAAGTTGAAGTTGGAGAGACATGGCACAAAACAGTTTGTAAAAGGCTTTGAAACAACAAGAGGGGAAATAGCATCACGCACATGAACTTGTTGGGGATGTTCCGGACCATCAGCGCTGTAGCGTCAGCGCTGGGATCGAACGCGAGCCGCGCCCTTCGGCGGCGGCGCGGTTTGCCCCTGAAAGCGCGAGGCGGCGGGGGAGAGGACGGCGGTGGAGGCGGAAGCGCCGCTCGCCGCAAGGTGGGCATCACCGAGCAAGCGGACGGCTCGTCGCCCGCCTCTGCGTTCGCGGCCTCGTCGGAGTCATTGCCAAGCTCCTTGAGGCAGCAACGATTCGCCGGACGCGGCGGCGGCGGAGTGCAGTAGTACACCGCCGCCGGCGCCACCGGCTGCGGTGGCCGAGGGTGCACCCATGCCGGGTGCGGGAGCGCGGGCACCCCCTCCCACACGAACCGCTCGCAGGTGCAGCCCTTGGAGGCGAACCCCGCACCGCACCTGCACCCGCAAGCGACAAGACCCCAGCATGCCGGCGGCGGAGGGTAAATGCACTGCGGCGGGAGGACACTAGCCGGCGGCAGGGCGGCCGGAGGAGGGCTGATGTACTGCGCCTTCGCGGGGACCAGGGCCTCCGGTGTGAAGGGCGGCGCCGCTGGGTTAAGGCCGGAGATGGGGAGGGCATCCATTGCTCTCTCTCTCTCTCTCTCTCTCTCTCTCTCTTGTGGAGGAGAAGGGAAGCGACGGGCAGCATGAGGCGGCGTCGGCCGCAGGACCGGCCACCGGGTACTTATAAAGTGGGGAGACGAAGGGGTAAAAGCGGTGTGCTTGCCGCGAGGTGCCTGTAGTCTGTGACTGTCTCTGACGGTGGACCCCACCGTGCGCCCCCCGGGACAGGAAGTGTGTTTTGCGTTGCCCTAGTTGGTAGACCTGTTGCGAAGAACAGTGCTGCGTATGTGTTCCTTGTAGGGGAGGGAGTATGTATGAAGGGGTGTAATTATTTTTTAGTTACTAGAAAAGATTTCAACATGTGCGATATGGTCATGTTTCAAAAACGTTAGAACTAGGAAATTATGGCTTTTGGCTTATCTTTTACTATTTATAAATTTAATTTTTTTCGAATTTTTAGTTTTTTAGCTTTTTGCCGGTTTTTTTTTCTTGTATTTGTTTGCATAGTCTGTGATGAGCTAACATATTTTAAAATTTTTAAAATTTTTTAAATTCAATTACGTCAAATAAGCCACCTTCAGTTACAGTGTAATTTTAACCTGCTACAGTGCAATTTCAGCCATAAGCCACTATTTTTCAGTCCAACCGAGCCATATATGAGCTGAAATCAACCTACTACAGCTTTTAACCTACCACGGTGCAATTTCAGACATAAGGCTACAAGATGGAACAATGTTAGTCACAATAAATATTTCAAACGTAGAATGTGAATCTCGTACCTCCTGGATATGCATCGAAGATGACAGACGGGGAGTGGTAGTCTATGTAGGGTGTTCAGAGGGTAAAAGTGATGCATCTCAATGACAGACTTGCGGCGGAAAAACACACTGATGTTAACGGAACGTAAGGTATAACAGGAAAACAAACACATAGATTTGTACGTAAGTTACTTTCTCGTCAATCTGGCCCGCGGATGATCTACGGGTAGTACTATGACACCGGCCGGACTCGCTTGGTTGTGATGACCTAGCGGGTGAGCACGACGTCCCCACTAGGTGTTCGATGCTCATGGCATGGTCCATCAAACGGACGCAGCTCAAGTTGTCTTATTATTTTTTTGACTTACGATAGAATGTACTTGAAAGCTTTCTACAGGACCGGTGATGTGTCTAGGCTGCTGATGGGGATTTCAGAAACGTTTGTGATGTGTTACGCCCGCTCTAACTGAAGTGACATATAAAATAGGTTCAATAACGACTAGTGTGAATTTCATAAATGAAACGATTCGAGTTTCCAGCTAATATGACTGCTAATCGACTGCAAATAATTGCGAGACTACGAGAGCGTTTGGGAGAGAGCTCGCAATTTATGGCGCGAGCAGGAGTGCAACGCGCTAACGAAGTGTCGATAATGGCGGGAGTGAACTGCGCGCGGGGGACAGGCGCAACGCAACCTCCTTTCGGTGATCTGTTTCCTTGTCACGTATACACGAGCACTCATTTTTCAGAGCAGTCAAATAGCCTTCGGCCCACTGTATTTGTTTGTATACTTACTAAAGTAACTTAAAAACACCCTATGGCCACTTCTGTCACACGATGCCAAGAGCCTGTTGCATGGCCACCGTGCGCGTAGAGAATTTGATGCTGCTAATTAATTTTTAATCACATAATTAAATTAATTAATTGCAATTGCTAATTACCTGCTGTCCTGTGGCCGTGCGGCAGGCTATTGGCCGCACGGTGGCTGCGCGGCATTTCCCTACCGTATGCCCACGGGACTCCTTTAGTCAGGTGTCAGCATCTGGGCATCGTCGCTCGGTAACCGGACGGTAAAACATATATTATTGTTATTGTTGTGTGTTTTTTGATATTCTTATTAATACGGACTCTAAATGTGTTATAAGTGGCAAAAACTCATGTAGTACTGCTACTATAATAGCAGGAGAAGAGTTTGGACGATACAATACTGGAGTGTACGTACGTACGTACGTACGTATACGGCGGATTACGCTTGCGGGGTTCTGTTATTTCACTGCAGTGGCAGAGCTAGTAGCATAGGTGAGGCCAGTGGCATAGGGTGCGAATGATTAGGAGTATCCAAGCTCATCTAATGCATAGATTTGGATGTGTACTCAACTGATGGCATCCACTTGCAGCAGCAGCAGCAGCAGCTGGCCTGCCAACCAGCGCAGCCAGTGCCTCTTCCGAGAGGATCTGCTGGGGCGCCCCGCCATGACATGCTTGCACCCCCCTCCTCCGTCTCTTTCCGGATCGATCGAGCAAAAGCGGATTCCAGTATGAATGCTACTCGCGTTCGTGATTGGCTTTAGAAGATTTTCATAAATGCAAAACCAGAAGAAAAGGCCCTGCTCGAACCAGATGTAGCTTCTGACTTTCAGTATTAATTTTTGGTTAGAATTATTCTATAACAAATATTAGTATTTTTTTGAACCATTCAACTAAAAAATAGAAAAAAATAACCATGTATCTCCATAGACAACGTGATGAAATAAGAAAAAAAGCAAAATTAAGAAACTAACATGTTCTAAACAGCTTTTAAAAATCGAAAGCCAGAAAACGAAGCCACTTGGAGCGGCCTCCAAAACCACCACCTCCTACAGGCGAAAGGGCCTTACCTTACAAGCAAAGTGGACCATGTACTCCAAGTTCTTTTTAGCTTATGTTTTATATTTTATGATTTATGGCTTCTCTCGATTATACAAATAGGACGACTTCTCTGTCACTGTTTTGAAGCGGCTTGTCGGGTCATTCTTTTTCGAAGCAGTCTATCGGCTTATCCGTATTTAGTTCGTTCACACAAGTGCTCGTGCTAGGGCCAAACATTATAAGCCGCAGTCGAAAAAGACCCATCACTTCTCCACATATTTTTCCAATTTAGAATCAACAAAATGTATTAAAGTATAGTATTTTTGAACCGTTGTTCGTGGTTGAACAGTGGTTGAACAAGCGAACATCGAACCAGTGACTTGTCCAGTTCATTGATCATTCTGGTTTTTCATACTATGCATGTATTTATGGATGTGTTCTTTTCAGCTGCGATTGATAACTTATAGCAGTATCTTGTGGTGTTTAGCCTTAATACGAGCACTTATATAAACAAATTAAATATCGATAAATTGTTTTAAAAAAATTTTATCCTAGTAAATTGTTTCAGAAAAACGATGAAAAAACTTCTCCTTTGGTTATCTAGAGAAACTATACATCGTAAGCCACATGCAAAAAAAACATATATGTCTTGGGGTGCTGAGAAACGGCATCGCGGACGCGGAGAGTGGACCTTGTGCGGATCGATCGCACGGCGGCACGGGACCGAACGAGATCAGATTTGGTGCGTACTTCTTGTCGCGTTCTTTTGCTGGTGGTCCAGTTCGCCCGGGGAGAAAGTTGCCATCTATCAGCATTCACGCTGAAATGTGAGCCGGATATGCGTTTTGTCCTCGTTGCTCCAGTACTTTAGGGTCCGCCGCGCGGCAGTTCTCTCTGCTCCACACACACAGCACGCGACACCGTGTTGAGACGTGTGCAGGTAGCACGGTTGATTGGAGTACCGATCGTATTTAGATGAGATATACCCGCACATGGTCAAATAGGTCGGCATGGCACAGCTCATTTAGTTACGGTGGCCAGATCGAAGAGGGAGGAGTGACGACAGAGCATGAGAGGAGCAGGCGGGTAGGAGGGAGGCGAGGAGGCGGCGATCGGGTAGGGGAGGGAGGAGGCGACGGTTGAGCGGTGGAGCACGAGAGGGAGCAGGCAGCAAGGAAGGAGGAGATGGTGGCCAGGCCGGGGAGAGAGCAGGTGAGGAGGACCTAATGAGCCATACTGTGGTCACTCGTGCCTAAGCCGTGCTGAGCACGACACGGTATTGTGCGTGTCAGGCTGAGCCGGCCCATTAAACCAACGTTGCAACCCAAGCACTACATCATGTCGGCCGGTACAATCCGTTTAATCCTAAGCCGTGTTATGACTAGCCAGGCTAACAATATGGTACTTTAGGTCGGCACAGTTAGTCCAATTCATTTGACCACCTGTAGATATACACGCAAATACATGTCAGCCTATGGTGCCCAAATTGTATGGATATATGATTTTACTGAATTAAATATATATTCGATCAGAACTAGTATTCAGTCTGTATTAAGATTCAATCATAAATATGGAAATGCTTAAATTCTCCATCATTGAAATAAACCTAGGCATCGGACGAGCCTTGTCATCTATCTTGTCCGTCCTAATCCACTGAACAAAACTACACGTTCCCTGTCAGCTTTCAATGTTGTTGTTTTATGGAATTTATCACATATAGCATTATAGATTTTTTTTTTCAAGTCTGCCTCTTGGGCACATGATTTTGTAAATTGATCTTTTCAGTGACCGCGGCAGCAACGACAGGCGACATGTGTTATTTGCTGCGCTCACATATCGTGGTAGGTGGTAGGTACCATAGCCGACACTATAGAACTATGAAGCTAGACATGATCAGCAGCTGACCTACCAAGCCATGCTAGCTCAACAGCTACGGGACTCAAAAGCCTGTCGCGCTCGGTAGCAACCTACCAAGCTAGGTGAGCTTGACAACTCCACCATCTGCCGCACTTGGGCGTTGCTTGCCGAGCTGGCATTAGCTACCACGGTGTCTGCCACCTACCGCAATGGGTGAATACGATAGGCGACACATGTCGTCTGCTGATGGTGCTGCGGCCACGGTATGTGCGCAATTTTCAAAATCGTTTGGGTAGGGTTAAGATTTGAAAAAAGGTTGCTAAATTGTTGTATATACAATGGACTCTGTTTTACAAAGAGTACATCCACTCCTGTATATACGATGGACCCTGTTTTGAGTACATCCACTCATTACAACTTTGCCCTGAACGGTGCATGAAATGACAAGAGCACCATTTTGCTTGTAACGTGTGCGGACACGCATCGGTTTATCTCTGTTGGCCTCCACGCGTCGAGGAACTTTCCCTTTCTCGCTAAACTCTAGCACAGATCGTTGATGCATCCACTGCCGTAGAGATTGATTGTTGTGGACCGCGACGGCGACTTCATAAGTTTTATTGTCGACTGTGGGAGGTATTGCTCGACAGGACGAGCCACTGTGCTACCACCACTGGCTGCTCGCCGGAGTGGTGAGCCGCCGTACAACCGCCGCATAAGGTTGCCTCCTTGGTTTCCAAATTCGGATTAGAGGTGGTTGGAAGAGCCACCCCTTGTTGATTCGTGTGGGTGTCAATTGATGCCACAAAGAAATCTTGAGGTAGGATGGACTCTGGCGAGGATTAAAGTGACGTTGTTGCCGATTCTCTTTCACCTTCACTTGCATGTGTTGATGGAGACCTGGTAGTTGATGATTTGGGCTTGCTTTTGTAGGAATTTGTGGTGTGTACTCCGATGGTAAGATGTAGGTGGTTTTAGGAGGGAGGGGGTAGACATGAGGGTGCCGAAGAAGACGGCAACCGCAGTCTCGGTGAACCGGGAGATAGGAAAAGACAATGTACGCCAAACTCCACTTCGAGCAACCATAACACGCGCGGTGCTGCGCATCAATGTGCCGGTCCAGCTGGCTGAAAAGCCAGTCCGAAGCACCAAGATCACAAGCCATACCTGCAATGCAGTTTGAAGTTAGCAATTACGACATAATTAGTGGTTTAATTATTTATAACGTAGTTTCGTGAATTCTGAAAATTTACTTGCATTATTGCATAAATCACATATTCTTCAACATATATATCCTTAGTCGTATTTCAGTATTAAGGTTTTAGGGTTTATAGTCAGGTTTAAGGTTAAGGATTAGGGTATGGAATTAGCATGTTAGGGTTGGGGTTAGGGTATAGCCATAGCGGCATTACAGCTATTAACAACTAAATTGATGTTAGTTTTATAGCTACACTATTTGCAACTATTAACAATATGCGGTGTACCCGACACCGCTACATATATAATAATTTCAGTTGCTAACTTACCATGGTTTTGAAATTACAACTATTAACAACTAAATCGGCGTTAGTTCTATGATTATACTATTTACAACTATTAATAATATGTGACTTCCCAAATACAACTACATATCTTATATTTTTAATTGCCAATCTACCTTTGTTTCAAAACTACACATCTAATAATTTTAGTTGCTATTCCACCATGTTTTAAAAGTAAACGTACAAAGAAATACAGGATGTCACCGTCATCGATGCGTAGATTTCTCATTCTCTCTTCCCCTCCCTCTTCTCTCTTCTCCTTTTCTTTCCTCCTCTCATCTCTGTCTCGTCTCCTTTTCTCCCCTTCCTCTTTTTTCTTTCTCTCAGCCGATCCGAAATGACTATGACGCTCGGCCAGCCATGTGCGCGTGGGGTATACCACCTAGTCACTCAACGTTTGGACGACTTGACCATGTGTCACCTAACGTTTGTGTGGCTGGCCCAAATCACCCAACAGCAGAGCGACTGGTCTAAGTCGCTCAACCATGAGGTAACATGTGGTCAAAATTGTTAAAAAATGCCGTAGATATAATTGGGTAATTCAGAATAAAAAGTAGATTATTAAAAAAATGCCAGAAGAAAAACTACTAGTTCACGCTGGTTGCATAGCCACGTCCGGTCTCATGTTTCGTAAGTCGACTTGCAGTCTGATTTGCTAGATCTTTGGACTAGAGATCAGGCCATATATATGCTACTATGCTATGCTAGTAGTACAGTACCAGTAGTAGCCGGCAGGGCTTGCATGCATCTCTTGTGCCTGAGCCGAGCAGCTTCCCCATGCACGCGCGTGCTTCAGATTTTCCGGAGCCTCAAATCTGCCCCTTGCGCAAGAGTCTGCACCAACCATGCGCAACGATATGGATTGACCTGCCCTCGTGAGCGGTGAAAGGAGGGCCATACGAACAGGATAAAGGAATCCACTCCAAAATGGTGCGACAAGGAGCATGTTAGGATCACGGTTCACAATTCACAAGGTGATCGATCCCACATCGATTTCCCCTGACAGGCAAAGACGATTGGAAAAGCCGTTTCAAAAGAGACACAGAGACGAGAGGAAAAGGAAGCATGTACATGTCTGTTCTCTTTTTCGTTACGGTTTATAGATGTTGACTGAAAATTTTAAATTTTAGCTATTTCGCGGTCGAGGTCGGCTAGGATAGTGGAAACAGGGCTAGGGCAGCGAGATTCGGCGTGGTCGGGTCCACAACGGCATGCAGGATCCGGCGAGGGCAGGGTGGCCATGGACTGTGCGACAACGGGTTGGAGGGGTAGGCGCGCTGAGGGAGCGGGCGGTATGACAAGGTAGCAGGTCACGCTGCCACAAGCTAACATGGGCGACGGGATTTGGGGGGTGTCGGCCTAGCGGCGTTGGCTTTTCTCTCCCTAGCCTAGCTAGTGAGGATTTTGTGAATGGATATTAGGAAAGAGACTGAACAGGTTGGGGAAGAAGACGGCAACGGGAATTTTGGTAAGATGGCTTGTGAGTGTAGGGGAACGCACAAGCACGTAAGTGGGATGTGTGAGTGTCCAACTGGGCCTGTTTGGCGCGGCTGCAGTTTATGGTTTTTAGTTGAAAATTTTGAATTTTAGCTGTTTACGGTACAGATTACAGAGAGACATATACTCACTTACGATTTTTACTGGTACAGATGTTGAGCTTTTAACGTGTAAATCGTTTAACTTGTAGACCCCCGTCTTGAGAAAATACTCCGTTTAAAAGTTAGGTACTGTAGCAAAAGCTAAAAGCTGCCAGCTTCAGAGGAAAAGAACATGCCCAGCTCTGGTGAGTCCGTTTTAGATCGGATGGATGAGATAGTGCAGTGGCGGAACTAAGCCTTGGGTTACCTGGGCTATAGCTCAAGGCTCGGCCAAGCCTATGTAAAATTTATAAAAAATTATAAAAAGATAGAATTAACCTAAAAATTGGCTCAAAAGCAACTGGCTCAATCTGCGGCTTAAGCTTAAACTGGTTCCACCCCTAAGATAGTGTATATGCACATATCCACCAATTGCCCCTTGTCTGACTCATAGATTAATTAATTTTGAACATGGCCTAGAGGGACTTAGGCCAGCACACTAGCTATGACGTACCCTTTCTTCCTCCCTTGTCCCAAAAGATGCACAGCAACCATTAGACCGATCAAACGTGCTGCTGTATCCACGTTTTGCACTGTCCATTGATGGCCCGAATGACATCCTGAAAAGAAACTACGCCATTCGCAATCATGTCGCACGGTCCTATCATCGAAAAGAAAAGAACAAAGAAACTCAGAAGTTTACTCAACCAAAAGAAGTTCGGTGGAGCGCACTCGTGTGCAACTTTTGCAGCACACGAAAAACTCAAGGCACTTTGTTTGGCGTGTTCACCGATCACCAGTCACAAAACCAAGCAGCTTCCGAAGCATGGCCTGTATTTTCTACTGCAGCTTATAGTTTTTAATTAAAAATTTTAAATTTTGTTTGTTTACATAGAGACCGAGGAGAGATACTCGCTTGTGATTTTAGTTAATACAGATATTAGGCTTTTAACGTGAACTACAATTAACTTGTAGATTCCGTCTTAAAAAATACTCTATTTAAAAATTAAATACTATTGTAAAAATCAAAACCGCTTTTAGAAGAACACGCCTATTGCCTTTCTCGGAGACGTGGGATCGATCAAACGCCTGTCGTGCTAGTTTTGCTGGGCCAACAATTGGCAGGTCCATATGTGTCAAACGGGCCGAATATTTCGAAGCAAAAAACAGGGAGCTCCGCCCATGAATGATTCTCTGTTGGGCCATAAACCTCCGGGCCGATGGTTTCTATCCAATCTCCGGCTAAACAAATCTGGGCCGTCGACGGCAACCTGTCGTCTCTGGGCACTCTTGTGCTTCATTTCTTCACCGCCGCTCCTCCTCTTCGTCAGGAAACAGGCTTCCAGCGTTGTTTGGTCGCCCTTGCTCCTTCGTGTCCTTCTCACGACCATGCCATGCTTCCAACTACTTCCGGTCACCTACGACACAGTCTTATTAGCATATCTCACGTCTCATCACGATGAGCATGGTGAAAATCTGACGGTGAAAGCTTCAGCTGTTATACGCAGCTGCACCATACACTGTCAGGCTCGTTACTTTGGTGGTAAGGAGTGCATTTTTACGGCGAGTCCTTACAGAGGAAGAAAGGAGAGTGAGTGAGGTCGGTCGGATGATACAATCATACAAGGGGGAGGGGCAAAAGCTGACATCGTAGGGCTGCATCATGAGTAGTATATTTATCCCCTCTCTTTCCTTCAGCTCGAAGCTTTTGTACCAGGGCAGTTGGCGCCTACTCGCCAGGCATATTTGCTCCGTATCATGATCCCTGATGTCACAACACAATGGCATGCATGCACGGCCATCGATCGGAACATGGAGGCAGGCATGATTCCTTGGGGATGGCGATGAATATATCTTGGGCTCCTTTACTTAGCAACAACTGAACTCCCCAATCAGTGAAAGCCTAAGAAAAAGAAAGGGAAGTGTGGGTGGTCTGAACTCTGAAGGGAAAAAAACAACTTACTGGAAGAAGCTATGGCTGTGAGTGCTACGTAGAAGAGTAGCTGCATGGGGGTGGAATTGAAGGATTATTCCTGCTACATGTACAGAACAAAGGGAGAAGGATTCCTGCTGCATGTGCATCGAATATGTTCTTTGATCTCGTACGAGTCGAGTTGGCCTGAGAAATGGGAAGAGATCAACAAAGGTTTCCTAACCGCTGGCATCGGGCCAACCGACCCCTCCTACTGGCAAACACCTCGGAGTTGCCAATAGCCTTGCGCATTCACTAGCAGGCTAATCCATAATTCAGGTCGGGTGTGTAGGCATTAGGAAGAAAACATTGTTTATCAACACCCATTCAGGTCAACTCTGCTGTCACTGTATATACTCCTTTGTTGTCTTTTATTTTTTTGGGGGGCACTGAGTGATGAATTTGCTGCCTGCACATAGCTACCTGGAAATTTGACTTCGGAGTCCAGAATCCCTTCGTTCAGAAATATACGACATTACTTCTTTAATTCTAACTGTTAATATGTACTCTCTCTCTCTCTATATATATATATATATATATAAATCCTATGAAACTAGTACCTTGGATTTGTTACAAGAAGTACTTTCTGAATATAATATTATTATACTTTTATCTAGCATATTACTCTGGAAAATTGATGGTGGTCAAATTAAGTTATTTGTTGGAGATCATGTCTTGTCCCAAGCATCGTATATTTTTGAACAGAGGGAGTATAAATTTGTCGACATGGACAGACTTTTTTTTGGTTTAAAGAAAGACACGGACAAACTTTTTTCTTCTTTGGCCATCACAAGGTAACCTGCAGAAAGAAAAAGCAAAGGTGACGTCGACTTAAAACGAGGCGTGTGTCCGGGAAGCTTGCACGGGTAAAGCTTGCATGCACGCAAGCATGGTGCAGCAGTACTGAACAGCCAAGCTAGCCATGCATGCTTTGCGCGCAGTTGTACAAGGGGAAAATGCAGTCGCGTTAGCAGTAGTACATCAGATCATATCAACTTTGTTTCCTTTCTGTCAAAACAAAGCTAAGGATAAAGAGAGACCAAGCTTTTCTGTACTGAATGTCGAGGTGAGCTAGCGAGCAATGGAGGAGCCCTAAAGATACGGGCGATCGAGCTACGTACCTAGCTCGATCCGGGTCGCATATATATGGGAAGAAAAGTTGCACAGGCAAGGTGCATGTCCCATGGGCTTCTGTATGGAAGCAAGAACAAATTAAAGGAGCCCTAAGGCCTAACCAGTTAACCTTTTCTTATCTCCCTTTCGCAGAGAGAGAAAAGAGTACCCAGAAAGCGGATGCTCCATCTATCTTATTAGCTCATACAAAGAGAAGACAGCAGCAGCTGCATAAAGATCGTCGGCCCCAGTGGCCACTCCAACACACGCATGTAGCAGCAGATCGAAGAGTGCTAGCTAGCTCGTGCAACTGCTCCAATGATCGACGCATGGGGCCGTCCGGTGACCATGAGTTCACCTGATCATTTTGCTTCTTCCTCCATGCAAAGGAGCCGCACGCTGATCGATCCCTAGCTAGTTCGGGAGTGGAGCCAAGCTGGGTGAGTTGTTTATCTGCGACGTGTGTGACATGGCAGTGATCGCGAGTGCCAATAATTGTACATGCACCTTCCTGAGCTGGACCAGGCTGTCCGAAATTTGTGCATGCCTCTGCATGCTACGCTTAGTTAGCTAGGGCTGGCTAGTCGATGTTACCCATGTGCCCTCACCAAACAACGCACTGTTTGTAAAAAAAAAAATCTAAAATCTGGCGGGAGTTCTAACGTATAACGGTTTGTGCATTGTGGGCGGCGTACAGGCGCTAATGGGCCTGTTATTTTTTACTACGGCTTATAGCTTTTGATTTATGCCTTTTAGACTGTTCGTGCAAGAGATTAAAGAGTAACAGAAATTTACTTGTGGTTTTTATCGATATAAATGAAGTCGGTACAGTATGTACTACAATTAATTAGTAGACTCTATCTTAAAAAGATACTCCATTTAAAAGCTAATTACTGTAGAAAAATCGAAAAATAGCTTTTAGAAGCCGAAAAGAATATGACCAATATTCGAGAGAGAGTTTCAGCTTCAGCTTAAAAGCCGCAAGAAGTTCAAACTATCCGAGACAGAGGTGCAACCAAATTAAGATGTTAAAAGGAGCTGGGCACAATCGCCCTGAGAGGGTAGAAATTTCCACATATATTAACTGTAAGAAAAAGATAAAGGTGCGTGCCATTTGTTTAGCGGGTCTGGATCATAGCAATGCGAATTGATCAGGTGTAGCGGTCGTTATAATACGACACGGTAATGAGGTGTTGAAATCCGTATAAATTCCAATGTCATCCAAGCTTAATTGGTTTACAAGATTAATTAGCCATGCAATTGTGCGGGTACACCGCGCGACTAGTTCTCCTGTAATTAAGCTGAAGTCCTTTTCTGCTGAAAATGTTAAGGCTTTTAAGCCTTCTGCCATTGTTAAACACTTAAAACATGTAAGTACATAGTTGCAGAACGCATAGATGGAGGTACATAGTTCGGCTTATTTTTGATGGTTTATGGCTGAAAACACTGTAGCTGGCTGAAAAAAACACTGTAGCTGACAGAGGTTTATTTAACATAATTAATTTTAAAAAAATTGAAAAATATAAAAAATTTGTTAGCCCATCACAGACAACGCAAACGAATACGGGAAAAAAAGAACCGGCAAAAAAGCTCAAAAAAAGCCAAAAATTCAGAAAAAAACGAAATTATAAATAGTACAAAAATAAGCTAGAAGCCAGAAGCTCAAGCCATATTGAGCTGTGATTGTCTTGGCATGGAGAAGCCTCATGCTGTGTGCACTAGTGCAGTAGTACTACAGCACACTGCAGACACGTCCCTGGTCTGAGTACTGAGCTGATCAGCAGTGAGATAGCTCACTCTTTTCATCTTTTGTATGTGTCGGAGCCTAACGGTTCTGTAGAATTTGGCATTTTGCTGGCGGTGATGAGGGGCACGTGACCCCTCTCGCCAGCAGCTCGATGCACGTACTTCATGGGACCATGCCCTCCTCTCTCGTCTTCCCCACTCTAACAGCGCCTAAGGATTCCCCATGAAGAGCCCTACTTAGAGATGGCAATGGGTACCCGAAACCCGATACCCGGTGGGTTTTTACTCTATTAGGGCATGGGTTTGGGTCAATTTCCTAACCCATGGGTCTCTTAATGGGCAAAAAGCCCAACCCATCGGGTCTGCCGGGTTCGGGTATGTTCCTATAGTACCCAAACCCGTAAACCCATGGGTAATATAAACCCGATCCATAGGAGTTATAAACCCAGGCTCCCAGCCTCCCAGGCAAACCAGCCTAGCCTATTAGTCAAGTACAAAGAGCAGTTGATGTCTCTCCTTTTGATTTTAACTGAGTTGTGAACTGTGAACTTGTAATGATATGCTATGTCAGTGAACTATGAACTGATAATTGATGGAGTGAACTAGTGATGTGCATTGTGAATTTATCGTTGCTTGTTTCATGCATAGTAGCATATAAATTGAACTTATTGTTGACTTGCTAAGCACTGCACTGTCTGCAATCTGCACAGCTGTTGTCGGGCACGGGCGACCCGTGGGTACCCGTTACCCCAGTGGGCATGGGTCTGGGCAAAAATCTACACCCGTCACGGGTATGGGTTTTTTAGTGGGCACGTCCAACTTTCATGGGCACGGGTTTGGGATAGCAAAACCCAGCGGGTTTATGCCCGTTGCCATCTCTAGCCCTACTCTTCTTAGCCTGCAGCATTCGTCCATGACAAGTTTTTTTTTCCCTCTCTTTTTTTGCCCTTTTGGTTTTCCTTTCTCGCTTATCATGAGAGCAAATTAACAGGACAGATGAGAGAGGAGAACAGTGGTGAACACTATGGCTAGGGCAGAAAAGGGAGATAGTACACTGCTTTTTCATGTGCGATCCTCCCATGTGTTGACAATGATTTTCTATCTTGGAAGTGTGGTTGCTTTGTAGTGTTATGGGGCTCAGTTATTTTCAGCTTATAGTTTATAATTTCTTCTGAACAGACAAATAAAACGATTTTTTCATCGTCATTTCGAAGCGGCTCAATAGGACAGCCTTTTTAAAACAGTTCATTGATTAATTGACATTCGATTCGTTTACACAAGCGCTCACTCTTAGACCAAAAACCATCATCCATAATTATAAGCAAGCCGTAGTCGAAAAAAACAAGCATTACACCATGTAATGGGTGTAGAGAGAGAAACAAAAGGGGCCACCCTTACTAGTTACTACTATGCTATAATGACATTGCTTTAGAATCTGTCATGTCTCATGTTTTCCTATTCCCTGCAGTATCAACAATGAATGTAATCATTTGCAAGAATTTTCATCCTTTCCTTGGGAGACTAGAGAAAATAAAAGGTGCCAGCAGATAGGTGGCACCCTGTTCTTTTGTCTTCTCACACTATTCACTTTGTCCCAGGAGCCCACTTTCAGTCCCCTGAGAGCCGCCTGCAGCCATTACCGGCAATCGCCATAAGCTCTCGTTTTCTTTTTTGTTGATCCACAGCACGAGCCAACCATCCCGTTTAATTTCTCATGGCATGTTTAAGAAACATCGTATATCATCCAAATTTTCCTACTAATGCATTCGGTTATCTCTTCTGAACACTGCAGGTCTAGAGAGCATTCGGTTATCTCTTCTGAAGTAAAACCGTCGAGATTGGGAATGCGAGATGAAGCGCGAATCTGTTCCCAAAAGGGTGCAGGCAAAAGATCGAAAGAGACCTAGGAATGACGAAGAGAGATGCCTCGAGCGCAAAGAGATTATATTGTAAAATTAATCGACTAGGGATTTGCTCAAAGCAAGATATGTATTAGGACAGGAGTATGAGATGCCCATTGCCCACTACTAGCTTCCACGTGTCACACCGATCACAATGTGGTCAATTGTAGCAGTAAAGAAATCCTAGTGAATGGGAAAAAAATTTACAAATTTTTATAGGCATGCAAGAGATTGTAGACTGGTTCCTTCAAATTCCATCCGTATAGTTCAAATTTGTAAGGCGAATTGTTGTTACCAATTGCATGCACACTAATGACAAAATCATCTTTTTATTAATTGTTCAAGTATTGAGTATATTATCAACCGTTCCCCTGTCCTGTTCGGTGCATCAAACTCGACGCACTTTTCAATTGAGTACTTACCTAGTATAGCCAAATCACAAAGAGCAAATAAAAACCGGAGATGCATGCATTTCATTTAATTTTAAAAATAAGAAGCTATTGTGTCTGCTAAACCCTTTTCCATGGCTACCAAGAAGCGAAATGCATAAATCATTTACTATACACACAGATGGACAAGTTAATAGATACACCACATGATAACCATACAATGCATACATAGAACTAGAACAGATAATATGTAGTCAGCATTTGTGGCATACAAGCTGGAGATTATGACGTATCATGCAATATCCATATTATTTCAGCATATCATGCTTGACAAAAGGATTCCAAAATTGCAGTCCACATTCAAGAAATATGATATCAGAGGGATTACAGCTAGGGGTGAAAACGGACCGATGATGGCTCTGCTATATTTATTTTTATATTTCCCCCGGATGCGGATACGGATGCAAATACTAGATACGAATAATGTCGAATATAAATATGGAGCAAATACAAATCGAATCGAATATGGTCACAAATATTTCTCGGAATATGAAAACGTATCTTTTAAATTGTATGCACAAAATGAACAAAAAACATAACAGTTTATTTGATCTAAACATTCGTAAAAAAACATTTATAAATTCTTCATATAGGCTAAGGTTCCTTCTCAACTCTATGTATCAATGTATATGTTAATTTATAATGGGCTACTAAAGTATCTTGTAAATGCATTAGACAGAAATAGAGGATATACGCTGTGAATGGTCCTTGAATATCTGGATAATCTAGATCCGTATTCGACGGGTTGTGAGCCACCAAATCCATATTCATATCTGACAGAAAAAATCTGTATTTGTTTCTGAACTAATACTACCTGATATAATCCGTACTCAAAAATTATCTGGATCGGTTGAAAACTATCCAAACTATTTTTACTCCTAATTACAGCTAGCTTGTAGGCAAGGACAGCAAAAACACTAGACATGATTAAACATATCAATACTATATCTAACTGGGATATTTAGTCAGAATTTGCATCTTGTACTGTATCTAACAGGAAATTAACTTAACGTGCAGCTTTATATCCAACAGGGAAGTCACAAGAATTTGGTAAATGGTGTGTCAATAAAATTTGCTTGAGTGTTGAGAAGCTAAAAAATCATAATTAAAACAATGTAACTATCTAAAGCATCCAACAGACTACGTACAGGTTACACCCAATCCAACAAGTACTAAGTTGAGAAGGCAATGTCGAAGACATGCATTACAAGTATCACGATAACAGTACTTACAAAAATTTGACCAGATTCCCTCAGATAGTACTGAAGGTCTTAAAACAAGCATACCATGTGCCATTTCCAAAGTTTACGAAGTCCATTAAATTCATTTAAGCACGCAGTGTACGTAGATTTTTAATCGATTATAACTTCGTCGATCTTTCTGTGAAATCTTTTATTTCCATGCCAATGTACATTTAGTCAAGGCAGATTTCGGAAAATGAAAGTAAATCACTGGTAGTGCAGCTAGCACTACTGGATACCGGAATTACTAAAGTTCGCCGCATCATTTCTTGTGCGATAGAAGTGAAATTAAAAGCCCATTTCTTGTGAGAAGACCAATGCCTTGTAGAAAGAGAAGAGAGAAAAAAGTTGTGCCAGAGTAGGCTAATTCCCTGTACAGCAATAGTTGCCAAACGCAGGGAATGTACACTAGCAATCCAGGATGATGGACAAAAGCCATAAAAAATATGGTGTGTGTGTGTGTATATATATATATTCCGGACGTGATGTGATGGGATCAACGAGACAACAAGTTCATGCCAGAGATGAGGAACAGGAGAATGTGCGATCGAGCAGAGGCACCATCTCCTTACAATCGCTAAACTCGGGAACACAAAAGAGAACTCTCAAATCAAGCAAGGGATCGGCGCATGGATCGATCGGTCACAGCTCCCAATCAGCTGATCATTTGCTGCCTTTGTCTCTCTCTCGATTTCTTTAATTTCTCTCGATTTCTTTAATTTCTCTCCCCCATGAGCATGCAGACGATGACTCAAACCATTCGTCTCTCCCATCTAATTGTGCATAAACAAACACAAACACACCAATTAATTAACACGGCGCGACATCTAGATCCACGAGCTGCCAATTAAAGCCGACTAGGTTTCTAGGGCTCAGCTTTTGAAGAGCAAAGGTAAAACTAGTAGTAAAGCGAAGGGGCACAGATAGAAGCTACATGGCAAAAGTAAAGAAACCTTAGCCTTATATTATTACTAGTAGTACTGAAGAACAGCAGCAATGGTGTAGAAAGAATTACCGACACCGGGAAGAGCCATAGCAATGCAAGAAATCATGCTTTCCAAGCTCCTAACTGTCAGATTTTTAATCATTTGCTCGACAGAGTATATTACTGATCACCTAGCCTCAAATGCTCCGAAGAAGCGAAAGTCTAGATTAAGCCTAATTAAGCTAGCTGGGCTCTAGAGAAAGAAACATCAATTTATGCATAAATAAGAAGCTAAGAACTCAGAAGCTAACGCAACTGACTGATCGAGCAAGAGATGGCGGCGTGGCGGTACAGCAAGGCAGCCGGAGAGGGAGGGAGGCGCCGGTCACGGTCTCGGGTGGCCGTGGAAGAACGGCGTGCCGGCCGGGTACCCGCCATACGGCCCGGGCGTCGGGTACGGGTCCATCACCACAGCCGATGACACGATGATATTGCCGCCCGCACCGCCGCCGCCTGCTTCGCCCGCGGCGGCCGTGCTCGGCGAGGGCCCGTCGCCCGCTTGGCGAAAGTGGTAGTCGCCGCCACCAGCGGCTGGCAGTGCGTCGGGGCCGACGTCGTGCAGGATGCCCTTGAACACGTGGCCGCCGATGTTGACGGTGGTCTGGTACGCGACCTCCGCCTCGGCCTGGTCGATCGGCCCCAGGCGCACGCAGCGGAACACCGCCTCGGAGCTCACCTCCCGCGGGAACCTCTCCGCCACCGTCACCATCTGCCGATCCCCTACACACGCAGCAGCGGCAGCCGCACAAGACAACACAAGAGTTAGCGTTAGATCCTGAAGCAGAAGCGCGCGTGAGATGTTATGGTGCAGCATGGCTATGTTACCCGAGGAGGTGGTGGGTGTGGCGGTGGAGGGACGCGCACGCGGGCGCTTGGTCGGGTCGCCGGAGGGGCCGGCCGCGGCGGTGGCGGCGGAGGCGGCGAGCGCGGCGAGGTGCTGCTGCCGCTCGCGGCGCTTGGCGGCGGGGACCCAGGTGGACTTGACGTGGGTGGTGCAGTTGAAGCCGCGGCTCTTGCAGCAGGTGCGGCAGCGCAGGTGCAAGCAGTCCTTCTTGGCCTGATTGCCGCAGTCCTGGCAGCTCACGCCGCCGCCGCCTCCGCCGCCTCCCCCACCACCCGCTGCCCGCATCCCGCGGACGACGACGAGGACGCTCCGCGAGCGACGGCGCGGCGGGCGCGTCATCGGCGAAGCGGATGATGTTGGAGGCGTAGAACGGCTGCTGCTGCTGCTGCTGCTGCCATAGCTGGAAGCTGCCGCTGCCGCGGGCGGCGTAGAGGAAGGAGGACGCGTCGGAGGGGTGCACGGGCGGGACGGACGGCGCCGAGTTGTCGCGGCTGCTTCCTCCGCCTAGAGGGAACCCCGCCATGCGCCCACATCCATAGGCGGCCGTTCCGATCTCTCTCTACAGCCGGCTCGTCGTGGGCGCCCCAGCCATACGCTCGTGCCGCTCTCTTGGCTGTACTCCTATGCGACGAACACGGCAAGTGAGGCACTGGAGCAAGAGGATGAGTAGTTAATCCGTGTGGGCTGTGCGGCGGGGGCAGGAGAAGAGTTAAGACGGGGAGGCGACAGAGAGGGCCTGCCACGCCGCCATGGAGCCTGCGCTCACCCGAACTGCCATTTATTGCCTGCCTCCTCTCTCCTGCAGGCCTTTCTCTCTCTCTCTACCCCTCGCACACCGAGTGGCCACCAACACGGCAACGCGGCTGTTGCTGCGAGACAGGAGAGGAGAGGAGAGGTGAGGTGAGGGAAAAGGGGAGGGCACAGTTGCCCAATAGAATAAGTGAGTCTACGGGGGGCGAGGCGAGATCATCCGATGGCCTCGTCCCGAATATGGCTTCCCGGATGGAATGTACGAGTAAATGTTGCCGTTTGTTGGCGTGCTCCAGAACTCGGTTTCTCCATGTCCGCGCTAGCTACCCGATGCAATATTCAATGCATCAGACAGATACACATACACATACATGACATATATGGTGAAAAAAAGACAGTTACTGGGGCTCGTTGGCTCGACAAAGGCCTGTTCTTTTGGGTTTTGAAATCAGTTTTTGATTTTTGTTACAGTACCTAACTTTTAAGCCGAGTATTTTCTCAAGATAAAATCTACAAGTTAAATGATCTACACGTTAAAAACCCAACATCTGTACCAACTAAAATCACAAGTGAGTATCTATCTCTCCGTAATCTGTACCGTAAACAGCCAAAATTTAAAATTTTCAGCCAAAAGACATAAGCCGCAGCCGAAAAGAACAGACCCTTTAGCTGCTTCAACTGCACTGGATAATTGGTTAAATATTAAATAAATTAGTTTTAGATGAAAATAAATTTTACTTTAGCTTAACTGTATAGCTCTATTTTAAAATATCTTTAAACTATTAATAGAATAATATTAAAACATATCGTATCAATTTCAAAAAAGCTCAACAACATACGGATCAGGCTAGATATCCACCCGTACACATACAAGAATATCCTTTCTGAACACACAAAGGAAAAATGCATGTTGATTTTGTTGTCTTTTGGCTTTTAGCTGATTGCGAGATTATGCCTCATTCAATTGGGCTGAAAAATAGTGGCTTATGGTCGAAATTATACGGTAGCTGGTAGAAAATACACTGTAACTGAAGGTGGCTTATTTGGCATAATTAATTTTTTAAAAAAATAATAATAGAAAAAATATGTTAGCTCATCACGGACAACGCAAATGAATACAGGATAAAAAGAACCAGCAAAAACTCAAAAAAAACCAAAAGTTCAGAAAAAAACGAAATTTATGAATAGTGAAAATAAATCCGAAGGTTAAACCGAAATAAGCGGGCCTAGAGCAAGAGACACTCACGTTAAGAAACCACTCTTTTAAAATAGTTCCTATAGTAAATCTTACAAACAACTTATAAAAACCATTTTAAGAAACCACTCATTCTAAAAGAGTGGCTTTTAAAAGCCAAGATTCACAAGCTGTTTGGAATCGTGCTAAATAGTCGCACAAAGGTCTTGCGTTTGTTTGGTTCTTCTAGCCTTGGCCTCCACCCGACACCGTCGGATCGTCCATGGACGGCGCGCTGCTGGGTCAAGGCCGGAAAACACGGGACGTGCTGCTTTTCCTGCCGTGTTTACCACCACAACAGGCAGACAGCTTCGAACTCAACTTCACCGTATTTCCGCGGCGGCGGTCCATGCCTGCGTAGCCATGGCCTGATGGCCGTGCGGCTCCCTCGTTTCGTCCACCCTCGTCTGCCGCCGTATTTCCGCGGCGGCGGTCCATGCCTGCGTAGCCATGGCCTGATGGCCGTGCGGCTCCCTCGTTTCGTCCACCCTCGTCTGCCGCCGTATGGAACGCATGCAACGGAACGGAACGCGTTGAAAGCTTTCTCGCGGAGAGCCGGGCAGAGGAGTCAGAAAGACGACGCCGGCCGGCCAGTGCAACTCCACCACGCACAGGTCGCCAATAACGACCGTCCTCCGGATGCGTTGCATGTGAATATGTGCCTGGGTCGTAGCAGAATTTCCCCACTCCATTGTCTCTCCATCGGGCCAGTTAAAACCAGACTAGCCGTCTTAAACCGTGCATGTACTACCCTACCAAGTGGGTGAGGGAGTGAGTAGCCATCAGCACGGCAACATGATTGTGCTGCTATGGTTGCGGTTGCTATTAGTTTTGTTGCGAGAGAACAGAGGGAAAAGAGTGGGTATAGTTGCCTAATAGAATAAGGTATCTTTTTTTCAGCTTATAAAATATGATTTATGGTTTTCTCTGAATAAGTAAATAGAGTAATTTTTTATATTGAAACGGCTTATCGAAATAACTTTTTAGATGGTTTATCCATTTATCAATATTTAATTTGATTATAGGACCAAAAACCATAATTCATGGTAAAAAAAGAATCCACCCTAAGTATATACCGGGCTCGGCGAGATCCGATGGCTTCCTCTGAATATGTTGCTGGATGGAATGTACGAGTAAATGTTGCCGTATGATGGCGTGCTCCAGAATTCAGTTACTCCATGTTCCTTGTTTGTATGTGGCTCCGCTCTAGTCAATGCAATTTTAAAAGGCGTCAGACAGGTACACATGATACACATACAGACTACAAGAACAGGAGTATCCTTTTCTGGACAAACAAAGAAAAAGTGGGTCCTGATTTCGTTTGAGAAACGCATGGATCTATTTTTTAATGTGGTTTTTGGTTTTTAGTCTTAATATATGTTGAGGAGTCGTCGCTAACGAGTCTAGTCCGATTAATTTCTCTCTTATACAAAGAGACGGATCAATTATAGAGTAATGCAAATAGTAGATTGAAAAACAGAGATAAGGGGATAACTCATATTCTTTCTTTATTGTTTTTTTCACGTGTTTATAAAATAGCCAATGAGACCCTATATATAAGCCTAGTAGTGAGGTGCCCACCATAGGCCGGAGGTTCAAGCCTAGGCCTAGGTTTCTCAACACTCCCATTGGGCACTCACGACATTCTTCATCAAAACTTCATAAAACCCAGTGGGAAAAATTTAGAGAAAGAATACATGATACATGTTATGCTGTGTTGCACGGATTGTCTCATTAAAAATCTTGGCTGAGAAACTTCAAGAAAACTCGTCAAGAGAAAAAGAGTACAATCCATCCAATTTCATTTAATCTACAGAATTTGATATTCGTGATCAAGTTTTAATAACGAGCATGAGAAAAATCTCCCCAGATTCGCACCTTTCTAATCTCATCATTCTAATTCCTCGACGCATCTTTCAAAACTAGATGTTGAGAGTAACTTAGTGAATAAATCGCAAGATTTTCACACGACATAGTATACAATACCTTAATTTCGACCATCTTTTGCAATTCATGAGCATAGAAGAATTTGGGGTTCATATGCTTTGTGAGATGCTTTTCACGTAGACGCCGCACTTGTGCAACACAAATTGTGTTATCTTCATAGATAATTATGGGAGCTTGTATGATATTCAACCCACATGACCTGCGGATGTGGTGAATCATTTGTCGAGCCAAGCACATTCTTGTGCGGCTCGACAACGCTATGATTTCAGTGAGGATAATTGGTTAAATATTAAATAAATTAGTTTTAGATGAAAATAAATTTTACTTTAGCTTAACTGTATAGCTCTATTTTAAAATATCTTTAAACTATTAATAGAATAATATTAAAACATATCGTATCAATTTCAAAAAAGCTCAACAACATACGGATCAGGCTAGATATCCACCCGTACACATACAAGAATATCCTTTCTGAACACACAAAGGAAAATGCATGTTGATTTTGTTGTCTTTTGGCTTTTAGTCGATTGCGAGATTATGCCTCATTCAATTAATGAAAAATAGTGGCTTATGGTCGAAATTATACGGTAGTCGGTAGAAAATACATCAGAATCAAGGTGGCTTATTTGGCATAATTAATTTTTTAAAAAAATAATAATAGAAAAAATATGTTAGCTCATCACGGACAACGCAAATGAATACAGGATAAAAAGAACCAGCAAAAACTCAAAAAAAACCAAAAGTTCAGAAAAAAACGAAATTTATGAATAGTGAAAATAAATCCAGAAGGTTAAACCGAAATAAACGGGCCTAGAGCAAGAGACACTCACGTTAAGAAACCACTCTTTTTAAAATAGTTCCTATAGTAAATCTTACAAACAACTTATAAAAACCATTTTAAGAAACCACTCATTCTAAAAGAGTGGCTTTTAAAAGCCAAGATTCACAAGCTGTTTGGAATCGTGCTAAATAGTCGCACAAAGGTCTTGCGTTTGTTTGGTTCTTCTAGCCTTGGCCTCCACCCGACACCGTCGGATCGTCCATGGACGGCGCGCTGCTGGGTCAAGGCCGGAAAACACGGGACGTGCTGCTTTTCCTGCCGTGTTTACCACCACAACAGGCAGACAGCTTCGAACTCAACTTCACCGTATTTCCGCGGCGGCGGTCCATGCCTGCGTAGCCATGGCCTGATGGCCGTGCGGCTCCCTCGTTTCGTCCACCCTCGTCTGCCGCCGTATTTCCGCGGCGGCGGTCCATGCCTGCGTAGCCATGGCCTGATGGCCGTGCGGCTCCCTCGTTTCGTCCACCCTCGTCTGCCGCCGTATGGAACGCATGCAACGGAACGGAACGCGTTGAAAGCTTTCTCGCGGAGAGCCGGGCAGAGGAGTCAGAAAGACGACGCCGGCCGGCCAGTGCAACTCCACCACGCACAGGTCGCCAATAACGACCGTCCTCCGGATGCGTTGCATGTGAATATGTGCCTGGGTCGTAGCAGAATTTCCCCCACTCCATTGTCTCTCCATCGACGCGTTGTTCTCCGCGTACGATTAACGGGTGACGTCGCTGTCTCCTCGCGGCGCTTAGTTTGGTCGCAGTCGTCGGCCTCGGATTGGCCATTGGAGCGATAAATCTAGGGGGGAGAGAGATACGCGTGACGTAATTGAAGTCCATGTCTTGTTGGGTCCGATCACTCCGTTAGTTTCTTCTAGTGGGAGGCAACGGGTGTGGTGGTCCAGTCCGGTCCGGTCGTCCAGACCATCCCGGTTTTGCTTGCAGGTACCGATCGAGGGCGATCACACGTAAGGCTGGATATGGACGGCTCTTGATTCTGGGAAGCCTGTGTTAGCTGCTGTTACAAGGTTCTCTATCCTGTTCGGACAAGTGTAACAGTTTAAAGTTGCATAGTAGTATAGTGGAGAGGTCTTGAGAAAAGGAAGGGGCTGGGCTTTCCCAGACATGCAGAACTGTATAGCTCTTTCTTTTCTTTTTTTTTCAGTTTTGCGATTGCCAAGGCGACTGAATTTTTTTATCTTTCAGTCACTTAAAATTGTACTCTCAATCAACTAAAATTACAGCTCCTTCCAAAAAAACAACTGCAATTTTAGTTGATTGAGAGTACAATTTCAAATGACTGAGAGATAAAAAAATTTCAGTCGTCATTGGTAATAGTCACTCCTTTTTTTTTTTGTGATCTGGAGCTTATCGCTGACCTAGTCGGACGTGCACGTCCTATTGTGCGTAGTTTTTGTGTAAGAGTCTGTTTGGACGTAGGAAGTTCGCAAGGAACGAGTTTATTTCCTGCGTGAACACGGAAAAAAATTCATTGAACCAAACGGGCCTACGTATCAGATTCAGTCGAGCTGGCAGTCTTGCACACATCCATGTTGACCCAATTATCAAGCCTGATCAGTTGTCAAGCTTGGTCACGGGAAAAGTTGGACCGAGCAACCAAGCTGTAATTCGCACATCCATGTTGACTCAACTATCAAGCCTTCAATTGTCAAGCTTGGCCACGGGAAAAGTTGGACTGAGCAACTAAGATGTATTTGCTCAATGTCCACGGCTAAATCATCAATCTTACGAATACTATAAAATAGGCCTAACAAAAAGATGTATAGAAAAAATATGATAGTCTTTATTACTATAATGAGGTTATAACTTTATCTTAATAAACGATTATAGGGGTATATGCTACTTGTGATAAGGCTTAAATAGTGTCAAAGGGATATCAGTTGCCTTCGTGAAGCCTTGCCAATTCTATCCGTCTGGCCGAGTAGACCGTTGTTGTCAGCGATAGAGGCTTGATCAATAACCATTGACTAGTTATAATCAGTAGGGGTGCAATCGGGTCACTCAGGTTAGGTCTACTCCAGAGGAAGGTTGGGGGTTGGTGTAACACCTCATATTTTCAATTAACCTTAAGCGATAAATTATGGAGCCAAACAAAATAAATTAAATAACTAATAAAAAATTATAAGGTAAATTAAAATTTTCCCATGCATCAAACCAAATCGAAACATAAGAACGACGAATAAATAGAATACATTCACAAGTCTTAGCTTAGGGAAATAATACAATATAAGCGCACCAAATTAATAAATACAATTAATCAGGATGACTATGGATAAAGTGATACAAGCCTGAACAACGTTAAATAAACCATAAATTCATGTTTGTCTCCTTGACTGGAGGCTACGAAATCCTACAGGGGATCTTTTCCTTGAGTACGAGTAATTAGTAGTTTTACGAACTAAAAACTTGATAATTTCACAAATTTAAAACTTATTTTGAGAATTATGATGAGAAATATGAATTTTGATTTGATGGTGTTTATCATTGTCGATGTTTTAACATCGATCTTACGTATGATTTGTTTGGATTTGAGAAAACCTCTTGAAGACCCAGACAATGATGGTATAGGATAGCGTAGCAGTACTACACTAGAGACAAATACACGCACCAAACGACAAGCGTGCATTGAAGGCCGGGGTACGTACGCACTCCACTTCTGGCTGGACACACTCCATTTATTAGTAGCTTGATCTGCATCAGATCCACTTCATTCTCGAGTCAGAACACGGCGGTACGGTGCTAGCTGCTGTTTGGCGTGCACCAGTAAGCACAAACACAAGGCAGCAGAACACAAAGGAGCCAGGCCGGGGCTGTGTCAGGCTCCTGAGGTGTATGAAAAACCAAAAATTTTGTCCAACCACGCGCGCCCGCCGGCCGGCCCAGCATGCCGTTGGGAGTCCGTGACGCTGGCTGATTCGAGAACCAAGCGCGCGCGCCTATCCGGGTCGTGATTCACTCCATTTTATCAAATATACTGGTTACAGATTCGTGCGTCGTAACAGAACTTATTAAATACATAAAGAATTATGCTATAGAAAAGAATTGCTTTGATCGGTTGAAAAGTAAAAAATGACAAGAAGAATGGTAAAAAATTAAGAAATAGAGCAGTTGAAGAAAAATAGACATATAATCATCAACTTATTCTTTCGTAATAATAACGGTGAAGAAAATATTTCTTACCAAATTATTTAAATGGAATCATCTCGTTCTGAATGAACCATTCTATCCGGTGAGCCACACGAGGGGAGGATGCCCCACGAGGCCACGAGCCAAACGCCGAGTTGGCCGGCCGCCGTACGTGCTGGCGTTACTAACTCACGGCGATCGAGCGTGCCTGCGAGCGCGGTTGCTGCCAGCTCGATCGGCCCCTACGGTGCACTGCCTGCTCTGCCGCACTGCAAATGCTTGCTCTGCTGGTCGGACATGTGCCAAAGTCTGGCACGTTTCAATACCCTGCTGTTAACTTTTCCTCTGTCCCGTAGCATTACCGCCTGTGCTGTACCCTTCATGCTCTCTAAGAATCAATGGTGGTAGTTGTGACCTGTGGCCTCCGAAATTAGTATACTGTACTCGGCTAGGGAGTAAATTTTGGTAAAGCTTGGTTGCTATTTTATCGTGCAGCAATATCTGTCTGTGGCATGGCATCTTTACCGTGTGTCAAGCTGGGGTTTATAGTTTTAGATATGACCTAGTAATTTAATAAATAACTAAAAAAGTTGAAGCAAAAAACCGAGAACGGTTCCAATAGCTGTCGGTAGCATGCCATGTTCACCGTGATGCAAAAAGATCGCGACCGAGACCGGCCGTCATCTAGTGTTCTGACTTTTGACTTATTTTCCATTACTTGTAAATTTTATCTTTTTCTGATTTTTAAGCTTTTTACCGATTTTTTTTCCATATTCGTTTATATTATACGTGCTGGGCTAACCTGTTTCTTCTATTTTTAAAATTTTTAAATTTAATTACGTTAAATAAGTCATTATCAGATACAATATAATTGCAACCGATTATAACAAATATTCAATCATAAAAAACTAAAATTCGGTACAACCGAGCGCCACCGGGAGAGATGCACCGGCAGAATTCACACCCACAGACAGCCGCATGGATCGCCAAGCACCCTTGCATGCATGGTGATCGATGAGGCCTGGCACTGGCAGGCTGGCGCTGGCAATCAGGCGTGCAGCGATTCTTACGAGATCCTGTAGCGATAAAAGGGACAGGGAAGGCTGGGGGGAACAGGAACGGGATCCGAAGGGCGCCGCTCCTGCAGCGGGTGGCTGCTGGGAAAGTCCGGGGCCCCAATAATGAAGCGAAGCCGGAAGAGGGCCTGCCTCGAGCCGTGCGCCGCTGCTGTCCCCGCGCGAGTTGACTCCGTCCCCTGCGCTTTCTGGCTCGCACCCTCCCCAGGCCTGTGCAGCCTGTGTTCTCCTCACCGTGCCACGTCTGCCGCCTCGGGTCGGGTCTCTTTCTGTCGGTGGGCCCCCGCCGCTGCCGCACGCCGCGCCCACGTCCCATCCGAGCGGCGGGCCGCAGCGCCGCGCGGACGGAGGAGGGAACACGGAGTACGCGGCCGCCACGGGGTGGGTTCCGCGCGCGCCTCGTCCCCGAAATCCAGCGCGCCACCCCAATCCCGACGCGCAACGAACTCACGACGTGCGGCGTGCGGCTGCTTTCGTCTCCCTCCCGCGGAAGCGGGGCAGGGTTTACGGGGCAAGCGTCTCTCGCGGTCGCACCGTCCGTGTGCTTCGCTGCGCTCGCTCTCCTCGCGCGCGGAGGCTGGCAGCCTTTTGTGGCGAACATTTTTCGTCCATCGAAGCGCGGTATTATAGTAGCACTGTAGTGCGTGTGGCTTTCAACTGTTTGACGTGACATAAAGGACGTGTGCCTTTTTTTATCTTAGACCCCGCTTGGTTGGGCTGAAAAACAATAACTTTTGGTTGAAATTGCATTATAGCGGAGCGACTGAAATTTCAACTGAATGTGGCTTATTTAGCGTAATTAAATCCAAAAAATTAAAAATAGAAACAAATATGGAAGCTCATCACGAACAACGCAAACGAATACGGTAAAAAAAGAACCAGCAAAAAAAGCTAAAAAAAACCAAAAGTTCATAAAAAGACAAAATTTATGAATAATGAAAAATAAGACAGAAACCAGAAGCTGAAGTCGATACGAGCGGGGCCTTAATGGTTTATGCTCATGGTTTAATTCATAATAAATAAATATGATGGTTTTTCTGCTGCCATTTTTAAATCAGTTTGTCAGGATAGCTTTTTCGAATCAAACTTTTAGGTTTATCGGCATTCGGTAACTTTTAGTTTTATTGGTATTTGGTTTGTTAATAATAAGCACTTATGATAGGACCAAAATTGTAAGCCGCAGTCGAAAAGAACACTCTCAAAATAGATCTCCCTAATAAAATTTTCTCCTCGTTATGGCCTACTTGAGAGTTGGGAGTTTGTTGGTCGCAGATGCAGGTAATCACGTAACCATAAAATTGTTGGAAATTTTCGTTTTCGCTACTGTAGTTCTCTCAACGTGTGTACTTAGACCACTGGGCGAAAACAAGTGCCGGTAGCAGAGAAGGTCATTTGCGTTCGTAGTTGTACTCCACTAATACTCGTTTCGTTTTGGTTTAGGTCCTACTTAAAAATACAGAAATTTTATATAAAAAGACGGTTTACTTTACATATGAAATAGAAAAAATACTCACGTTGCAGACAGGATCTTAATATAGGTTCTCTAGCGCCTTTTATAATAAGTAAAGCAGAAACTACTGGTAGGTGTTACGTCTCGATTATTTATCCCGTCGATCAAGAACGTTGTCAGGGAGAACCAGGAAAGGAGACAAAAGGGAGAGGAGAGGTACTGTTCCAACATGCCAGGTACGCGTTCAGCATGTGAGTAGCTGTAGATCTCTCCTGTTTCTCCTTTCTCCAGATGAAGCTCCCTGTTTCCACCGAAGCGGTACGCCGTATGCGTGATCATTCGTCCTGGTTAGTTTCTTGGCGTGCAATTGCATGCGCTCGAAAGAAAAAATCTTGCCGTGCATGCGTGTCAGTACAGCATGATGCCTGCCTACAGTACAAATAGGACTAGTTTACAGATTTTACACGCGCTCTCTACCTTTTTTTTCTTTTCTTTTGCACTTCTCTGTACCAGTACGTATTGACTATTGAGCGTAAACACACGTTCGCCTCCTTGTCGCAATTCCCCCATCGGATCGGAGGATAGCTGAGGACGTCTTCCTTCTAGAAGCTTTGGCCGATATGGTCTCTGGCTGGAGCACGCCACGTCGGCACTCGGCACGCGTGGATCCTATTGGTGCAGCACTTCGAAGGAGACGCTAATAGGTACCAAACCTATACTTAGCCGACTGTTACTCGCCAAGATTTCTCTAGCCACAGATCTTTTAATTGACCGGTATAACGGATCAAGCTATGGCTTAGCGTATTGCACTACTCCACCCGGCCGTATCCTGCCTACTTCCGATAAAGCAAGACAGAAAGTCAAGTGCAGCCATCAATTCGTAGAGTTTTTTAATAACCAATATATTATTCTATTGGTATGATAAAAATATGTAACATCCTAAAATCATAAAGAATATAAAAATAAAAGTAATTTAAAAACTTTTGCATGCATTGGCTCTCCTTTAGCTTTATTGGAATTATTTTGGAAAAGAATTTTTGAAAATCAGAAGTGCATAAGATATCAATCAAATTAAATAAAAAAACAAATGTCAGTAAAGATGGTTAAAAGTGGCGTGAGAGAAAGTATGGTAAAATCATCCAAAAAGTGTGTAGAAGTCTTTTGCTTACTTACTTGTCTTTCGTTGTAATTACTCTTAATTCTGTTGTTTTATTTTGCCGGTCCGTCCTATGTTACAAAACTCTACTTATGTATGGTCTATATATTATCTTTTTATTGTAAATTAATTATGCGCGATGTGTACGGATGTGATCTCGATGTTGTGAATGTGTGTACTAGCCACTGATCATGGACTAGTATAAAACATATACGGCGACTACGGGTGCTTGCTCCCAGGGTCCCCACAAAATAAATGTTCTTTAAAAAACTATAAGAACAATATTCTATCTCTAATTTAATTGGCAACAGGCTTCTGTCGCTAAATGAATTGGCGACAGGCTAACGTGGCAACTCATATCGTCAATTGGTGACAACAGCTTCTTGTCAGCATGTCGCCAATTCATGTGAAGGACTGATATTTATCCGACAAACTTTTGTCGCTGATTGATTTCGCTGACAGGTTAGTTTGGCTAATAGGTCTCTGTCGCCACATGATTTGGTGACAAAAGACGCCTCGTCAGCCTGTCGCTACTTTATTTGATGACAGAACTTTTGTTCTCAATTCATTCGAGACAGAGCTTGGAATTGTCAATTCATTTGTCGACAAAGTATTGTTTTTGCAAATTTTTTTAAGGGCATTTATTTTTGTCATATTAATAAAGAGGTGAGTTATTTTTTTTTAAAAAAAATCGACTCATAGCTCCAAAGATGAGACATTTTGGTATGTGCATACTGCATCGACCACGAATGGAATGGGTGACACCTACGACGAGCTAGCGTAGTACCAATGCATGACAGGGACGCAACGAAGGAATGGATATCTCAATCGTTGACACCGAAAGTGCACAAAGCGAGATCACACATATGATATATGTGACGTGCAGCCGAGTCGACTGGTCTCTTACCTTAATCATAACATGTTAATTGTGGGCTCTACCTTTGTTGATCGCGACGGGAACCTGTCGAACGTATCGCTGTGATGGTGTCTTTCTGCCTCCTATTATTGTTGGAGTAGCAGCATGCATTACCATGTGTGTTCTTTGTTAGTTTTTCTGTAGGCTAAGTTTGTTCCTTTTCCTTTGAGTTGGTAGCACCAGGCCATGTAAGTATGCAGTGTATCCTTGTGTTTTTTTTTTCCTTTCTAGATAAGCAATAGTGCATCTTTGTCTTCTTTTAGCGGAAGCAGTGTGTATTTTTTGCATGCGACTCTGATAAAGCTTGGGCCCTTTTCCGTCAGGACAGGACTCTGGACCTCTGGTAGAGAGGTAGGCCCGTTATTGACGTTAACGGGCCACACCACGGATATGTGTATAAATATGATATAACAAAAGCCCATGGGCCCACCAGTCGGCTATTCTTTCATCTTGAAAAGGTTGCATAGTTTCAAAAAAGGAAAAAAAAACCTGAAAAGGTTGCATAAACATTTGCTCAGTTTCTTGGAGCTTGCCACGTGGACACCTTCGAACAAGCCTCAGCGTACAGTGCACTGCCGATCATTGTTGGAACACCAAGTAGCACGCATCAGATCGATTATACCCTTCATCGTTTCTGCACGTCTATTATCTTGGTGACGAACATACATTATCGAACAAGAGCGAGCAAACGCAAGTGCGCAACAACCCCATGCAAGCAAACAAAACTTTGCAGTCCGAGAAGATTAACAACTCTTGATGGTTTCTTTTACCAAACTTCACCCGGCACCAATTGCGTAGGATAATTAATTAACAACGCGCTCTAAGGACTATCACTCATTAATTAATTTTGCATCTTAATTGCATGCGATAATATGCTCGCAATCGATCTGGCCATGCATCCGTGGAGCTAGGATCACCTCAGCTTCGTCAGCTTCCGGCTCCGCCTGTCCAGCGGTTCGCTGCTGCCGGTGACGTCGTCCTGATCGGTCGTCGTGATATCCTTGCTGCTGGCGGCCACCAACGGCACGATCTCCTTGGTCCGCCGCTCGCCGCCGAACCTGAGCATCTCAACGACCTCGGCCATGGTCGGCCGGCTCTCGGCGTTGCTCTGCGTGCACAGCATGGCCGCCTCGACCACGGCCCGGAGCTGCGCGGCGTCGAACCGTCCGGCGAGCCTGGGGTCCGCGAGGCGTTCCCACTTGCGGCGCTCCACGAGCGGCGCCGCCCACTGCACGATCTCGCGCTTGACGCCCCCGGGCAGCTTCTCGAGCGGGCGGCGCGCGCTGACGAGCTCCAGTAGCAGCACGCCGAAGCTGTAGACGTCGCAGCTCTCGGATACCTTCCCCCACATGGCGTACTCTGGCGCCAGGTAGCCGAGCGTCCCCTTCACCCGCGTCGTCAGGTGCGACACCCCGTCCGGGATCAGCTTCGCGAACCCGAAGTCCGCCACCTTGGGCACGAACTCCGCATCCAGCAGCACGTTGCTCGCCTTGATGTCCCGGTGAATTATGTGCGGGTTGGCCTCGTGGTGCAAGTACCTGCACGTATTCATTCGAACTAATATATGCATGGCATCGTGTACGGAAAAGGAAGAATCTTTTGGGCGCGATCGATGACTCACGCGAGACCTTCGGCGGCGCCGACGGCGATGGCGACGCGGCGGGGCCAGTCGAGGGGGACATGCTGCTGGGAGGCGGGGGAGCCGCGGGCGGGGTGGAGGTGGGTCAGGAGGCTGTGGTTGGGCATGTAGTCGTAGACGATGAGGCGCTCGTCGCCGCCGGCGTAGAAGCCGCGGAGGCTGAGAAGGTTTCTGTGGCGGACCCGGCCGAGGATCTCCACCTCGATGGCGAACTCCATCTCCGCCTTGGCCGTCATCGCCTTCAGCCGCTTCACCGCGATCTGAACGAGGCAGATCGATGTTCAACTTTAATTTCAGGTTATATATAGGAAACCTAGCAGCTAGCCAACCGCGCGCCCGTCGGTCGCCGGCCGGCAGGCGGCGGCGACGAACGAACCAACAAATAGTGGATCACCTCGACGCCTTTGGAGGTGCGGCCCCAGTAGACGGTGCCGAAGCCGCCCTCGCCTAGCTTGTTGCTCTCGTTGAAGTTGTTGGTCGCCTGCAGGAGCTCCTTGAGCTTGTACATCTCCCACGGGTACTCCGCGCTCCTGTTCTTGGACGCCCTCGACGGATTCGTTCTTCCGTTCCATCCCAGAAAACGTTACACCAAAACTCAGCTCAATTCAATTGATCTCATCAGAAACACAGCCGTGTGCATGGCTGCATGCTATCAAGAATCGACGGCTCAT